>JAPQWV010000517.1:0-441000 GCA_027422505.1 Craterostigma plantagineum | reverse complement strand
TCGAAAAAATAATAGTTTATAAATCGTTAAAATCGCCTAATCACCTGCCAGAGCTTCTTCTGTCGCAAAATCTTTGCTGCTGATAGAAAAGAAAAAAAAAAAGAATAATCCATTTTACTATACTTACTAATGCTCTTCTTCCATGTGCCCATAGAGCTCCTGCCAATAAGCTCTTGCTTCCTCAGGCGTTCTGTAAGTCCATATGTGATGCTCTGATTTTTCGCGGGTCTCCAAAATCTCCTGCAAATTCGTTTGAAAATAACATTTCATCTCTTTGATGGATGAAGCAACAAAATCAATGAGGATATATAGAGAAAAAATAAGCCTAAGATGGCTATCACTGCTTCAAGATTCTAACCCCCTTCCATAACAGTCAAAAAGTAATCATCAAATCCTTCATCTCAAACTTTCTGTAGATTAGATTGATACGCTCAATAGCATCAACAAGAACCTCGTAACGGAAAGTAGATCGACACATTCTACTTTGAAGAATCTTCACATCATGGAAGCAATCAAAATCATCATTTGTAGTTGATTCAAGTTCAATGAGGTCATGGCACAAGAAAACAACAAAGATCATTGCAGGGGAGGCAAAAAAGAAAAAGAAAGGAAAAACGGAAAAGCAAACCTCAACTTCAGAAGCTCGTTTGGTTTTGAGTCTCAAGCAATCGTAAAGAGCGCTCCATTTTCCCGAGCAGTTGTCTAACACCCCGAGTCGATAGTATTGTTGCATCTGGTGAACTGGGGCTGCCATAAATTATAAAATCCACCCAGTGTTCAGTAATTTACAGACCAAAATATCGCTAAGAATTCAATATTCAACATTGAACATCGAAGTTATAACGACCAATTACAAACAAATTCATTAGTGCTTTGCAAACTCCCTATGCAGCGAACAGTCATGGTCCAATCTAATTGGGGATAGCTGAAAGCAATAAACAACGATACAATCGATCCACCTCATACATAATGTCAAATCAAACCACTAACAGTCTACAATCTAGAAATAATGCAACCCATATTAAAATCATGTGAGGCTCAATAGAGTGCATAAAACATCCGCGATTAATCTTGAACTGTAAAAAATTTAAAAGTTAGGGGTACAGTTTGTGACGTGTACAGTAGCAAAACCAAAGGGAGTCGAAGTATTTGGCGCACGATAGCTTCCGTGGAGGCTTTGAGGCTTCTTCCTTGTCGGAGCTCATGTCCATGGACGGCGGCGCACTGCACAATTGAGGTATTTTTGTTATTTAGGATTACTTTTGTGTGAAATTAAAAAAAGTGTAGGTTTTTTAAAAAAAAGGAATGAGGGTTTTAAAAAAAATCAAAGTGTTTGATTATGATTTTCATCCGCTCGACTGAAATTTCATGTCGAAATGAGGTGTTGGTTCGTGATTCTTAAACATAAAATAACCCGAGCCGGCTCGGGAGCCTTTCTTTGCTCGCGAGTTTCATTTATTTATTTATTTTTATTTTACGGACTCGGCTTTGGATTTCGAAAATTCCCGGGCAACAACTATTGTTGGTGTCTAAATTATCAAACATGTCGAAAATGGTTACCGAACTTTGAATAACCTAATCCGTCCTGTTCCTTTGTGTTATTTAAAATCGGACTATTGAAAATTTCGATCCGGTATAGAAAAATGTCCAAATTTTTTGATTGAACATGCTTAAAAAATATTAGTGATTGAAAAATTGGTCTAGAAGACTGTCAATTTTTTGTTCTTAGCGATCTATATATATCAAAGTGTCTACATCCGTATGAAATGGCATCCAATTTCATCATCGCACGCACACTCAACTAATAACTCTTTAGTGCTTGTCGTTAGCATTCATACTATATGATTCCGTAACTGTGTACAAAAATGAATTAAAATCATCTCGTGATATTCGAAGACAAAGGAATCTTTTGACTATAGGCAATTCTTACATAGAAAACTTACGCCGGCTCGAGTCAGCTTAGTTGTGGCATTGGTTGGACTACTAATTAAACATGTTAAGTTATTAAAAGTAAAAGAGAAAACACTTATGTGAAGCCTTTATTTCACTCTATTTCCAACTTGATAATTGTTAGTTAGCACAATCCATGCATTACATGTAATAAGATTCCGGCCACATATTACCAACAACGGTGTTAAGGGTTTTCCTATATAAAGGCCTTCGTTACTTACTAGTTGCAAGACATTGCATGCATATACTACTTTGCTGTGATATACTACATTAATTTTTTTAGGGAGTCTAGTCTACTACAAGAAAAGATGGCAACTGTGTTGAGCGTTCCAGCCTTGAGAGATCTTAAGATCACATTACAAGAATCAACTTTAGTTTCTCCATCGCAAGAATATGTGGCCGGAATCTTATTGTTGTGTGTGTACGTCTTGTAATATGTGGTAATATTACCACTCTATCTCCATCGCAACTTTAGTTAGCACAATCCATGCACTCCCACTACTACTCTATTTCGTTGTCTCTATTGTTGTGTGTATGTCTTGTAAGATATATTAGGGCTCTAATATTAATAAGATTTGACAAGTCTTCATCATAATCATTTAGTATGTGCACTCCGACTACAATAATGGTCGGCGTGTACTCGAAATTTAGAGCATTTCCACCGAAAAATTCAATCTAAACTCATTCTTAAACTCAAAATGGAATAATTCTTCCGCAACCGTTAAATTCATTCTCAAACTCAAAGGACTATTTTCGAAGTATTACTTGCACACCAACTTTTATCACTTTTCAATATTGTCCACATATTTTATACATTAAAAGATAATATCTTAATATTATATTATATCTAAATTTGAGCAAAATATTGCTAGTATATTTTTAAATTTAGAAAAACTCTCAAACATAATTTACATCCATGCGTAGGTAGGGACGTCAACGGGGGTGCGGGGGCGGCTCTTAGATTCTCATCCCCGACCCCACATCGACGGAGAATTCCCATCCCCATCCTGCCAACTAAACAGGAAAAAAAGTTGCTGCCGAGTCCCGTCCCCACGGGGATTCCGCGCCCCGAGACTTTTTTTAGAAAAAGATTATAGTTATGTTATAATATAAATTGAATATGTTATTTAATTATATTATATTTATTATTTTATAATATAATGATACGATTAAAAACGTATTATTTAAATAATATTTATGTTATAATAATATAAAATTGTGTATGAAATTATTATTTAAATGAGTATAAAAATATATTATTTAAATAAATTAATAGCGGGGAATGCGGCGGGGACTATAATTCTCGGTCCCCGCCTCGCAGAGAAAGAAAGGGGATTCCCCGCCCCGTTCGGGGCAAATTCCAGCGGGGACGGAGAGTCCCCTCCCCGTTGACAAGCCTATCCATGCGTTTGGTGGAGGAGAGAGGAATTACAAAATCCACTTTGGAATTGATTTTTGGATTAGTCATTTTAGGATATTTTTTGGGTTTTCCAATTCCATTGGAGATGGTCTTACGTACTGCATATGCCGACTATCGCTGTAGTCAGCGACGTATTTTCATATGTTATTTATTAGTATTTTATATTTTATTTCATTATAAATTAAATACATAAAATAATTGAAAAGGGAAACACACAAAAAATTAAAAATATCATTCATGAATACATTTAAAATAAAATAATAGTCAATTCATGAAAATGAAAAATTGGTTCAACATGAACGCGGCGACAAACTACGCCAACTCATGGCCAGAACTATACGTGGTTTGAAACGTCACTGCAACGACGAACATTTTAACTGGCAACGTTTTGCACACATGTACAATATTCATGTTGTCCGCATCTGTCTGTAGCTCGGTAAAAACTTATAAAACTCGTTTTACATCTGTTTAATGTATTAAAACGAGAAAAAAAAAAGATGTGATTATTGCTGGTGTGCTCTAACGAATCCGTTGACTAGCATCAATTGGCATTTTGTCACCTAGCAATTATTTATCGCAGTATGTTATCGACTTGATTCTAATTTAATCTATATCCAACTTCATTCTAATCATTAAATTGTTGGTCGGCATATTCCACTCCTTGCATGTAACAAGAATCCGGCCACGAAAACCATTAACAACGATGTTAGAGTTCGTCCTATAAAATAGGCCTTCAAATACTTGGTTTCAATATACATATACTACTTTGCAGTGAAATAATCTTAACCTAACAGAAGAGTTATTACAAGTCAAGATGGCATCTGTGTTGAGTGTTCCAGCCTTGCATGATCTTAAGATAACATTCCATGAATCAACTTTAGTTTCGCCATCGCAAGAAACTGAGAAGAGATCTTTTTTTCTCGCACCCATCGATCAGATTCTCAACTACAACGTCCCGACTGCTCATTTCTTCATAGCCAGCCATGATTTCCCGCCACAAATTGTGGCCGAGAGGATCAAATCGGCACTTGGAAAAGTGCTGGTGAATTACGATTTCATGGCCGGTAGATTCAAATTGAACCGTGACGTTGGGCGCCTTGAGATCGACTGCAATGGGGTAGGTGTGGGATTCGTCGTAGCTTCTTCCGAATATACGCTCGACGGTTTGGGGGACTTAGTTTCTCCCAATGTTGGATTTCGACAGCTCGCCGTCCAAACCCTAGACAACTTGGGACCAGGTCAAGACCAGCCTTTATGTGTTTTTCAGGTACAACATTAATTAATTGGAAACACATATGCTGAAATATAGATTTGCAACTTTGTATGGTAGCAAATGTCGAAAAGGAAATTTGAGTAAAAATAACTTTTAATAAGTTTTTCCTTCGTTTTACTTCTACTCCGAAGAAATTAGTTTTTTCTTTTTTTTTTCCTTGGGTTGGGGAAGTTATTGAAACCCAAAAGCATTGTCGGGTTCCACTCTAAAAGCAAATTGACACGAGCTTATAGACAAGTCATGCTTGTTTCATGTATATGATGTGACATTGGTCTGATACGCTCAGTTTATCTTGATTCTTGCTTCCACCATGTAACCAAGGTTCTGAAACCGGGTTTTCGAACCGGATCGAAAATTTTAGTGGTTTAAGGTTTGATGGTTTAACCGGTATAAAATCGGAATCAAACCGGTATAAAACCGTTACCCTATATTTAATAAATATATATTTTATGAATGGATGAATCAAATAACATCGAAAATATACATGCTTTCATGAACTTTTTTCAATTAGAATTTTATAAACATATTGAAATTGTGTTGGTAATTAAAATTAATAGTATTAGAAATCTCAAAAATTAAATTTATAAATTTTAGGGGTCAAAATGAATAAAAAGGAAATATTGGGCTAATAGTTTAATTAAAAAAAAAAGTAACAATGGTTGATGGGAATTGGGAATCGATCCGAGGTCCAAGCCCACCCAAAACTTTCAACCTGGAGACTTCGACCACTAGACCAATTACAATTTTTCATTATATTTACTGGTTTAGAAATATTCGTACAAACTTTTATATTTTTCTTTTTTTATTTAATTTAAAGACCGGACCGGAACCGAACCGGATTTCCGATCGGTTCACCGATTTCCGGTCGGAACCGGCCGGTCCGGTCCGGTCGTGAAAACCCTGCATGTAACAAAGAGTGAATGCGCCCTTTGTTTGATTTGATTTCATGTCATAAATGAAAGTTGCAAATGTAATTGCCAAGTTTTTTTAGTTCATGTAGGAATTTTGGAAAAAAAAAAAACAATCGGCGATGCTTTTCTTCGTCACAATCATACCCCGATTTTTGAATATGTTTTTATGTAAACCAAACAGGTGACGTCGTTCAAGTGCGGTGGATTCGCAATCGGCATGACCACGAACCATGTTCTGTTCGACGGCGTAAGCGCAGTGGCCTTCATGGAGAACCTCGCCAGCCAAGCGTTTGACGACGGGCGACCTTTGGCCTCCGTCCCCTTCAACGACCGCCGACTCCTATCCGCCAGAAGTAAGCCGCACATCGATTTCGACCACCCCGAGTTTTTCAAGCCCGAAAACCTCCCTCAGTCAGGCGTCCCCGTCTTCGACTGCGTCAAGGAAGAGCTCGACTACAAGGTCTTCAAGCTGACCTCAGAGGCCATCGAGTACTTGAAGGAAAAGGCCAAGAACTCGACTAGTAATACTACTACGACTACTACTTCGAGGATTTCGAGCTTTAACGTAGTGGCAACCCTAATTTGGCGGTGCAAGGCCATGTCTTTGATGAATGGTAATGTTGAATAACTGCTCAACCTATAACCTTAAGCTTCTTGAAAATGAGTCATTTTTTTAATCTTATATTTTATTTCCAACATGACACTTCACGTCCAGGCTGATTGCTTTATTATCTAGCCTCTGACGTTTAATTTTTTTTAAAGGGTGGTTGTGATGATTCGTACTGTGACCTTTTTGGTTAGTTAGCTAGGATACCATTCTGAATGACCACTCAACCTAAAAGCTTAAGGTTTTAGCGATTGTATCATTTTTTTTAATATTATATATTATATTTGTAACATGCACCCTCACGTCTAGACTCATTGCTCTATCTAGCCTTAGACGTGTAATTTTCTTATATGGGTGGCCGTGATGATTCGTACCCAATACCTCTTTGGTTCATAAGCTCTGGTACATGCTGAATGACCACTCCACCTAAAAAGGGAGCGTATCATTTTTTAATCTTATATATTATATTTTCGACAGGAAAGGATGACGACTGTGAATCCGTTTCCATGTTTCTCAACGTGGTGGACTTAAGGCAGAGAGTAGATCCGCCTTTGCCTCCTTCATACTGCGGAAACGGCGTGCTCGTCGCTTATACAACGGCAAAACGCGAATTTATGGGGCTCGAGGAGAACTGGCCTGGGCTCGTGGAAATGGTATCAAAAGGGCCCATTAGAGTGAACGATGCGTACGTTAGGTCGGTGATGGATTGGCTTGAGATCAACAAAGGGATACCATATGGAGAGTACATGGTGAGCTCGTGGCTCAGAATGAGGTTCGACCAAGTGGCTTATCCGTGGGGAAAGCCCATCCATTGCGGGACTGTGGTGAGCCACCGCAAAGACATATGTTGGGTGTTCGCTGATGCTGATGGTGCAGTCAATGCTTTGGTCTCTCTGCCGCCCGAGCACATGGAGAGGTTCGAGTCGAGCTTTCGTCAGTTTTTTTATTCCATGTGAAGTATTATATTTCTTGCTTTTTTTCATCACATTTTGATGAAAATTAAGAGAAGTTATCTTTCATCTTTTGATGAAAAATAAATAGGCATTGTTAAGATTCGCCCATGATGTGCCTAGTATAGTTGGTTGTTGTATAAGCTTACTATGTGTTTATCGTTATTCATAATTATGATGGATTGTTAAGAAAATCACTTACAACTTTTTTTATGTTACAAGTAACTATAACTGTATTATATTAACCGTAACGACATATGTTGGAGCTAGGGATGAAAGATGAGCCGAACCAGGCGTGAGCTCGACGAGCCGGCTCTAACTCGTTTACGTCGACTCAAGCTTGAGCTCAGTCATGTGGGCTGGAAAGCTCAGAAACAGGCTCGAGAGTTTGTTTTATTGTATTTTTTATTTTTATACTAATGTTATTCTATTTTAGTAGTTTTTTAAGTTTTTTTTATTAAAATCTTGAGCTCGAACTCGATGGGCTGAGATCGAACTCGAGCTCATCAGGCTGTAAATGAGCTCGAGCTCGCGCCCCGAGGTGAAAAGCTCGGCGACCTCGAGCCCAGAAAATGACTCGGCTCATGTACAGCCCTAAAGTAGGAGCATTTGGTTATCTGCATGATAGATGAGGAGTGAGTTTCCTATGTTTTGGTCTGTCCAACATGAGTACTAAAAACATGCATTATAAGTAACAATAACATAACCAAAGCTTAGCTCCAATTGATCTAAGAAATACTTGAAAAAGTTAGGATATGGTAACGTAAAAGTTCATAATCAAAACCAAAAAATCCCTAATTTAAACCGAATAAGCCCTAATCGGGCAAAACCTACCAAAGCCTAACCTAAAAATGGCCCAACCGAGCATAAACTACAAAAGCCTCAAGTCAAATTAGAAAGATTCATAATTTGAGCTACTCCTAAATAATACCCGTTGAAATGCGAAAAAAAAAAACTATAATTTAGCTACTCCTAAATAATAAGAAAGTTGGAAATTGTTTCTTCATGAAAAGTCGCTAGGGAGCTCGATTTTGGCGAATAAGTGGCGATGGATAGGTTTTGGAGGAGAGATTGGCTAGATTTTTTCCTTTTTTATTTGAATGAAAACATATGGTAAAATGCTAAGAAAGCAAAATATTTTTGTCCAACATGCATTTGTAGGAAATATTACAAACATGTAACAAATTTTCTGCAACAAGGTACATAAAGCATAAGATTTCTATGCGTGTACCCAAAAAATAATAAATTAATAAAAAATTAATCGGTTAAATGGAATTGCGCGGGACGGTGAAAAAAAAATTAGCTTTAGCTACAAGCAAAGCAAACCACCCAATCATCTCAGGGGTATAATCGTAAAACGCAATTCACGTGAAGTGAACATCTAGACGAGGAAATCACAATTCACAATCATTGTTCCTACGGTTATTTCACCACACACAACCCACGCGCCAGAAATAAAATTTTTATTTTTCTCTCCTTTTTTCTAAATATATACTCGTTATTTTTTTTTATCTCTCTCAACACTCCAGCACTATAAATACATACATCCGTCATCGTCCTCACGCTCTTCATCACTCTCACTCTCTTTGAGCCTCGCCGCAAGATAGAGCACTGTTTATCTTTTCCTCTGTCCATTTTTTGATTAAGCTAGCGACGATGTCTTCTAAAGGTGACGGACGCGGGCAGGGTGGCCGTGGTCAGCTACCTCAGCCACGAGGTGGTCGCGTTGGCGTTGGCGGTGGTCGCGAAACGTACTCAGCTGCAGCTCCGGCGTCGTCTTCGTCGTCGATTTTAGAGGAAGTGGAGAAGAAGCTTGCCATCGATGAGGTGAATAAGGTAGCTGACAACACGGTGGTGCTGAAGCCGTTGCCGCCTGCTTCGACCAAAGCGGCGAGGCATCCAACGAGGCCTGGCTTTGGATCGATGGGAAAGAAGGTTATGATTCGGGCGAACCATTTTCTGCTGAATGTTGCTGATCAAGATCTGCATCACTACGATGTGCGTGAGGAATATATCTATCTCCCTTTCTCTACTTGTTTTTCTGCTTTTCTTCCTTTTTTTTTTATGCGTTATTTGTTACTTGTATTTTTGCATGCCATGTGAATATATACACACACGGTGTAGATTTGTAATGTAGATACCTTTATTCGTCTTGTTTAGTTTTTAGTTGTTGCTCAGTGCAAATCAACATCCATTCTGCACAGATACGTACACATCTATGTAACTTGATGCTGATGTCAAACATATATGTGTTTCTTTCTTCTTCTAGGATGGATTCTACGATGGATGTGGATTTGTGCTTCACTATTTCTCTTTGTTGCTCTGTACCGCTGAGTATTTGATATTTTACTGTGTGCCATGTGGCCGTTCGTCTTTTCTTTTTTCCTTTTGTGAGTAATGGAAGCTGCTATGTTTTAACCAGGTTTCAATCTCACCTGAGGTTACTTCGAAGAAAGTCTGCCGTGACGTAATCGACCAGCTAGTAAAATCTTTCCTGGACTCACAGCTCGGAAAGCGAATGCTCGCCTACGATGGAAGAAAGAGCTGCTACTCTGCTGGGCCTCTACCTTTTTCTTCCAAAGACTTTGTGGTGAAGTTCGTCGACAGAGATGGGTCGTCCAGGTAACGTTATCTGTTGAAAATATTTTCGTCGTTAATATGCAGTAGGTAGGTGGCAAAGCGTAATTTGTCGGCTGATGCTTCTTACGATTTCTGCGCAGAACGGAGCGGCAATTCAAGGTCTCCATTAGATTTGCTTCGCGGGCTGATCTTCATCACCTTAAGGAATACTTACTGGGAAGGCAGCTAGATATCCCCCAGGAAACGATTCAGGCGCTTGATGTCGTTCTAAGGGAGAACCCATCGAAAATGTAACATTGATATTCTACCTTGTCTAGTTTCCGCTGTAACATTTAAAGGTTGTCAGTGATTCTTACTGTTTTTTTTTCTTATTTTTTTAATTAAGTTATGAGGTCGTGGGGAGATCTTTCTTTCACCCTCTGTTGGGTCCCAAAGGGGATCTCGGTGATGGATTGGAATTCTACAAAGGATTTTATCAGAGTGTCCGACCAACGCAGATGGGGTTGACACTTAATATAGGTATCAGTTGTTCTGTAATATTTCATAGTACTGATTAAAGCATCTTATTCGTGGATTGAGTCAATTAGTGCAGACTCATTTGACACACGAGCTATTGCACATGCACAATATTTCTATGTACGATGTTGATGTTATTTGTTTGATTTCCACTTCACAGATATTTCGGCAAGGGCATTCTATGAGCCCATTCTTGTTTCTGATTACGTTTGTAAGTACTTCAACCGTAAGGTTTCGGGGGCTCTGACTGACCAAGAACGTGCTAAGGTGTTTCCCTGTCGTATTAAATTTAATCAGATGATAACTAATATGCTTGGCTAGGATATAATTGTGTTTTTCTGGTGTTGTGCCATCAGCCAACATACATGCTTTAGATTTCTCGCTATTTTGTCTTCTTTTTTTTTTTTTTATGTAATGTAGCTGAAGAGGGCATTAAAGGGGGTCAGGGTTGAGGTTCGTCACCAGGATAGGGTCAGACGACACAAGATCACTGGGTTGTCAACTGATCAAGTGCAGCATTTGATGTAAGCTACGCCATATATACATGAGCAAGTGAAGTTCATGATTTCGACATAGGTCCTTTGTGGAATCAATTTATACTCTTTCTGTCTCTTTCAAAGTTCATTAAATTGAGTTCATCCATAGAGTTCAAAACGTACATTGGTTGTCTCACATCTCATCAAACATGTCAGGTTCTCCTTGGATGCGTCTGGGACAAAAATATCTGTTGCTCAGTACTTTAGCCAGAAGTACAGTATTGTGTTGAGGTATCCTTTTTTGCCTGCTTTACAAGCCGGGATTGATGCAAAGCCAGTTTATCTTCCTATGGAGGTACTTCATATGTACTTTTCTTTTATGTATATTTCTGTGCGTTAAACGCCTACTGATCTTTTCATTTATCGGTTATGGTTTATGCCATCTTTTCATCACAGGTGTGCACTATTGTCACTGGACAACGATATCCAAGAAGGCTAAACGAGAAACAGGTCGCTGCTCTTCTGAGAGCGACATGTCAACGTCCCGGCGACAGAGAAAACAACATCAAGGGGGTATGTGTTTTGTAAAACTTAATATTAATTTTACTCTTTTTTTTGGACTCGTTACATCTTTGTTCTATCTTTTCCCATTTTCTTTACTTGCAGATGGTTCGTCAGAACGATTACAATGGTGATGCTCTTGTTACTGAGTTTGGCATTCAAGTGAGGTCTGATCTTGCTTCCATTGAGGCACGGGTTTTGCCAACTCCAAAGGTAGATAAATACTTCCTCGAGACATTTGCTTACATGTCTTTGAATTTCTGCATAAATGTTAACTTCGCTTCGCCATTTTTAACTCTCAGCTGATGTATCATGCGACTGGACGTGAGAGTATTGTAGAGCCTAGAGTTGGTGCTTGGAATATGATAGATAAGGTTAAGTGTCTCTGCTGAAAGATAAAAGCTTGTACTAAAAATGAATCATCACGTAGTATATGTTGAGCACGTTGTCTGCTGTTATATACGCTTGCTGATTTTTGTTATATTTTGTCCTCCCTTCTCTTTAGAAAATGGTCAATGGTGCAAGAGTAGACTTTTGGACATGCATTAGTTTCTCAAGGTCAAATCTGAATGTAGACAGATTCTGCAATGAGTTGATCAGTATGTGTTGCAGCAAAGGAATGGTATGTTTTAGTTGCTTCAGAGCTTCTTAGTCGTTTAAAGTTACAAACATGTCGGTTGATTTTAGAACCCATAACTGAAACTTTTCCTCTACTTTTAATTCCAGGAATTCAATCCGAGGCCTATTATCCCTTTTCGTTCGGCTGATCCCAGAGGCATTGAGAGAGCCCTTTTCGATCTGTACACTGAATCTACATCAAGACTTCAGAGCATGAAGGCCACAGAGCAACTGCAGCTTCTCATCGTGATCTTGCCTGATGTTACTGGTTCCTATGGTTAGGCTACTTCTCTTATCTTATATGCAATCCCAAAAAAAATTTGCATCTTCTTCTTATACTTCGCCTGATTTATTTCTCTCCCAGGGAAGATCAAGAGAGTTTGTGAAACAGAGTTAGGTATTGTGTCGCAATGTTGTCAGCCTCGACAAGCTATGAAGTATAACAAACAGTACATGGAGAATGTTTGCCTTAAGATTAATGTCAAGGTTCTTGCCCATGTCCTACTGCTCAAGTTCTCAATATCTATATTTTGGCATGTTGCTTCTTTCTCTTTGAATTAAATGGGTCCTAAATTCGATTTGTCCAAGGTCGGTGGGCGAAACACTGTGCTTCAATTGGCTCATAATCGGAGGATTCCTCTCTTGACTGATCGGCCTACCATTGTTTTCGGAGCTGATGTCAGCCACCCCTCGCCAGGAGAGGACTCGAGCCCGTCGATCGCATCTGTACGTTGCTAATACCCTTCTAAACGCTTGAGACGTATGGTGTTTTTTCCTCGAGTAGAATTAAGAAGTGGCTCTGCTTCAGGTTGTTGCTTCAATGGATTGGCCTGAAGTGACAAAATACAGAGCACTTGTCTCTGCACAGTCCCATAGGGAAGAGATCATCCAAGACCTCTACAGCTCACATGAAGATCCCAAAAAAGGCATCGTACATGCTGGAATGATAAGGTTCAGTCATCATCACACAATTCTTCGATGATCATCGCCATCTAGATATATATGTGTCTAACCATTGTTTCTATATTTTCTCAGAGAGCATTTGATCGCCTACTACAAATCAACAAGGACCAAGCCCGACAGGATCATCTTCTACAGGTCTTTTTTTTTCTGTCATATTATTCTTATCAATGTTGCGTTGTTTGCTATGTGAATGACACCATAACTTGGCAGGGATGGCGTAAGTGAAGGACAATTCAACCAAGTCCTCTTCTACGAAATGACAGCGATTAGAAAGGTAGACTTACAGCGAAGTCCATTCGAAGCTTCTGCTGCCTTATAGAAACATGCTTGGCAAAATGCAAATAAGTGATGGTAATCCTTCTTCACAGGCATGCCAATCGCTGGAAGAACACTACTTGCCAAGGGTCACTTTTGTCGTTCTACAGAAGAGGCACAACACGCGCTTCTTCCCCGCGAAACACAACGACCGCAACGAAACTGATCGCAGCGGCAACATATTGCCCGGTAATAAAAGACATTATCGTCATCACCCTTTTCGCCTTTCTGTTTTTGTTTTCTCCGAGTTTGTCTTATTGCCTTATGTCGATGGATGCGTTGGCTTGTGTTGTTGTCAGGGACTGTGGTTGACGCTAAGATATGCCATCCTACTGAGTTCGATTTTTACCTCTGCAGCCACGCTGGAATTCAGGTAATAATCGTCATCATCGTCATCATCATCATCATCTGTATTTATAATTGTACACAAAAATGCATAGCAATGATTTTCTTAAATCTAGGGAACAAGTAGGCCAACGCACTACCACGTTTTGTACGATGAGAATGGCTTCACCGCCGATGCTATGCAGTTTCTTACCAACAACCTCTGCTACACGTGTGTACACACATTACCTAAACATTGCACACTTGGAAAATTCTTCGTATTTTCATTACATGCGCGCTGTGCTTGGTTTTCATCTCTTCCTTTTCGTATTTCTTGGCCAGCTACGCTCGATGCACACGCTCTGTCTCCATAGGTAGGGCTCATCTTATAATCATTACCCTCCTTAGAATTCTTGGACATCTTTCTTCATCAGTCTTTCACTGTTTAATTAATGCAATTCTATATCTTGTTGTTTCTGGGCATGAAGTTCCACCTGCTTATTACGCCCACTTAGCTGCGTTTCGTGCGCGTCATTACCTGGAGGGGACCGAGGAGAGCGACGGAACCTCCGCCGACGGTGGTGGTGGTGGTGGCGGCGCCGGCGGCGGAGTGAGAGGGACGAGGGAGAGGATTGCCAAGGTCCGGCCTTTGCCGGAGATTAAGGACAACGTCAAGCAAGTCATGTTTTACTGCTAAATAATATTATGTTAGTAGTTTGACCTCTTCAGCTTATGTCTGTCTCTGTCTACCTTTATGTCAGACTTCTTCAGCTTGTGCCTGTGTAGCATACCCATACGTTTTAATTTGTATCACATTTTATGTGTTTACCCTTGGAATTTGGAAACATCGGCTGATAGTTTAAAAGTCAAGTTCCAATATAAGAAGAGATCCTTGTAAGAACATTTCACTATTATTAGTAATCGAAACCTTCAACTTAAAAACTCTATAATAAGATAATCATCGGTTAATATCTATTTATGTAGTAAATAATAGAGGGTGTAATTTTCAATTTAATATATATATACACATATGCTTTAATATATATATACACATATGCTTTAATATGTTGATGAACGATGAAAATAGAGTAATTAAAATATAAAAAGTAATAAATCTTAGGTCCATTATTAGTCCGTGTATATTTTCGTTCTTTTTAGATGTAATTCGCTTGTATATCAGTCTTATATTCTTCACTTATGGAACAGTCGGAAAATGATACTACAATAATTACAAATACGTAGATGACTAATTGTTGAATAATCGAGAGAAAGAACTGGAACCACACCATGCTGATCAGAGTCAAACTAAAAATCCTTATTATTAATTTGTTCCAATACAAGAAATTGTATAATATTTTTAAATCTAATAATTGTAGACATCTCCTATCGCCAGCCACCTCTTTAAGCTCATGGGTATACGCAGGTACCATACGCTGCATCAAATAAAATCAGATACGCACAAGTTATTAAGTTAATATATCACACTTGATGTATATAGGAGGGATATGGATTTATATAGATTTATGTAAAGAACGATATGTGCATATAAAAATAAAAAAATAGAAAACTATTTAAGATGGATAGATTAGAGGCTGGGATTATTACATGGGTTGACTGGGGTTAGAGCGCCAATTTCAAAGTCGCAAAAGTTGGTACTTCGATAGATTTGATTTAGGGCAAACGATGCATGACTTAACACCGTGTTTGGATCGGAACATGCGCCGCCGGGTTGGATGGGCCCACAATCGATTTTTCCATAAGCGTAGTCTAAAAATCCTTGCAACTTATTACTCGGATCCGTAGCTTGTGCAACGCACCACTGACCAGCCTAAATAATCATCGTAACAAAAAGAATAATAAACATAGTTACTATGACTCAAACTTACAAATATATAGCTCCATGTTCGTTATATAAGAGGAGGGACTTACGTCGTTTGTACCAGCATTCAAGCCTACGTTGGCGGAGACAACAACAACAATCATTAGTGAACTCAGAAGAAGAGAAATAAGGCAACTCTTTGGCATTGAGTGTTGTTCGTCGTCCTTGTTTTATTAGATGTATGTGTTTTGGTCGTGGTGCGTATGCTTTTTGTTTTTTTGTGTCATCTATACATAGGCCCATGAGGCAACCGTATGACATAATTGGTCAAGCCTCGTTGAAATAGGATGGCAAATCAAGAAAATTCATCTGTAATACATATGCCTTCATTACTTAAAATAACTTTGCTAGATTATTATGTTGTCATAATACATTAATGTGGACCATGTGTATCAATCTAACAGAAGATCGCTGTTAATACCATTCCATAATTCGATCATTACTTTGATACAGATAAATCAAATCTAGTTCAAGAGAAAAACTATATGTTCTTCACTAGCATGGTCGGATTTTGGCCGATGCTCCTGGTCCACTACACAAGAGCACAAATTTTTTGGGCCTTATTCTTAGGGCCCAATATCATATTCCTAATAAAAATATTTTTTAGAGCCAAACTTGTAGCTCAAATAGCACTTACAACTAAGAATATATTTTTGGGGACTCAAACTTTTAGGAATGAAATCGTGTTAGGGCCTCATTTTATTACAAGAACGAGGCCACATAAATTAAGAAAATGGCCCAGTACACTAGCCTCTATAAGGGACGAATTTTCATTGTTATTGTCGGATATAAAAAATCCAAGTCTCACATAGAATTTTAGAATATTGTGAGGTCCTTATAAGTTCGTGGGCTAACTCATTGCCAATTGATTTTAGAGTGGAATCCCACAAGCTTGTATGCGTTTGGGCTAAAAAGTGATAAAAAAATCCATACATAGTGCGGTTAGCATAGAACGAACACATGAGGGACCTTGAGTGAAAGAGCGGAATTCTAACCCAAATGCAATGTACATGATGTGTCTCGGGCCCACGCAAAATGATTATGCCATTTGTCGAAACTCTTCTTGACAATAATTGCGATCGGGCAGCATAGTTCGTTGGTTGGAAACAACATACAAATTGTCATTGAAATGGAGACTCGTTTGATGGACGTGAGTTTGAGGCGAGGATTGAAGTCCGGAGTCCATTGCAGATCCAGCCGTAGACCCTTCTATTCCCCCAAACCCTTCTATCTCCACCAAATGATTATCAACTTTTCTCTTTAGGTAATGCATCTGTGAAACTCATAGAAGCCGCTCCAGTAGCTCTGCCTTTTCCAACTATTTGTTGCCAATCAGAATAGAAAGGCCATGTTTTGTATCACAAAGCATCAAATCTTGGTGAGGCCTACAATTTCATGTACGACATGAATAATTATTATTTCGAATGAGAACAGAATAATAAAAAAAAAACTAAACCGCTACCTTCTGCAATTCACCCAAACCTCATCAGATGCCTCTGACATGTTGGTAAGGTTATTAAATCATGTACCATATTTAGACGAAAAATCAATCAATTGATAATACTCCCCTTTCCAATGGTGTGAACCTTTGAGTGGATGTGAGGTTGTGCTCGAATATCATATTCTAGTTTCCATTCCTTGAAAATTTACTATATAGCATTATGGTAGCCTGCTCTAAATCCGTTCTCAATTCTCCATCCTTCATCGACTACCTGCTTCAATGCGATAATAAGATTTGTCTCCTTGTCTGGCCTCCATAAGCGCTTCGATTTTTTCTCATCGTTTTCTTCATTACTACTGGTTCCTTGTTTTTTTCTCATCGTTTCCTCTCTTTTCAATTGGCCCAAAGATTTATTTAGGGTTTGCTCCTTTTTTTCGTTTGATGGTGGTTGCTCTATTTCCCAAATGAAACTGTGGAATAGAACGATGGGTAGAAAAGCAAAAATAGTGAAGGGCAAAAATGTCATTTAAGCATTTTTAGCAAATACTATACCCAGTTGCAACAGTCATATCAAACACTCTTTATATTATTACCCAAATAATTAATACACAACTATCAAACATAAAAAGATTTTTATCAACAAAATCCTTGTATAGCCATACGCAAATTACTTATACCCACCAAATCCAAATCTAAAGATAGAGTAGGCATGTTTCGTCGTATTTCATATTGATTTCGATGCAAATACGTTTTATTTGTATCAATACTGTCACATAACCTTTAGAATCACGTGTTGGTAATTTAAAATCCAAGTTTCGAGAGAGATTCTTGTAAAAATAGTTCACTATGTAGCACTCGAAGCCTTACATTTAAAGTTTTCGAGTAAGGTGCTTATAGCTTAACATCTATTTATTTAGTAAATCATAGTGGGATCACTTTCAATATAGTATACGTGCATATATAGTATTCTTGAAAATTCCTAATACCTTCAAATCAAGAGTATTACATCGTATGTTGATGAACGATGAAAACAGAAATAAATATAAAAAATAATAAATCTGAGGGTCAATTGCCCTTTTTATTCGTCAGTGTATATATACTTCCGATGTAATTCGTGTTTTAACTTTTATATTCTTCAATAAAGAATATAAACAAAAGGAACCTTGATTAAATAATTAGGAAAAAGAACTGGACACATGGTGCTGATCAAAGTCAAACAAAAAAATCTTCATTATTGTAACTTGTTTCAATACAAGAATGTCGTATAATATTATTAAATGTAATCATTTGTGGATATCTCCTATCGCCACCCACCTCTTCAAGCTCATGGGTATACGCAGGTACCAAACGCTGCATCAAAATAAATCACATATGCACAAGTCATTAAGTTGATAACACCATAGAAGTAGTTAGGGACAATATTGAGATGGATAGAGGATGGAATATTATTACATGGATCGACACTTGTTAAGGTTCCAATGTCAGGGTTGCAAAAGTTGGTACTTATGTAGAGTTGATTGAGGACAAATGATCCATGATTTGTCAATGAGTCGGGTGCGAAACATGAACCGCCCGGTTTGATGGGCCCGCAATCGACTTTACCGCAAGCGGAGTCAATAAACCGCTGCAACTTATCTTGTGGAGCCGTTAATTGTGCGACACACCACTGACCAGCCTAAATAATAATTGTAACATTAAAAAGAAAAAGAAAAAAAGAAAAAAATAACTATTACTGGTTACTAGAACAAAGCAAAATTATGTTAAGGGAATAGATCCACGTTTGTTATATGAAAAACCGGAGACTTACATCATCTTTTGGACCAATATTCAGACCCATATCGGCGGAGACAGCAACAATCATTAGTGAACTAAGGAGAAGGGAAATAAGACAACTCTTTGCCATTTGATTGTTGTTGTCGTCCTAATTTCAAATAGATTTGGTAGATATCTATAGGTCGTGGTGTATGTTTTGTGTTTTTTTGTCATGTATATATAGACCCATGAGGCCAACCATGTGAAATAATTTGTCAAGCCTTGTTGAAAAATAAGAAGGCAAGTCAATAAAATATATGTATAAATATGTTTTGAAGACTTCTATTCTATCAAATACCCTTTTGGTAGATGATTATGGAGGCAATTAATGTGGTCAATTTCATGTTCATGACTAAGAGAAATCGCAGTTAATACATTTCCTACACTCGGTCATACTTGAATAATATCCCAAATCTAGCTTTGGATTTTACATAGCTAGGTAATCAATCAAGTGTAAAATAAAAACATTACGTTTTGCATCTACCTCTGTAACCGATGGATTTTAATTGCTATATTCATTCTGATGATAATCAATCAGTTTACTTGATAAATCACATATTGTGAAATATATGATATAATCAACATCGAATCTCAAATACACAATTACATCCTAAAGCAACAGTGAACGTTTAAGAACGGTCCCAAACGGGGACCATTCAAGGTTTTCTCCTAATGAGAAAACCTTGAACTGGTAACTAAGCTTGAATAAAAACGTAAATTCACAAAGACAAAGGCATATAAATCAAATAAAAGTTTACGTAATCGTCCGAAAACTTGTCAAGAAGCACGATAATAGAGTCTTAGCACGTCGAGTCCGAAATTCGCCCTAATTTCGTTCAAAATCAAAAATTAAATCAACATTTGGATTTCGAAAATCACCCAACAAATCATCAAAATAAATCTCAAATCATAGATATCTCATTAATCCTAAGCCATGAAATCACACAAAATAACTCGAAACTCGAAAAAATAGAGCCAAAATAAGCCAAAAAAACAGATTTTAGCCACAAAATTTCGCACAAACCAAATGCAAAATCAACCTCAAATCGAATATAACAAGCCTAAGCCCCAAATCGCATAAATTAAGCCATGAAATCGCACAAAACAACTCCAAACTCGAAAAATCCAAGCTCAAATAAGCCCAAAAAAACAAAATTTCGCACTTTTTTCGCACAAACCAAAAATAAACCTCTCGAATATAACACAAGCCTATGCCTCAAATAGCAGAAATTGGGCCGTTAAATCGCACAAAACAACTACAAAGTCGGAATATTCGAGCTCAAAATAAGCTCAAAACCAAAATTTCGCCACTTTTTTGCATTAATCAAGCTCCAAATCAACCTCGAATCGAATATAACACAAGCACAAAATCCTAAACCTAACCTCAAATCGAATAAATTAAGCCCCGAAATCACTAATTATTGAAAAAGCATATTTCAAAATTTCAAATTTTCGAAAGTTAGAGCATTAAATCGAGAGCTTAGCAGAAGGAAATGGGTTGTGAGGGGGTTAATCGTGTTCTTATAGCTCGAAAACGTCGGAATATGAGCAACTGGTCTCCGGAAAATCACCCTAGAATCGCTCTATGTGCTTAAGCTCTTCTGAAATTTTTTGGGAAGGAGATGGGATTTATAAACTCATGGGTGACGGTTGTTAGCCAGTAACGGTAGCCCAAAATATACGCGACACAGGCCAGAAACTGTCGCCCAAGGTTGAAAAAAAAACATTTTAACAAAAATAAAATCATGGGTGACGGTTTTTTGGTTTCGCCAAGTAATCATCGGCCATAATAAAAAAATTAATGAGTTGGGCGCGGGTGTGTCGCTAACAACCGTCGCCCAAAAGATGTTAATAACGTAGGCGACGGTTTCCTCGTAGAAACCGGGAAACCGTCGCCTAAAAGTACCTAAAAAATTACCATAATGCCACCACGTCTATTATGTGAAACCGTCACTCATATTGCCGTAGCCTATATATCATTTTCTATTACTGTAAATTGGTTTATATAAGGTGATGATTTCTATTGAGTCTAACTGATGCGAGACAAGGATTTCAACATGGGTCTCTTAGACTACCAAATACGAAAAAATTAATTTCTCATTCACTAGACATCGGTTTTGACCAAATCAATATTCGTTAGATTTCACTCGAAACACACTTTATGAATCTTTTAATCAATTTTAAGTTTCGATGAAAGATGATATCTCAATTTAATTAATAATCAATCAGATTTGGTTGTTGGTCCATAGCCCATTAAGCCCAATCTAACTATTTGTTCGTTTATTGCTACTATAATGGGAAAAATGTTACAGGGGCCTCGTTATTGTATTCGCCCCGGGGCATAAATTGTTAGGGCCCGCCCTGCATCTTTGATGAACGATGAAAATAGTACTTAAATATTAAAAATAATAAATCATAGGTCAGTTGCGTATTTATTCGTCAGTGTATATTGTTTCTCTTTATGATGTAATCCGCTCGTATGTCTGTCTTATATTCTTCTACAAAGAAAGTCTATGTAAGATATTTATAGATATTTTGATGACTAAATATTTAGGGAAAAGAACCGAGAACACATAATGCCGATCAAAGTCCAAGTATAAAAATCATTATAATTGTTATTTGTTCCAATACAAGAAAGTCGTATCATGTTATTAAATCTAATCATTGTAAGATATCTCCTATCGCCGCCACCTCTTCAAGCTCATGGGTATACGCAGGTACCAAACGCTGCATCCAATACCATCAGATATGCATAAGTCATTAAGTTGGTATCACAATTCAAGTAGTTAGGGACAACACTGAGATGGATAGAGGATGGATATTATTACATGGATCGACACTTGTTAAGCTTCCAATCTCAAGGTTGCAAAAGTTGGTACTTTTGTAGAGTTGATTTAAGGCAAATGATCCATGATTTATAAATGAGTCCGGCGCGAAACATGAACCGCCCGGTTGGATTGGCCCACAATCGACTTTACCGCAAGCGTAGTCAATAAACCCTTGCAACTTATCTTCTGGAGCCGTTAATTGTGCGACGCACCACTGACCAGCCTAAATAATATTAGTAACATTAAAAAGAAATAAAAAGAAAAATAACTTTTAGTTTCTAGGACAAAGCAAAATTATGTTAAGGGAAATAAGGCGGAGACTTACATCTTTTTTACCAATATTCAGACGACCCATATCGGCGGAGACAACAAATATCATTAGTGAACTGAGAATAAGAAGGTAAATAAGACAACTCTTTGCCATTTGAGTGTTGTGCGTCGTCCTAAGTTTTATTAGATGTGGTTGGCATATGTGTGTTTTGGTCGTGGTGTATGTTTTGTGTTTTTGTTGTATCGCCTATATATAGACTCACAACCATATAACTGGTCAAACCCCTGTTGAAATAATAAGTCAAGTCTGGGAAATCCGTGTAATATATGTAATTATGGTTTGAAGAATGTTTTAATGGTATAGGCCTTCGTTACTTGAGAATAATTTTGGTAGATGATTATGTAGGCATGATCATTAATGTGGTCAATTTCATGTTTATGACTCTTAAGATAAGTCCACAGTTAGAGCTACCAAACGGACCCGCCAATGTTTTAATGTTGGCGGGGTGGGCCCGGCGGGCCGCGGGCAGGCCCACCCAAAAAATAATATATTATATAATTATAATAATTAATAAGATTTATATATAAAATTATATTGGTTTTGATATTTTTTGAGTTTTTAATAACATAAATTATTAATATTAAAAAGTTGATTAAATTAGATATATTTTTCTAGTTGAATTCTTTAACTTTTTTAATTTTTTTCCTATTTTTTATATTATTTTTTTACAGTAGAAACTCTATAAATTAATACTCGATAATTTAATAAACTCTTTAATATAATATTTCCAGCCGGTCCCGACTTGGGGATAACGTACTAAATTAATAATTCTCTAAAATTATAAGATAATAGACTTTTGATAATTTCTATAGGTCCCGTATAAAGTATAAATTAATAATTCCATATGTAAAAACATTCTCATATTACATGAACAAAGATTACTTGAAAAATGAATCAATTGTCATTTGTTTTTTGTTGAAATCAATTTACCCTTGCATATTAGCTCTAGTTGTCCTTATCATTGTAAGAATTCCTGGCATTGTTTTCTCATAGGTCAACAAGAAATTTCCCATTGCATTTGATGTTTGGGAAGTTTGAAAGTTATATACACTATAAATTAATAAAATATTAATTTATCTATAAATTAATAATTATTAATTTATCGATTAATTAATAACTCTTTTAATTAATAAATTTGGCCAGTCCCAACCGTATTAATTTATAGAGTTCTACTGTATCTATTTTTTTTATTATTATTCTCATTTTTCTCTATTTTTTTATTATTTTTTCTTTTTTAAAAAAATAAAAATTGGCGGGCTAAGCCCGCTACCCGCCCGCAGGCGGGGAGGGCCTCCATTTTCCAGGCCCGCAAGTAGGCGGGCTTACCCGCGCCCGCCCCGCCACTGGCGGGCTACGGGCCAGCCCGCCCGCCAGCCCGTTTTGACAGCTCTATCAAGAGTCAATAATACCATTTCATACATTCGATCATTACTTGGATAATATCACAAATCAAGCTTTCAAAGAGATTGACTAGCTTACAAGTTGATGACCACCTATTGCCAATTGATTGTGGATGAAATCCCATCAAGCTTATGCGGATCGGCTCTTCTCATGTGTGGGCTTGTGGGCGTAGGCCCGATAAAGCCAATAACGAAAGTTCAAATAGTATCAGAGCGGAAGGTATTGGTGATCCGTGAGGTTCGAAAAGAGTGGCATTTCTCATCCGACTCAAATTAAAAAGTATATGGCGGGTTCGAAAAGAAGTGTGGCATTCCTGTCCAATTTTTTTTAAAAAAAAAAAACAAAAAAAAAGTAGTTCACATTTGAGAAAGGAGTAAGGGTGTAAACGAGCCGAGCAGCTCGGTCAAAGCTTGATTCGAGCTCGGTCATCGAGCTCGAGCCGAGCTCGAGCTGGCTTGTTAATAATCGAGCTGAATTCGAGCCTATCATATCTAGGCTCGAGCTGGCTTGTTAATAATCGAGCTGAACTTTGAGCCTATCATATCTAGGCTCGAGGCTCGTCGAGCTCTTATCGAGCCGATAACTTTAATTTTTATATATTAAATATTAAATATTTTATATTAAAATGCATATTTTATTTAATAATATATATCGAACTCGAGCTCAAAACCCCGGCTTATCGAGCTTACGAACTGAACCAAGCTTTAATGTGTTTAATCGAGCCGAGCTCGAGCCGAAAATTTTCGAGCTCAAGCACAATAAAGCTTAATCGAGCCGAGCTCGAGCTGGGGCCATGTTCGGGCTCGCCTTTTTTCAACGCTAGGGAACAGTGTTAGAAATTAAAACCCCAAATAAGTCACATGTGTACCCCATCAAATGATTGTGTAGAAATCGACTATCTTATAAGTTAATGGACTATTTCACCTATCACCAATTTGTTTTAGGATGGAACCCCATCAAGCAGGCGTGGGTTTAACTCTTCTCCTATGTGACCTTTGGGCATAGGCCCCATATGGCCCATAATGAAACCTCACAAGTTTGGGACTAAATCTTCTTGTTTAGTCATATGCACAACATGAACATTTTTTAAGTTATTATCCAGACTACAGTAAATAAATCTACGGTTTGCGTATGAATTCCCAAATTACTTAATTTGAAAGGTATTGTCAGTATACGTCTATCATATAAATTCTGTGTCCCTATAATACAACTCCCCAAAATAACACGCTCTAAATAAATAATTTACCCTACTGGAATATGTCCATCATATTGGTCCGGTTGAATCCTCTCTTCGGGAGAGATTCCTATCTATTTATTTAGATACGAAGCAACACAAAGTACCAAATTTGATACCAGCATTACGTAGCTGAGAAAGGCAAAGATGTTGACCAATATACTGAGGTTTTTTCAATTTGTGACCTACAATCTTTGCATTTTCTCTATAAAGTAAAACATACATAAATTAATAAACTCTCTATAATAATAAAATCTTCTTGTCCTGACTTGGGTCCGTGTAAAAATCATCAAAATCGATAAGATAATAATATAATAATTTCGGAAAATCACTTTTATAAATACTAGGTCCCATTGAAACTATAAATGAAATAATTAATAAATATTACGATTGTAAATATTATATTAGTTATTAAAATATTACACTTTACTACATATTAATGAGCTTTGCTTTGCTAAGGCCATTATGTCACATGTGTAAAATATCATTACAACAAATAAAATGGTCAATAATATTATTGTGTAGATGATAATAATTCAACGTAATATGAAGGTATATACTAATTCATGTTCTAATTTGTTTCAGTCCACCATTGACATGAACTAAGATATCTTAATTTAACAAAGTCTATTTTAATTAATAAATATTAGTTCATCGATTAACATCTCTCTAAATTAATAAATTTAATGGTCCTAATGTTATTAATATAGTGAGGGTTTACTGTGTATGGTCGATTACTAGATATCATCCATCAATGAGACCTATCAAGGGAAGTGAAGTGAGCTTGGAGGTATTAGTAGCACGGAAGTGTCCTTTCCTCTTCTTGTGTTAATATCTCAAAGCATCAGTGGAATCTAATTATTCTCGCTTCATGTATTCATCGGTAGCAAGTCTTACTTTATACATATCAATGAAGCAATCTGATTTTATTTTCCTTTTAGATGAGATTTTTAAGGTTGGAGATCGACTAATTCTCAAGTGTGATGTTAGTCATTTGTATATCAGTTTCTTAGTTTATATATCAGATCATAAACGACTTGGTGACTGACCATATATATAGTCTTGATTTTTAACTGAGTAGCAAAATGAACAGGAACGCATGATGAATCCAAATCAATAATCCTTATTATTTTTTTTTCATGCGAAATCGAGAAAGTTGTAACATTATAAAGAAATGTAATCATTGTCGAGATCTTCTACTCGCCATACTCAGAGCACTCTTCAAGCTCAGTCGAATGAGCATTTCTCATACGCTGCATCAAGTAAAATAAAAAATTATAAAAATATATGTAGATATAATAGAGATGGATAGAGAGAGGGTACTGTTGTTATTACATACATGGATCGAAAGGCGATTGGATTCCAATCTCAAGGTTGCAAAAATTTGTGGATCTGTAGTATCGATTTAGTGCAAAGGATGTATGACCATATAATGTGTTGGGATGGTAACACTCTCCGCCTTGTTGGATGGGCCCACAATCGATTTTGCTACAAGCGTAGTCTAAAAATCCTTGCATCTTATCTTTTGGAGCAACAAATTGTACAATGCACCATCGTTTAGCCTAATCATAATAATAAAGAATGAAATTACAATTTTAATAGTATTAGGAAGAAGGCATAACGTATATGAAAATAGTTTCGTGTGCACGTACTTCTTTTTCTCCAATATTATTTAAATCTGTGTTGGCGTAGACGACAACGACCATAAGTGAACTGAGAAGAAAGGATATAAGAAGGCAACTTCTTCCCATTGAGTTTTCGCCTAGGTTTAGATCTGACAATTGTTTTTTGGTCGTGGTGTTTGATATATATAGATCTACGAGGTCAAACATTGTCGCAATAAAATTACAAATCAATAATTTCACGAATTGTATGAAGATTGTGTTATTGTGACTAATTTAAATAATGTGGTCAAAGCTATAATTTCATTTTGCTAGATTTCTAAAGGTTATTTGGGCATAATACATTAATGTAGTCAAACTACAATTTCATGTTTAGCGGTTCAAGGAAAAAAATGATTTATATGCTTTTTATTTCAATACTTTATTAATGTCAAAAATTTTACTTTAAAGATAGAGATTTCACAGAAATAATTAAACCAAGTGTTATATATATCGTATCTACTACGCTGGTGTTAGAATTACATCATGCTCCCTAAGATTACTCATGGTCTTATCATTCAAAAATCAGCAAGACATTCCCTCTTTTTTCATGTCTAATATGACGAAATTCAAGGGAATAATAAATTTATCTCCTTTCACTAAGGATACCCTCTATAATAACACCTCGACAATATTTCAAAGTTCTACCTACTAATTGTAGGCTCATCCTAGTGAGTCTGGCTTGCCGAGACCAAGCCGGTTGAAAATTTATACTAGCTCATAAGTCGGCCAATGCACGTTCAAGCTACTAAATCTCCTATAAGACAAAGTGATAATACAATGCTCTGGATCTTTGAGATTCTTTGGGATCTTTCTTCGTAATGTTATCAAGCAAGAGCATTCTCGTCAAGCATATGGTGAATACATCCTCAAGGTTTCTCGGTTCATAAGCATGTCCTTTAGGAACTTAGCACAACGAGGCATTTGTGTAATATAGCTTCAACAAACAACAAGTTAATAAGCAACTGTTTACACAAAGCCATAAATTCACCGAACTGGTCCTCGATCTTATCTTCTACGGTAGGAAATAGCATCCATTGAACTCGCTTGGTTATTCGCCGCACGCAGTGATCGATAGTGACAGTAGAAGCTCTTATCACTCATTTGCGGCACCTCGACGAGAGAATGGAAACAACATTAATTTGATAGTTTTGGTTACTCTTATTAGAAATTGAGAGGTCCTTCCCGAAACCACTTGGTGATATGAGGAGAAAGCCTCTCATAAATATTGGATTGAAGAGCTTGAATTATTCGATATGGGACAAACCCCAATTTTCAGAATCTCAGCAACTTGATGGGAGTGGGTTGGTGCAACAACCAATCCACCCACCCACTCTACTATTATAGTAATATTTAATTATATTATTATTATATATGTATTAGAGGGGGGTTTTGCCTATAAATAGGCTTGATCCCTCATTATAGATCTCACACCAAAACACACCAAAATCAAAGGAATAGAGATAGAAAGAAATAGAGAAAAATAGAGGGTTTGTTCGGTATTTGCTCCGACTATAAAGAGAGATAGTGAGCGTTTTCTCCTTTATAGATTGAGAGGTTGTAACCCCTGTTTTTACCCCAGTAATAAATTTCTACCTCGCCCGTGGTTTTTTACCCCAAGTTAAAAAGGGGTTTTCCACGTAAATTCCCGTGTTCCATTTATCCTCACAGGCATTTCCAATTTCGTTAAGCTGTCCATTTCGCAACACAACTCTGGTCAGTTTTGATGATATTTGTCACCATAAAAACCCTTCATATGATAGTATTGATCTTCCTAAGATAATCCATCGAATTAGTACAATCCTCAACTACATGCCGCCAAGTGTTGCACTCTTAAGTAAATCTTTTAATGATGTCCAAACATTAGGTACTCGTATTAATAATGAAATCTAATTACGGTTGCTACAAAATATTAATTACGTCACAGTAACTTCCTACCGGCCAGTCCACGGCCGTGAATAAAATCGAAAACCGCTAATGGCGAGGATCGATTATTAGTTGTCGTCCTCTAATCAGATTCTTAACATAATTTACGAGAACCCTAATTTGGTTATCGTCCTAAAATGATATAAAAACAAAAGATTCTTCCCTATCTAATGATCCCATAGTAGTAGCCAGCCTAATCTTATGAGTAGAACAAGTTTGTTCCACACACAATGATATCAATTGCTCACGTCGCTGGTCCTTCAAATGTACTGTAACAGTGTAAAGACACTACACAGAACGATTCGAATTAACTCAGTGGTGACCTGAACTTAACGAAAATAAATGTATGATATAACCTAAGAGTGACGTCCACTGCTTTTAGACCAGTGTACATGGACGAAAACGCATAATTTTAAATTATAAAAATCAAAATTTTAATTTCAAATTCAAATCCACTGTTTCCAAACGTTATGAAACAGGAATTGGAATTTCAAATAGAGCTCGAGCTGGACCACTAACTTTATACTACAAAATAAATAAAAAGTACAAAATAAAAAAAATTGATAAAATAAAACAAGCTCGTGAGCTGGCTTACGAGCTTTCGAGCGCCCATGACTCACGAGTGAGCTCGATCGGCTCGACTCATCGTTCACCCTTAATTATTATTATTGTTAAATTATTAGTATTATTATTATTATAACTATAATCATAATAAATAATTATTATATATTCTATTTTATTAAGCGTGAGCGGTGGCTATAAACTGCCCTTAAAAAAACAAATATTATTGATGTGTTTGGTTAATATGATACCTACAATTTTATAATTTGTATATACATAATTAAATTTAAAGTATATTGTCAATAATTATTTAAATTGAAACAGATATAATATTATCTATATATGCACACGCATTAGAGTGTGCAAAGACTTATTAGTATGGTGATTAGTGGTTGCCACTTTGGTCCGCCAATTAGTTTTTTATGAAAACATATTAACAAAACTGAAAAGTTCACTCACTATTTTTGCTTTAAATTTCCATTTTTGTATGTAATTTTGTATCTCATTGTTGCCCATTTCTACTATTTTTATTTAACTTCATTATAAATCATCTTTTTCCTTTTATACACTTGAATTTTGGTAAATATTTCAAATGAAATTTAACTTATATATTTATGCATGCATATACATTGAGTGCGCCAAAAATAACACTTATTACTATTGTTATAGTTATATTATTACTTATTATATTTATTATAAGTTACAAAAATTTATATTAATGGCTTAGCTTTGGATTTCGGAAACGAATCATTGGTCATCTAATTTCAATATCCGACAAATATGACGTAATTAACCTCGAAGATCGATGAAGTCGAAATTCAAATTAATTTCCCAAACGGGTGATTGGAAAGGAACTCGATTTGAAATGGAAATATTAGTATCCAAACGCCTCATATTCATACGTGGATTCTTTTATTCACATATCGGAGAAAAGAACAAAAGCTAACGAATAAGGATAGGCCAGCCAGGCTGTGCTGCAAGATGAATCCGAGTTGTACTGATGGTTACATAATCACATGTCTGTGTTCCATCTCATCCATTTTTGCCTAACTTATTCAAATATATTATTATAATAATATTATATTATACATTTTTTTTTTCTTTTTTTCCACGATCTCCAACCGAAAAACGCCCTCTCAAACTCAAACTCATCCTGAAACTAAAATACAGTAATTCTTCTCCGACCGACAAATCAATTCTCAAACTCAAAATACCACTATTGTAATATTATCTTCTACACAATTTTTTTTAATATTACCCATTAAATTTACAACTTTACAAATTAGAGCACACAATTACTTTAAATTCGACTTACAAAAATAATTTCACAAAATTAATAAACTCAATATTTTTCAATATAAAACATAGAAAAAAATTATTAATAACAGGAGTCTTTTTTATATATTTTAATTTATTTTATTTTTATATGGGTAATTTAATAATTAAAGTAAAAAAGGGTAGAATTGTAATTCTTAAACATCAAACAAATCTTTTGGATGTTTCATTACCAAACGCATATATGCGTTTAAACATGAGAATATGAAAACGCATTGAGTTTGCGTTTGCGTATAATTAGAGAACTTTTAGTATATATTTTGGGTCGTGGGGTATCGATTGGAGATGCTCTTACCGTATCACGTCGAAAAAGTGGAAAAAATCAATCATATGGAATTAGGATGTGTGCTATAAACATTTAACTCTTGATGACCGATATACCCAAAGGTGACTCTTTTTAAGTTTTCGAAACTGAAATATTTGCGAGACGATTTTTTTTTTTTTTTGTACATGGGAAAATATAAGACAAAAGCTATAATCGACAAGAAAAAGACTAACTTCTCTAAACAAATGTCTCCTCAATTATTAGTGGGGCACATGTCCTTTATTAGTGGAGACTATTGGATTGGCCCCTCGTCGTAAAGTAATAATAAAAATGAAAATAACACGAGGTTTAAAGTTCGAGATGTTTGTACCATCTTATTTCGAATATGGTATCATTATCAAGAGTTTATCGAGCATTGAATATTTATCAATATATATCTTTTATCTTATGAATGAATTTTAAATAGAGTTTAGTAATGATAATGAACGGCTTCAATTTCAAATTTTATTAAACGAGTTTACGTCCGGAGACGATAATAATGAAGTTGGAAGAAGGTAAACATAATAATTCGAATGGTGGTTGTCTTTCTCTAATAAGTACGTGTCATTTCTTCTTGGATTAGTTCGGTTGAATATATCAAACCAATACCGTATTTTATTCATTAATTTAAAAGAGTTTTCGTTACCGTATTTATTTTATGATTTAAATGAGAAAAGGAAGAAAAAGTGGAGAGGGGGACATATCTCCCGCCCAATTGCGTCACTACCACACCGCCCAATGACGCATCACCATTTAACTGGGCCCCACTCCATCTCTACTTGCAATAGCAGAAAATGGCATAAATAAATATTTGTAGCTATGTATTTGAACGCAAGTTGCGTCACAATGCATGAATTACGACCATCTCCAGCCAAGAAAAGCATTCTCAAATTCAAATGCATTCTCAAACTCAAAATGCAGTAATTCTTCTCCAATTATTCAATCTATTCTCAAACTCAAAAGACTATTTTGTAATTTCACTTCCACACCAATTTTTTATAAATTTCAATACTACCAACATATACTTTACAAATTAGACTACAAAATATTTTTTAGATTTAATCACAAAAATTTTATAAAATTAATATAAAAATATATTTATCCATGAGAAGAAGGATGGTCATGGATTATGCGACAATTTTCTTGTTGATGTCATGAATTTGAGCCATTAAATTCCTCGGGAACAGCGCCAGAGCCCACAAGACAGCTGCGACCTTCAAAGATGCGACTTTTTTCAGCTTCATCTCCTTCAAAGCAGACAAAACACACAGACAACAAAAGAAAATGACTTAAATGCAATTAAAAAAGCTGGGACGCATCTTAACTGCCCAAACGCAAAGATGGGTTTAAGTGATGCGAGAGAATATAGCAAACTCTATTTGCATTCAGTTTTAGTCTTCGATTGGAGTAAATTTACCCCAAATTATATGTTTTGGTGTCCGGTTGATACTATTTGTTTGTTTTAAGAATTATGAGGCTACGTAATAGTTATCTTGGATCATTTTTCATGCACACAGTTAAAAATTAAAATATATAACTTTATTTTATTTATGAGTTATTTATAACCTAATAGATGAAAAATATATTTTTTGTTATGTAAAAGAGAAAATGATTTGCGAGCATTTAAGTACAATAAATAAAAAATTAGAGATGCTCTTAATTAATAATAAGATATATGACGACTTACATAAACACATGGAAACATATCAGGCCAATATGCTACATAACTTCGGATGTCGATGTGACACGAGTCACTGCCACATCAACAGGTGCCCAGGTCAAATTAGGTGCGCATCATAAACTTCCTTATATGAGTATGATATATATAAAATATATATATATATATATATATATATATATATATAACATGAGGTTTGCTATGGCGCCCACCTACCGTGAGCACCATAAGCAAATCTCTCAATTGTTTGCTTTTCTTTCGATTCTCAACGACGCCAACACCTCTGTAGATCATCTCATATCCATTCCTAACCTAAATCACCATATCCAACACGTTAGTTTTTAAGAAAATTATCACATCGGTAGGCGTCCATAGTGAATAAGAAATAATGAATTTTCTTAAAAACTAACGTGTTGGAGATGTTGATTTAGGTTAACAATGGATATGAGAGGGTCTACATAGGTGTTGGCGTCGTTGAGAATCGAGAAAAAAACAAACAATTGAGAGATTTGCTTATGTTGCTCAAGGTAGGTGGGCACCATAGCAAACCTCTGTAAAAGATATATGTAGCTAAATATTTTTAACCAAAAAAATAGAGATGCTACAATTTCAACCCATTTGTTCACCGGACGAACCGGTAGCACGGCCGAACCCCTCAAATTGCCGGAGTTTTCCACTATAAATTACACTCACAGTCACACCAGTTCACTCGTCAAAACACCACATACACACGCAGTTTTCTCTCTCATCACATACCTCTCTTGACTCTCCGACCACCGCCACCATGCCCGGCCAAGACGCCTACTTCAACGCTCCCCTCCGCCACGTAGCCATCGGAAACACCGACGAGTTCCGTCAGCCCGGAGCCGTCAAGGCCGCCGTCGCCGAGTTCATCTCCACGCTCGTCTTCGTCTTCGCCGGCTCCGGCTCCGGCATCGCCTACAACAAGATCACCGGCAACGCCCCTTCCTCTCCTTCCGGCCTAGTCGCCGCCTCCTTAGCCCACGCTCTCGGCCTCTTCGTCGCCGTCGCCATAGGAGCCAACATCTCCGGCGGGCACGTCAACCCCGCCGTGACCTTTGGGCTCTTCGTCGGTGGAAACATTACCCTCTTCCGTGGAATCCTTTACATCATCGCTCAGTTGTTGGGATCCGTCGTCGCTTGCCTTTTGCTCTCCTTCACCACCGGCGGTTTGGTAATAAAGATAACCATTAGTTCTTTTTTTTTTATTGCAGTTATTCGATTTCATCTAACTTTCTTTGTTGTAGGGAATCCCGGCGTTTTCCTTGACGGCCGGCGTATCTGTGTGGGCCGCCTTAGTGTTTGAGATAGTGATGACGTTTGGGCTCGTCTATACGGTCTACGCCACCGCCGTTGACCCAAAGAAGGGCGAAATTGGTATTATTGCGCCGATTGCTATCGGCTTCATCGTGGGAGCTAATATCTTGGCCGGCGGCGCGTTCACCGGCGCGGCTATGAACCCGGCGGTGGCGTTCGGACCGGCGTTGGTGAGCTTTACGTGGGGCCATCACTGGATCTATTGGGTGGGGCCCATAGTCGGTGGTGGGCTCGCCGGCGTTGTTTATGAGGTGTTCTTTATCAGTCGTAGCCACGAGCCCTTGTAAGAATTCTGAGAAGCTGTTTAGAATGTGACACGTGGAGTTCTCTCTCTTTTTGTTTTCCGTCAATTGTTTGGGTTTTCCCGATCGATTGGTTGGTTCGCGGCGTGGATGTTTGTTGTTGTTGACTCGTTTTTATGCGTACTTTTATGTATCTTTAAGAAAATTGAAATGTGATTATCATATTTTTTCCGCATCTCAAAATACTTGGCATTTACCATCTCCAAACAAAGTAAACATATCAAAGTCACAAATTTATTCTCAAACTCAAAATACATTAAATCTTGAACTAGTTCGGTAATTATTCACCAACCGAATCTAATTCTCAAACTCAAATGACCATTATTGTAATATTTTTTTCTACCTCACAATTTTTTTAATGTTACCCATGCAATTTAGAACTCTTTCCACACTATTATTTAAATTCGATTAAAAATAATAATTTCACAAAATTAATAATAAACTATATTTCTTACTATAAAAATATAGTAGAAAATAATTATTAATAAGTCATTTTATACATTTTTATTTTTTATATTTTTTATATGGGTAGTTGAATAATTAAAGTGAAAATTGTCATTTTAAAACATCAAAATCATCTTGGGATATCTCATTACAAATACCATATATGCGTTTAAAACGTGAGAGAAAAGATGAAAACGGATTTTTAGTTGACTTTTGGTGTATGGTTGGAGAACTTTTATGTATAAATTTTGGGTTTTGGTATCGATTGGAGATGCTCTTCAACCATTAACTCGTTGTCAATCTCAAATGATATTTTAAAAATATTTTCTTACACAAACATTTACAACTTTTCAATAGTATTCACATATTTCGTAACTTCATATATTAGACTATCAATACTATTTTAAATTTGATTTAATGAAATATATATATATAATTGTATAATTAAACAAATTTGAACGGGACTTCAATGCAATTTCAAAAGAATACATGATAAAATATAATAAGGTCATTACAAGGGAAAAAAATGCATTGCAAATTACAAAAGACAAAAAAATAAATAAATCCGATAGAGAAGTACTTAGATGATGTTATTTTCATATTTGGACGCAGCTTGATACCAAAAAGAAAACATCTTTGCCTCGAGAGAGTAATATGAAAACTCAGTTGGAATCTACTTTCGTAGCGTAGCGCGTGTGAAACTACTAGTAATAGTTAGTTGAGATGCAAAAGTAAATTGAAAAAAAAAATTAACTTAATGGCAATAAATGTAATTAACAAACTAAAAAGTACTACAATTATTTGTCCAATAATAAATAAGTTTGTTTAAAAGTAAAATATCGCAAATTATTGCGTGAACACTTAATTGAACTTTCAGTTTCATTCAACAATCGGTGTCCCACAACATTAACTACTGCATGTGGATTGTGATTGGCTACTTTATTGTTGGACGCGATCTTCTGCCGAAGCCCTAAACAATTAAAACACCCAACTATTTCTACCGCAGTATTATTAAATACTTAGTTTTTACGCGTGCAATACACAGGTATTATCTATTGGTATTTATTGTACGTTAATAAAATTATTAAATTTATGTTCGATAATGGATTGCTATTGTGTAATTAATGTGTATTAGTGGGATTTCCTTTAATTTTTTTATTTAATTTATTTTTAAAATTAAGGTACATGTGACAACATATTAGGACGCATTTCTATATATAAGATATATATATATATATGTATATATATGAATTATTGCCTAATTTCGTTAACTTCTCCACATTCGAATTCACTTATCAAAAGGTTCCATTATCTTATTTTTTTTCCTTAGAAAACTGATGTGGGTGGCAGGAACTTCCTTCAAGTACCAAAAATTCGAACTTATAAACTTCCTTTAATTTAAAAAAATAAAACTAAAATTTCTTACCAAACGCAACATGGTATATATCCTAGACATGTTGTAAATATAAAAGATAATAACATACACTAATTTGGTCAATAAATAAATTTCGGATATTGGTGAGTACATACCACTAGCATCTTAAGTTAGTCAGAAATTTGGTTGTTTCAGTCATTTTCGATTAAATTTGCCGGAAGTTCTATTTGACAGTTCATATCAACAATTAGTAGATAGATAATATTACTAAGTAACATGAAGAATTATAAATTATTTTCTAAGAAAAATTTGTCTCGTGGATTTCAGATGATGAAAACAAAACACAATTTGTTTGGACCACAAAATCCACTCAAAATGCCTCGTGAATTGGCAAACACTTCGAGTACCTAACACGTGGTGACAGTTGACACATTGTTGTGGGGTTATCCATTTAAATCATTTTTCATAATAAGGACATAATTATATTAACAAAAAAACTTTGCATTAAACAAGTAAACAAAATAAAATGATAACGTGACAAATCAAAGAATCAATTTTAAATGGTGATAAAGTCGGCAGGTCGGCGGAGAAATATAAGGAAATGTCGGCCATGCTTATGCTATGGAGGGGAGAATTGAATCCATCTATTAATGAAAACAAAGAGAATTGGTGTAGATTTTCATAATTTTGAATTTCAGTGACTTGAACATTTGGTAGATTGTTTCCAACGTGGCCCTACCCATCGTTGCCGACCAATCGAAGACTTAATTCCACACGAGTTTTATTTATTTATCGCATTATCGGATGTCAACTAAATGACGAGTAAAAACATTTCATTAAAATAAAAACAAACTATTCGAGCAGTACAAATGTATATGTCATATACTTTTTCAAGTATACGTATGACATTCCAAAGGCAAAGACATAGCAAAAACACTTTCGTTGGACTCTCTAACTAAACCGATATCATATAGTTTGTCTCAACTGCGTTTTATGTTGGATGAAATATTACAGTACTTTCTCACACAAAATATCTCACCTTTGTAATTTGTCCAAAAGTTGGAGCAAATGTCTCGTGTGTTGGAACACGTTTCAAATTTCCATCTTAATCTCATGTGTCCATCTTAATCTCATGTGTTTATAGATGGAGACGTATAGACGATCTTTGATTAAATCGATGATGAATATTCTTTAAAGATTGTTTTTGATGAAACGTGACATTCACATTAAATATGATTACTCAAAATAGCACTTTTGACTTATTCGCGTCTAACTTGGGGTTTCGTCTTGATTTCAAACTCTGATTTGTCAAGCTCGGTTCCAAGTCCTTCAGGCTTCAATCCAAAGGCCAAACAATTCTTTCCTAATAAATTGATATTTGAGAAAACCTCTACGCGAAGTAAGGGGGGGTGTTCGATTAAACCCGAAAAAACCGGTTGAACCGAAATTTTCGGTTTTTTCAATTCGGTTAATTCGATGTTTCGGTCGGTTTCGGTTTAGAGTTTTGAAATTTTCGGTTTTTCAGTTCGGTTTCGGTTTTCATAAAAAAAATAACCGAAATATTACGTATATATCTTATGTGTTGTATGGGCCGAAGATATTACTTTTAGGTTTTTAAATTGGGCCGAAATCAGCTAGAGCCCAAAAAATTATCTAACTACATTAAAAATTAGAAAATATTAAGAAAAATCAATTGGAGTTCGTGATGTTTTTGAATATGATCATCTCTTCTACGCAAATGATATTTTTCTCTTATAGTTAATATACTTAGCTGTTCGGCGTAAGGATTAGAATGTTATATATTGCTGAGGTCATTTTTCTCTTTTAAAAGGATGGAGTCCGTTCTCTTTTACTTGTTATTGCCTTTTCCTTTTTGTTTTAATGTTGGTTATATTTACTTGTACACAGCAAATAGATTTACATGTACATAACAACTTGATCGATCATAAATTGTTAAATCCAATTATTTTTTAGTTAATGCCAATGGCGGATTGAGTCAAATGAGAACATAAGTGAGTATATTATCTTCGTATTACATACAACTCAATATTTAATCACTAATAATATTGCTCATTTATTTGTTGTAATGATCTTTGAGATATGTGACACGGTGTTAGTGGATATAGTCATAAAACATTTATACTTGTCTATTTTAGCAAATTAACATAATATTTAATTGTAATATTTTATGAATTATTAATTACAGTTTTTTATAAATGGATTTTTCGAAAAATTATTCGAATTTGATGATTTTAAAAAAGATCCAAATCGGGACATATTAATTTATAGAACATTAATCTATCGAGGTTTTAATGTATGTATATAACTCCATCAAGAGTTAATAACAAATGTAGACACTTTTTCAAAGTTGAATTTAAAAAATAGGCACTATGTGTATTGTATTACAAAAATAGGAATTTATTTAATTTTTTTGTGAATTAATTTATTATTTGCACAAATTTACTACAAAAATATGCATCCTTTCAATCTATATTTTGTATGAATTAATTTGACAATATACACAATTAAAAAAACATAATACAATTAGATTATGATTCACAAAATGAAAAAAGATAGACATATGATTCATGCAATAAATGAACTATGGTGCACAACTTGAAAAGGAAAAAAAGCAACCATAGTAATCACCACTAATTTTCATCCACTTTGAAAATTTTAACGGTATTTTTTTTGTCATGAAATCCGATAATTATCATGAATAGGTAAAACCTGCAAACAGAACCAACTAAAAATAAATAGGCGAAACGAAAAAAATTGTATATCGACGTCAAGGTGGTTCCAAAATATTGCTTGCTAATAGAAAATTTTTATATTATTTATTTAGTCATAATAAATAAAATATAATACTATGTCAATAATAAAAAATAAAAGTTTGATCTTCGGCAAACAGAAAAAATTATGTTATAAAAATTAGAAACCAAATACCGAAATTCCATAATCGAGCTAAACGGTGTCTAGTTCGGTTTAATTCAATTTGTTAATATGAAGAACATATTAAAATTTAAGTGAAAAATAAATATATTACCAATAAAAAAATTATGAAAAGAAATTATAAAATAAATTGTGCCTATTTTTCAAATGATTAACACATAGCGCTTATATTTGTAAATGACTATTAAAAAAGTGCCTATAAATGTAAAACACCACTCCATCAATGGCTGATTTGTTTTCTAATATGAGGAGGTTCTTCTTACAAATGAGGCGATGAATCCCAAGAAAAACCATACAGAAACCTCCAGAATAATAAGCTGCGAATGCTACTAACTCAATACAAAATCGCAACAAAATGCAATGCTTACATTCGCAAACGAACATTACATTACACTAAGAAACAGCCCCATTTTCGACTGATGATATCTTCGACTGTATTATCACACGAGCCCCCGAAGCAAGCCTGTTTTGTTCACCACCGTAAAATATATCAGTACATGCAACTTATTGATCCATACGATATATATACATATATCAGAGAGAGAGAGAGAGAGAGAGAGAGAGAGAGAGAGAGAGAGAGAGAGAGAGAGAGAGAGAGAGAGAGAGATGAGAACTCAACTTTCTTCAATTTTGAACACATTTTCGACATCTTTCCTAATAGTATCAGTAAGCCTCATCGACTCGCTTCGCGGTCGGTTATCAGTCACCGAGGCTCCATGCGGTCGAGGAATAAACTTCGAACTAGGGAATTTTTCTTCATCTTCCTTCCCCTTAACAGAGTGAACATTTCGATCGCTTCTGCGATAAAGATAGAAAAAAAGGACTAAACCTCTCTCCATCGTAGTAAATCAGACAAGTTCGAACCAACCTCGAATCGTTGCAAGACGAAGATGTAGGCAAACCCTCTTTACTTTCCAATAATCTCACGCCGTTAAGGCGAGGACTATCTTTCGTGAAACCGACCTCTCCCACCGTTAAAGAAGTCGCGAAAAATGGAGTTTCGATCTCTGAGCGTAGGAACTTGGGCTTGTACGTAGGAATCAGACCGAAGCTGCGATGATCCTTAACCGAAATCGAACCGCAAGAAATCAGTTGGAGAATCAGGTTAGAAGCTTTAAACCTCGAACTTGGCCTAAGCCTTAGTTCATCTTCCTCGAGAATCCTAAAGCTGTTTAATTCTCGAGCATCTGCTCTTGATTCCACTGCATCACTAGAACAAGTACTACTGTTATTATCGTGAGTGTCCTTAATCCTCGTCATTCGATTCGCATTCTCGGGCTGTAATGAGTGATCCTCGGTTGGCAAATCCCTTGCACAAATTTCGAGGTTTTCGTTAATATCTTTACAAGTTTTTTCCTCGGTTTGAGTCGATGCGTCTGATAAGCCGTCGCTTTTGTATACTTTGTAGTCGGTGAGACTCAGAGAACCGTTCGATGAGGTTAAGCTCGACGAAGATGAAGAATACTCTTGGCTTCTAGAAGATGACGGCGGCTCGGCTATGAGTGACTTTTGATTTTGTAGTAATAAAAGAGGCGCCGCCGCCGCCGGGCTATAACAACCTAAGTAGAAACAGATAAGTTTGTAATAAATAAGCCTAACTTGATTGGCACATCATGCAAAGAAAAAGACAAACATACAAGAAATAGATAAAAATACATGAGAAGAACTCGATTTTATTACCTGGGCTGGGATCTTCGAAGAGCTCGATTCCCTTGAGAACGTACTCATTGCCATGGGCGGGAGTTAGTATATCGTCTTCGCAGAGATCGTGCCATACGTATCCACCCTTATGAGTCCTGCGAAATTAAGCCGATCATTTAACAACATATGACGAAACAAAGCTAACTGTTTGAAAGAAATGGACTTAAAAGTAATAACCTCTTGCAGGACCAAGAATACATTGAAGCCATTCCTCTCCCTCGCAAGGCATTAAGCCTCTCAATCACATCTTCATAGCAAACGTATCAAATTCAGATTAAAAAGGTAAAAAAAGGCCAGATTGTGCAATAGACAAAAAGATTCAATTGGAATTGACGAGAGAGAAAACGCTTTTATTACCTCTGAGGTGAAGCCCATCGTCAGAAGAAGATAGAGGAACTTCCATGAAATGAGGGTGGTCGAGCTTTCCATTTCTACTCAGGTAATAAACTACAGACGCCTTCCCATTACCAAAGCGTTGATGCTTCTGCTGATTATATCTTTCGTAATTGTAATAATAATTCGGTGATTTTTCTCTCCACACTTTGGCTCTCTCAGGGCTCACTTTGCCGTCACTCTTCTTCATCCTACCAAAATCGAAACTAATTTCAAGAATTGGTTCTTACTAAACCCCTTTGGTTTGAAATGGAGACGAATTTGGACGTGAAATCAATAATTGAGCTAAGACATGTGGTTCCAAAATAGCAATCTAGAGATCTTAAAAATTCAAAAAGCAAAAAAAGAATTATGAAGAAATAACCCAGCGTAGCAAAGACAGACGAAAACGTAAAAATTGTAGGAGAGTAAAATCCAAACCTGGGTTTTTTCTTCTTGTCTTATTGCAGTTAGTTAGCGTATTTTTTGAAGGGGACAGCGTGGAACATGGGACTGAAATTGAATCATCATAACAAGTCAAGTGAGAGTGCAACCCACAATTATTAATGAAAGAAAGGGACTGGTCTGCACTTACTAGGGGGAGATGGGGTGTACAAAGTAGACAGTGAGTATATCTGAAGTCAACTACTATCTATGTCTCTCTAGTAAGTTTAAACTCCATCCATTAATTTACTTCACCAGTTTCGCATCTTCTTAAACATGCCATTGTATTTAAATAAAGAAATACCTTGGTCAAACTCTCGTGTGTTGGTTTGTTTACTATTTCAGTATTTTAGATAAAACGTAAGAAATGCATTTTTTATTTTTTTTTATATGATGAACTCCTTAACATGTACGGTCGAGGTTAATTTACTCATATTTATTAGTTTGAACTTTTCAATGAATAATAATAGGGTAAATTCCTTATGCCATTTCAAGTTTGAATTTCAATCTTAAATACTACTTGAATTTTTCTTTCATATTCAGTAGTCATCGGTAAAAAGTTGTATATATAATACCTCAGACATTGGAAAAAACTGTTGAGAAGACAAAAATAACCCTTCTTTCACAGATTCATAAAAGATGACAGATTATTATACCAATAGTTGCTAATATTATACCAACAAAACATGTTATCGTACTAACAATGATATTATACCAATTGTTCCCGTTATTATACCATTAAAAGCAAGAATATTATAACAATTGTTATCACTATTATACCAACAAATAATGTTATATATAATTTTTATACAAAAAAATCATAATATATACCAACTGTTATGATTATTATACCAACAATCTTAATTACAAAAAAAATCAAATATTTAGTTGGTATAATAGTTGCATTGTTGGTATAATATTCGTCTTTGTGGTATAAAAATGATAGCATTTGTATAATGTTCCATTTTGTTGGTATAAAATTAAAATAACATTTTTGTTTGTATACATAATTAAATTTGACTTTATAAAATAATAGGAACAATTGGTATATTTGTGTTTGTTGGTATAATAACATGTTTTTTTTTGGTATAGTACTGGCTAATTGTGATATAATAATTTATCAGCTTTTCTGAAGCTGTAAAGAAAGGCTATTTTTGTCTTTTTAATGTTTGGATATTAATCACACAACTTTGTCACAAATTAATACCTAATAGGAAGAAGGTATTCAAGAGCTATTAAGTTTAAACTCCTAAAGGAACTTAACTTACAATTGAATTTACCCTAAAAATACGCATCAAAGATCGGACGACGGTACGAACAAGACACATCATAATATCATGTATATATTTTTATTCAATATTTCTGTATGTACACCGGAAAACTTTGTGTAAGCTAATATATGTATTATACACATATATAATTATATATACTTTTCATGATTGTAATACTACAAAATAGTTTGTTGTCGAGTACGAAGACATATAAAAATGATACTAGCTAACGATGAATTAGAGACACCTTGAAACGATATCTTATAGATTCCCGTGTAAATCAGCAGAGTCTTTGGAGGGATTACTTGACTTTTTTTTGTCCTCTTTGTAAAATTCAAATAATTTCATCGGTATTCATATTCACTGTTTGGTTGTGTGATGTATGTCAGGCTGCCTTTTTGAATTATTGTCCGCGCGCTTTTTTAATTTTTTCTGAATGGTGTTGCATTGAAGAAGCTATATTAATATCGTATTATATCTTATACTATTGATCCTTCACAAGATAATCCTTGATGTTATTATCTTAAAAGTTTCTTAAATTTTTACATAAGGAGGTTTATATGTTGAATTTTAATTATTAAACTATTCAATCTTTATTCAATAATAGTTTAAATTACTTTTCCATAAAAAGTATCATGTTGGCAAAGGATCGGACGGCTCACAACAGATCTAGGGACTAACCATATTTCGCAACATTTTCCCACTGGCCTAGATGCATCTTCAATCGCCGCCAAATATGATTTATAACTCTCTTGAATCGACACTTAAATTATGCTCTATAGTCATCTTAACAAAGACCTCACAATCGAGGTGTTTAATTATTGTAGTGCGTGTGCATTAGTAAATATCGAAAATAGCATCTTCTTGAATCTATCGGGTAGTTGAACCGAATACATATATAGCCTATCAACACTGTATATCTCCAGAGCTGTGAGACAATTCTGTGAAGACAATGAAATAAATTAATTCTTGAAACGTGATTTAATAAAAACAGCGCCTTAACTTTGACTGAGCAGTGAATATATGGGGATTTAGCATATATATAAAGGGACAAATTAACAGATTTATCGTCACTTGGGCAACAATCATCTTAAATGTCCTCAAGTATAAATACATGAGACGCCACATAAACACAATTTTGTTGATCAAACCAGAAATACATCTATCAAGAACGCTGTCACAAGTTACACTAAAGCTCAAAAGAGAAGAAGTTTGTTAATTAATGTCTCGTTGGAATTCTGTTTTTCGTCGTGCTAATAAATAGAAAAGAAATCGTTGTATATGATACATGCCTCGACTCCAACCTTATAATTACATCTGTTATTCTGTCGGAATTTTTCCAACCGACCAGTTACCTAAGTACCAGACAGAACAGTTATGGTCGGAATTCCTCTTAGGAATGATACGTTGCTCACCTTATGTGAGCAACTTATATGGGCACCTGCTGATTTGGCACCGATTTGTGCCAAATCAACGTGCAACTTCAACATCAAATAAAACATGATATTAATCAACACATCTTAGGCGTCATAGATCGACACATATGATGCTTATGTAGCATGTTCACGTGGAGTATATCAAGATCACACGACAAATGCCATGTAAGACATGAACATGCCACGTTAGCATCATATGTGTCGATCTATGACGCCTAAGATGTGTTGATTAATGTCACGTTTCATTTGATGTTAAAGTGGCACGCTGATTTGGTACGAATCGATGCCAAATCAGCAGGTGCCCATATAAGGTGTTCACATAAGGTGAGCACCATATCACTATATATATATATATATATATATATATATCTATATGAAGCGTAATGCTAAAATGACTTCAAAATAGGCATTTCTATAAGTGTTTACCTTGCGATAGATCCAGGATATGGGAGGATTTTGTTTAAAATGATGTCTACAAATCTGTATCTAGTTGTATCTTACATTTAGAAATTAGCTTCTAGCTGCCAGGATAATAATGTCTTAAAGAAAAGCTTTCGAAAATATTATTAAATCGGAAACACAAAAAAGAACCCTAATTTTTTCGTATGCCTAAGTTTGATAATTTACCAGACTACCGATATCAAAAGAATCATCTGCCTTGAATTCACTCTGCGGAATTTAATTTCTTTCGTTTGGTTTGTATCTCTCGTATCATGTTGCTTCTTCTCTTTACGTACTAATCACTAAGCAAATTTGATCTCATGGCGAACACAGATGATGCGCAAAAACATTAAAAAAAATGAGAATACATCGAAGTGTGAACAAGTATTAGAAGATCAGCTGGTCTGAGCTTTCCGCCGATCTATTACAAAGAATCATTGTTCAGTTGTCGTTAAAAGACAACATTAGCACGTCTGTGGTCTGCAAGCACTGGAAATCTGCTGCGATCCCCAATAATTGCAACGCACCACCCTGGTGCATGCGCAGCGCTTCAATAGTGTTGGTAACATATATGAAGTATACGACCCAATGCACAAAAAGACCCATTGGCTCGAGCTTCCCGAGCTCCAAGGCTCGAGGGTTTGCCACAGCAAACAAGGCTGGCTTCTCCACAGTCCAAGGATAGCTGAGTGGTCTCTCCTAACACCATAGAAAGAGTCAACTTGCCTAGTCAAGATTTAAGTTCCCAGCTCGTCGGTTTTTCTTCGGTTCCAACGCCTTCGAACTGTGTGGTACTTGCAATTAAGCCTTCTGAAAACTCAGAAGTAGCATTGAGTGTATGTATACCGGAAGATATCGAATGGACCACCTCGAGCCAGAAAAGCCATCCTTCGTTTGTGAGCAACCCAAGGAATCAGATTGTGTGGTGCAGTGGTAAGTTTTATTGCCTGAGCTTCGATGGGAAACTCGGGATATTTGACGTCGAGGCTGGCAAGTGGTTTCCTAACTGCGTTAGATGGACTCCTTATCATCTCGATGCAGATAACTGGAGGAAAGGGAAGTTTATGGTTGAAAACAACGGAGATATATATGTTGTGTGCAGTTGTCCGTCGGCGGCACCTGTGATTCATAAGTTGGACCTACTTAAGAGAGAGTGGGTGGCGACGAAAATGTTGGGCGACGTATCTATTTTTGTTAATTATAAGTCGTCTGTGGCGAAGGAGAATCTTTTTGGGCTGATGAGGAATAAGGTGTACTTCTTGAAGTTGAGGTACTTCGGGTAGCACTGCAAGTCGTATTCTCTCGAGGACTGAATTTACTATCCAACGAAGGGTGACGATTGGGGAGAAGTAGAGACGTGCGAGAGTATTTGGATCGATGCGCCCAAAGATCATTCGACTTTGCAGTAGGAGATGAGGGTTTCATGTATATGCTAACGAAAGAATGTGACTAAAACGATATATGGAACAATGTGATATACGAAAGGATTCATCATGTGATATACAAAGAATGTGTGACTAAAACGCCGTATCAGGATTTTGGAATAGTAACTTAGACATGTTTCATTTCATCATGCAAATGAAGTTTATTTTTTTATTAATAATAAAATCAACATGTATATACATATATATATATACATACATATAAACTATGAGAACGAGATATAAATGTATTTGTTATCAACGAAATCTCGATTGCATGAAGGGTCGTCAGTGATGCAGCCATTCTTGGACCAGTAGAGTGCATGGATCCCACCGGAATTTTTTCTTTATAATTTCTTTAAAAGATTGATAATATCTAAATATTTCATATCTTAAAAAGTGATGGACCCACCGAAATATTTAATGTAAGCAAAGTAAAATTCTATAGATAAAATCGGACCCCACTCAGAGCTGTCTAGAATCTAGTTCCGCCACCGAGAGTCGCATCGTTTCTCCGCTTTGCAGTGATTTCCTGGACACTTTTGTTCACTATTAATACGAAATTTATACATATAGTTTTTATTAATTGAAACATATATTAATATATTTTCAGAATAAAATATATGAGAGAGCCGCGACCATGCGTTTTAGGAAACCTTAACCATCTTCTATCTTCATCTACCATTTCTCTCTCTCTCTCTGTCTCTCTCCCTATATATATATATATATATATAAATATATATTAATTTGTATTCATTTTATCATACATTAAATAAAGTAAATTATTATTTAAATTCTATTATATTTCATATGAGTATCATACCGTCATCCTAATTGTAAATGTCACGAAAGTATTATATTAAATTAGAAATTCGGGTAAATATAAAAACATAAACCTCAACAAAAAATGGGCTCTAATTAATTAAATACTAGTATTTTTAGTACACCCATGTGTGTGCAATAATAAAAATTGATTGATTGTGCCCTGTGGGTGATTTAGTTTTAATAAAAATGTTCATAGTTATTTACAAAAAGAGTATGGAATATACTAAAAATAGAAATATATAGTTTTTATGAACTTGGTGTAATGTTTATTTTTAATTAATATTTTTTAATGTAAATTAAATTAAACGGTTATTACTCAAAATGAAAAGATCTTTTTTTTTATTAAAAATAAGTTTATATGTGAATTGACAGGCCAAATCAATTGAATAAATGATAGTTGTTACCCGCCTTCACCATGTATATAATAGATAGATAGATAGATAGACAGAGGAGCTTACGTGCTCTGTTTTATCAAAACTAGGACCATCAATATCCATCAAGCCGTTAGTTGTTTGTTTCATATCATCATATTACTCATATCATCTTTGCTTTATCATCAAAAACAGTCCATTGAAATGAATCTAATAGTATTTGTGTATTAGTTCATTGGCTTAGTCGAAAAGATTGCGGTGATGGGTTAAAGGCGTTACATTAAAATAAGTAATATTGCAAAGGAATGCGACAAAGAACTATATATCTGATGGACATTATATATAAACATTCGATTTTCAATTATTCTTATAATAAAAAAAATTAAATGACTCGGACGTGCTAAACAAGTGACTTCCAATTTAGAAAAAACAATGTCGTTGGCCTTTGTTCTCTTTATCGCATTGTATTCCTAGTAATGTAAATGTAAAGATAAAGGGAAAAAAAAAAAAAAATCTGAGAAGCTAGCACAAAAGAAACAAGTAAAAACTTATATAATGCCATTGCATTTGCAAGAGTTTAATACACGACTCAAACTTGGGAAAGTCATTTTATTAATCCATTTTACACAACATGAAAATACCAAGTTACAAAACTCGAGTCTTCTCACCATTTTCTGAATTCTATCGCATGCATCATTGTAATAATTTGGACAACAAAACTCGAGCGTATTATTTCTTTTAGCAGCTCTTAATTAGTTACCATCGTGTTAGTAACCGCTCGAACTCACTCGGGCTACAAGGGATGGTTAAAGCTCCGTCGTGGTCAAAGCCATATTCTTCCTCGGCTTGTTGTAATAACCTCAAGAAAGATGGATGTGTTAAGTAACTCAATGGCACGACGAATCTCTTTAGCTCATACTCGCCGACTGCTATCACAGCAAAATGTCCGGCCTTCACATTCTCGGGGACGTGTATTTCGTCTTCCTCGAAAGGCGATGATTGCTTTTTGCCTAAAAGTAGAGTCTTTTGGAGCATTTGTGCTGCGATCTTGAGTTTTATTATCCCGCTATTCTTTTTCTTCGCATATGTTTTCGATTTATTTGCCATGCCCATCGTTGTGTTGGTGGTGTGAGAACGAATAGTTTAGGGAGGAGGGGTTTTAATCTAGGATAAAAGGATTACATGTGGAGTTGCACAAAAAGTTCTTCGTATTGGAGGGGTTTTAAGGAACTGAGTGTTGTGTGACATATGTAGAGTGTGAGAGGACCCTGCCAAAGACTATCTCAAACCATATTGCATTGTAAAAAAAATCCTAAAATCGCTCTGACCGATCCAAAATCAATCTAAAAAATGAGTTTTGTAATTTCTCTCTCTTCCAATAAACGCATAGATGCATTTGAGCTCATAATATGAGTTCTAAATTTAGTAATTTCATACAAAGTTCTTTTATTTGTTTTAATAATTAAAGTATCCTAACAAAAAATAAAAAGAAATAAAACTATATAAAAGAAAATGTAATTATAAAGTTTTTTAAAATTATAAAATTTGCCGACAATATTTTTCTAATTTATTAGATGTAAGATGTTATTAGGATATTATTTTGTTGAAGTTATAAAATATGTCACTATTGAAAAGTTGTAAAAGTTGGTCTGACAGTATATTTGAAAAATAGTCCACTGAGTTAGAAAATGGGTTTATCGGTCGCAGAAGAATTACTGTATTTTACATTTGAAAATGTGTTTGAGTTGCAATTGAGCTTATTCATTGGAGATGTTATAAAGACTCTATAGTAAGAGACATTTATTATCTCAATCTTCTTCTTAAAAAGCTTTAGATAGATGTCTTCGGATTGTCTAAGTTCGAATTTCTATGCCTAACAAATGCTCTCTCTCGTACATAGATTTGGCCTAGTGTAAATTACCTATGCAGTTTAGGGGCATTGTGTCAGCACCGGGACTTTACTTGGTTTATATGCTAGGATTTTCCGGTCAAAAAAAAAAAAAAAAAAAAAACTTCGTATGTTAGAACAAATTTGACTTCCCATAATTTTTGCTACAAAATAAGTTTGGACACCGTCCTCCTCAAAATGGAAATCTATCTTCGATTCCAATTCTTCTGACTTATTTTGAGGAAAAATCGATCGACGACTCATTTGTATTTTCATATTACGAAGTTAGTGACCTATCTTTGTTGGCTATCACGAAATATACTAATTCAGATTAATATCATATCAGTTCGGTAACTCAAATAACAAAACTTAAACTGGAATTAATAAAAGATCAAAATTATAGAAGACCAAATGAGGAGAACAGATGGAACCAAGAAAAAGATTGAGAACCAATAGTCAGTTGACATCTTCAACTGGAGACTGCTAAGTGCTAACAAATGCAAAGTTACTGATTATTTAGTAATAGCTATTTTCCAATTCCAAGTTATAACTAATCCTAATTACAAGATAACTTGTTACACCTAATTTAAGATGGGAACTTGACGTTAGGATATTGATGAAGTATTAAATCGTGTGCATTATGTTGTCATTAATATCAGACATTAAAGGAAGTGTTGTTGAAATAAATTATTGAATGCGTGAGACGATGTAGTTCTGAAACTATAGATTGGTCTGATTGGAGGTACGAAACATATGTCACGTCTCTAATGATTTTTTTAAGACGAACAAGATTTTGGGAGACAAATGCATGTGGGATGACTTTGATGAATCTATGAAACGTAACTATTGAATAGACATCTCAAGGCAGGATCTGCCTTTAGGGAAGCAGCAAGAGTACAGTAGTACTGTCTACCATTTATTACATTACAGTTAACTTCTATAATCATGTTGCTGTCTCGCTATAATATAACCTGGACTGGACCCATTATTATTAGAGTTAATTACATGTAGGGCCCAATAAGATAGTTTTCGTTAGGTTTTAGGACTCAATCATGTTTAAAATAGGTATAAGGATCTATTTTCAAGTTTAGTCTTAAAGTTAAGGACCAATTTTGAGAAAAACGACGCATTTGCCCTGCCTGTTTGCGGAAATTACGCAGGATTGCCATCAGCTATTCCAAACACTCGACGGGTACCAGTATGTGCATTTCTGGTAATACTTCATGAATTACAGGAAAGTGTTATCCAGAATTAAGTAAGCGGTACTAAAAAAGCATGAAGTGGTAACACTCATAAATTACATGAAAAATTACAGGACAGTGTTACCCAGAAATAAGGAAGTGGTACCAGAAAAGCATGAAGTGGTAACACTTCATGAATTACAGGAAAGTGTTATCCACAAGGAAGTGTTACCGGGAAAAGCATGAAGTGGTAACACTTCATGAATTATAGGAAAGTGTTATCCAGAAATAAGGAAGTGTTACCAGAAAACCATGAAATTATCAACACGCAACTGATTTGAGATCTAGAACGTCTGATATACTTTTGAGGTTGGTTGAATATCCATTCTTTTTCATGTGTGTGTTTTGGACATACATTTCAACGGTCACTAGAGCTGTCAAACGGGTCGGCCCGTTACCCACCAATTGGCGGGCGGTCGTAGTGGGCTTAGCTTGCCAGAAATTTTTTTAAAACAAAAAGAAAGAAAAACAAAAAATAGAGAAAAAAAACAATAAAAAAGAGGGGAAATATAAGAAATTCAGTTCGAAACTATTTGTAATTTCTAACCTAATTCTTTCATAATAATTTACTTTCTTCATTAAACTTAGTTCCACTCAAATTGTAATTAAAAATATGAAAAACCAATATAATTTATTTATACATTTATTTATTTAATATAAATATTAACATTTCTAATTATGGCTGGCCTGCCCGCGGCCCATCCCGCCAAAGCCCGCGGTTCGCGTGGGAGGCGGGCCTAAAATTTCACAGCTCGTATGTTTGACCTAATTGTGAGTGGTATTTTACTCCTTGAGTAACGAGTTAGAATCCTCTATTAGGTAAATTGGAACATATTCACATGGCTCATGGAGTCACATCCTCACTGTGGCGGCCACAGCCGATATTGAGTTGAGAGGGGTAAAACAAAAAAAAAAAAAGGATTCAATTAATTTTACTTGGGTAAAACAAAAATGATTTCAATTATCTTATTTTTATTTGATATTGGCAATTTGTAATTTATCATAGCAGATGAGACACGGTTGAATAGACGGAAGGCAATTAAAGGGGAAATTCCCTTTCAGTATACAGTGACAACATTTGTATAATAAGGATAACATATAACGGTTGGTATAATATCCAGTTTTATTGGTATAAAATTACAATTACGTTATATGTTGGTATAATAGTGTCATCATTTGGTATACTAGCGACAACTATTGATATAATGTCCAATTTTGCTGATATAAGATTATAATAACGTTATTTGTTGGTATAATTATTGTGTTCGGCTTAATATAATAAAGAAAACTGTCTAAAATTTCTGGTATAATATCTATTTTGTTGGTATAATAAAGAATTTTGTTTGTATAATTCATGCGATAATAATTTATCAGCTTTTTGGACATGTAATGCTGGGTTATTTTCGTCTTTCAATGTCGAAAAGGAACTGAATATGAAGAAATTTACAGATCGGTATTGAAGGTAACTAAAAGGGAATTTCTCCAACATAAAATGCCTCTTATTCTTATTTCCATGTTTCCACATTCTTTATTATGCTTCCTTTTTCGTCCCTTCATTTCCAGTCATTTGGTTGTTTCATTTACGCTAAAAACTTGATAAGGTACTATTAATTATTTAATAAAGTTCTAATATAATAATTTTTGGATCCTAGGGCTAGAAGCATTGAAAGTTGTATTAAAAATGTATAAAAAGGATTAGTGAATAGTAGGTGAAAGACAAAAGCTATTTATATTACAATGAGAAAAAATTAATATTTATTTTCTAATTATGTTAAATTTTTTAACGAAAAAAATAAAAAATACTACAGATCAACAATCTGGAATCGGCTCGGTCCGTTCGGGGTTGATTCGTTTTCCATTTATAGCCCTCCCCATGAACGATAATCATCTTGTTCTCATTTTTCACCAGACGGGACACGCCGCCTGTCCACAGTCAATGTAAGGAAGACTTGACCTGCTCTCAACCGACACACGCTCTACTAAGCACAAATCGTTACAATCGCTTGTCCACAGTCAATGTCAGGAAGACTTGACCTGCTCTCAATCCACATCGTATTTGGACTAGCACTATAATTCTGATACTACTTGTTGAGAATAAAATTCCCTTTAGCCCAAACCTATAATGATCTTGAGAGGTTCAAATCTAAAACCAATTGACAACCGAGTGAGTTGTTCACAAGTTCATAAACCGGTCACAACTCACAACTATTCTAATTAATCTGATATAGTAATTGAGTTCGCTATCCAATAATTTGTTCATAGACGGAAAACAAACTATTGCCCGGAAAATATCCAAACATCGACTATGATTTTGCAATTTACGATAATATTGAAAATAGCAAGAGGTTCCCACTCGCACATGAAACTGTTTCCTTCATGAAATACCCTTCGACATTATCGCACGTTGCTTGTATAGATTGAGACAGAAGTAAATGATCCAACATCAGTGAGCTGGAAGTTTAAAAAGTGCCTATTAATTAAATCGACTCGACCAAAAATAATTTGATTAAATGTTCATCCATTTCCATGAGTTCCTCGAATATTCATTTTCCCGTAAATAATTGAGCAGCAAACCATTATAAAGCGGATGCATATCGAATGTGTATTACCTACACTTTGTCCGATTAATAAGTTTACTTTTTGGTTGACATCAAAACTCCGACATCGATGAGTTAGTCGGTGTCTCTCTAATAGATGGTAAAGAAGATGAGTTGGTTCTCTCCTTGTAATTAATATTTTTTTATTGTGTTTATTTTTAGTTTCATTTATCTTGACGTTGTCGAATAAACGAGCACACAAGCTGAATTATGTTTAGCTATCCGAGTTCGTGATTGAAAAATGAAGTTTTGAAATTTGCCCGTCAAAGTTGAGCTCGAGCCTGTATGATGAGTCAGGTTCGGAATGTGATCGACTCGTCATCCCCTAATAAAAATAAATAAAATCACATAGACTATTTTATATTGTTACAGGTAGTGTTATCTCAAATGAACATTACATTTCTTTATTTTATATATTTTCAAAATGTAAGTTTCATTAGAAAGTAAACAAATAAGGGGGTAGTTAATGAAAGAGTTGAAAAAATTCAGAGAAACTGAACGTTTTCACGAACGAGATAAATCGGTACATGTTGCCTAGACAAGCCACAGATATAATCAGAAACACATTCCGAAAAGGAGAAATTTTCTTCTTTACACTTACATAGAATATAAAATCTTGCCCTGAAAAAAAAAAAAAAGAGAGAGAAACAGGAAAAAAACAAAAAAAACAAAAAAAAAACAAAAAAGAGCTCGAATTTCAGCTTGCATTTTTCTTACTACACCTGAAACTGTAACAAAGGGACACCATGGACTTCCCCGACCGTAACTTGAGAACTACAAAGGCAAGAACACGATAAACCACAGCCATGAGAAATAGGACGAGCAAATTTTTCCACTTGGAGTTATTATCCGCTGATACGCCGTACACGTCGTGGAGAGCTTGGTAGCCCGTTATCGTCCGCACCTGCCCTAACGCAAACGAAGTCCCGAGGTACTCATTCTCCAAGAGACCCTAAACCAAATAATAGAGATGGGCATTGAGAAATATGAGACTTTTAATTCGCCCAAGTTATATCTTGACCATTTCTTCTAAGAGCTTAAGCTTACTTTTAAGCTGATTTCTTTACTAACAAGCATTAAAACACGTAATTTCTTAAATTGGCAGACGTGAGGATTCATACCCATTTCACCAAAAACCTTTAGATTGAAGACAAAATGTATCATAGCTTAAATTTATGCATTTTTTTTCCAACAGTATCACTGATTCCATTTGAACTTGCCTGCATAGAGTAAGTGTGGAACGCGACGTACGACAATGGGTACATCCACAAGGCCCTTGGGATAGCACTTCGAATTCTAAAGTAACCCGCAGATAGCATTAGTACCACCTTTGTCCAAACAGAAAAAATAATACATATATTAATTAAGTAGGCAGCTTATGACAAAAAAAGAAAAGAAGAAAACGTAGATCAAGAATTTGGAAAAGACTATTTACCTGTGTCATTACCAAAATCAAGATGCTCCAAAAAGTGTTTTTGCAAAGGGTAGCGACAAGAAGCACTAAGCCTTCGTTGACGAGAAGGCAAGCGAAGAAATTCAGGGCAAAGTACATCAAAAGGGCGAACTCATTGCGAAGATCGATGAGGAAGTAGAAGACGAGGCTTGAAGAGATGGAGAGGAGAAACAAGAATGGGATGCTGGAGATGAGTTGTCCGATTAAGAACAGTGATGTCCCAGAATGTTGATTTGCTTCTTCGCTTGCGTATATCTGAGGGTTTTTCTTGTCATATTGTTCAAATGTTTCCATGTCGAAGTAACTAATACGAGTAATATGCCAAAATAGAATCATCTTATGCAAATAAGGATTGAAGTGAAAGCTTCTTATTACCTTGATTTCTTTTAGATGAGCTGGGACGCCCGCTATACTTAGAAGCGATGCAAATGATATGAATGCAAACACAGCTCCAACTCTTGTCTGCATTTTTGCGTAAAAAACATAAGAAATCAAATACACAACCAAAAAGAATAACGTTTTGCGAAAGGTATCGTAAATGGCAGAGAAATAATACGTAAATATCTGAAGCTAACATGAAGTGGATGGCCTCCATGTAACACAAGCATTTCTAAGGGATTTGGCATATAAAGTTCGTGCAAGAAAATGGCTTACCGCAACTGAAGATAAGGAATGGCCCAGCCCAGAAAACACAGTGCCAACACACAGTGCCAAGAACATGTAAATGATTAAACGAAGCCAATAATATTTCCACTCTCGGGACATAATTAACAATGATCTCCAAGTCAATATCGCAACTTTGGCGAAATAGCTTGCCCTGCCTTTGCTTTTCAGATATGGACCTTCCTGGAGATAGAAAACATGGGAGATCTCAAGTGTGTGGACTTCTGATAAGAACCAGCTTAGCAGTTTCACTTTAAGGTGATGATAAAATGGATGAAGTTACATATTTGAAAATTTCTGAATTTCAATGACATCATCAAACACTAGAAAAACAAAAAATATAAACAGGATATTATACTAATTTACTCGAACAAAAATAAATGAAAATATTTATTACTTCTTAGATAATGATTTACCTTCACAGTTAGCCTTGAGATCATGGCTTCAACAGCAGCAGCATCTGCCGACGATTTATAAGTTGATTCGAGAGTGCGTATTGCAACAGCAGTGTCCATATTGACAGATGAAAGGTCACCATGGTCGTCCTGTTATATTCATGGATCAATAAGCATTTACGTATTAGACGAAAACAAATTTCAAAATAAGAAATCTCAGCAAAGATCAAAAGAATATACTTATCAGCATTTAAAATATTTTAATGTTAGTTTTATTTCATCGACAACTGATTAATTAATTTTCCCGAGCAAAGGAGCCTACCTGCCAATTTTTGCACATTGCAATAATTCTGTCGAAATCGGTGTTTATTGCTCTCAGGAAATGATCAGAAGGGCTTTGCATGATCGGACAAGGGAACCCAGCATTTGAGAAATGCTGCAAAGATACGCAAAACTTTAGTTTCTAAATATTGTCATGAAGGATAAAAGCAAGAAGCAGGATGGTATGAAGTGATTAATCAACCTCTGTACAATGTAATGAACACTGCACATATCATCAATATGGAATGGAATTCTATGACTGAGAAAGACATTTGGTCTTTAGATAGAATTAGTTACCTGCAGGCAAGCCAATGTTTCTCCAAAGAACAATGTGTTACCATTTGAAAGAAGACAGATTCGATCAAAAAGGCCAAAAACTTCAGTACTGCTCTGATAAATGGTGAAGATAAGAGTGCAGCCTGTGCTTGCAAGTTTCTTCAACGTAACCATCATTAGTAGAGCAGATACACTACATTAATAGAGAAAATAAATTATGTAAATAAATACACATAGAAAATGAAAAGGAAAATCCCCAAGAAACTAAACATCTTGGTAAACTTTTAAATTCTCTTTTAATATCATCGGAAGCTGATAATAAGTGTACCGAGTCGAGTTGAATCTGTCATAAACGGCTCAAATCCAATGATAATAAACAAATAATGTTAGGCTCAAGCACACAAGAATTCAACCATACTGCTTGACTCCAAGCAATTTTTAATGAGTATCAATTAGAGAGTCCAACTTAAGGATTCATGCAGAGAAAATTTACACAAACTACACAATCCACAAAGAAGAGCTTGGTCCAAAGTTCAAGGCACTCGCATATTCACCGTTATGGGTACCTGATGCGACCATGGACCTTAATGTTATCTTAATTGACAATTTTATAATGTCCCCGAGATTTCAAGGAACTCCAACTATTCAGCAAGCATAAATGCATAACATAAATCATATGGAAGGAAATTGTTTTTCATCGTGCCGATTCTCGTTAATATTTTTATAGATATCTATGACTACATATACCATTACAATCAGAACTATAATATACTAAATTAGTTAATGAAAATGATATACTTAGAAGCACCTGTCGAGATGGTAGAGAGGCTCATCTATAAATAAGGCATTGGGCCTCATTACAAGCTCCCTTGCAATAGAAACTCTTCTTCTCTCACCACTACGAAGACCTTTCAGGCAACAATAGCCACCACCTATGAGTTTATTCGTGTAATCTCCAAGTGACATGGCTTGAATTGCATCCTCCACAGCACTCTTTCTTCGAGAAAAGAACCCATGAAGTTGGAGCGATGCTGAGTAGTAAAGGTACTCATGTACAGTCAAAGATTCGATGAGCGTTGTTTCTCTATCAACGTACCCCTAATGAAAGAGGGTTAATCTTTATTAGTTTCTAAACAAAAGCATTTTATCAGTAAACTAAAGGAAAGTATATGAGCTACTACTACAACCCATGCAAATTTTCTTAAAAAAAAAAGAACTGTTCTAAAAAGTGAAATCGCGTGTTTCAGATGATCTCCATGCTCCTCATATATTATACTTCATACATCTACACTTATAAAATGGGTATTAATGGTTCATCCAGAAAATAAAACTTGACGGTCTCTGCATCATTATCATACTCTAAGCCTAATGTAGTGGACTAGAATGAATCGATCATTGTTGAACCCAAATGTTAATGAAAATACTTATTTACCTACCTCCATTGCTCCATAACTACTCCTTTTCATAGTAGGTATTTATTTTTTATTACCTTCAGCAAGGAAAAACAATAAATGCTAGTAGATCCTTAAAACCATTATGAGTATAACCATATGCAATTACCAAAGATAACAACAATAGATAATAGCTTTAGGAGTTAGGACAAAATCTTCGATCAAAAACACCTGGCGCAAAACATTAACTCTGAAAAAGAACTTACATATGCTCCGTAGGGAATGCCTGACTTAATTCCATTAACGAATACCTCGCCATATACTCTAGCTGATCTGGGCAATTTCCCTGAATCACAAACAACATAAGAAGAGTTAGACAAAGGTCAATGTTAACCAAATTCAACTTCAAGTGAGAGTTGAGACAAAGAAAAAAAGAAAAAAACAAACCTGCAAGAGCCCTTAAAAGCGTTGATTTCCCTGACTTGGCTGGACCCATTATCACAGTCATAGTACCAGGCAAAGCATATCCATTACAACTCTTGACGACCTTGTCTGAATACTTCCTTTTACCCTTTATAGTAACGGTCAAATCCCTCCACGCAAGAGAAGCTCCCGAGACTTTCCTCCCCACAACTGCATTATCGGGCAGAGGAGGCGATGGAATCGAACCACTGTTGAGCTTCGAAAGAGAAGGCGATAGAGAGATTGGTGTAGTGGCCGTGTTTATAGAGTCGCCTCCGTTAGGTTCTTCGACTTTAACTTCTACGTCTGTTTCTCCCCAATCTGGCGAATCCTCGAAAGAAATTGCTTGCCTTAGAGCGCCTGGCTTTCGCAAGTAGAAGAAATTGCTCGAAGGGACTTTACTTATCGGGCTACTTGCAGAAGATGACGAAGATCTGTAGTGATCAGATTGAGATTGGATTTCTTCCATTTTCCTTCGTTCTTTTTTTCAATTTCGAGCACTTCACAAGATCATTCCTGCATCTTTTATGTAACTATGGACTAGTAATCAGTCGAATCTGCAGAAGGCAATTAATCAGATATGCAGCAATTATCATCTACAAACTATTTTCTGATAGTTAATGACAAGGAAAAATAACAGAGCAGTATAAATGGTTCAAATAAAATGAAGTCACTTCAATCCAACGGCTAATTGCTTATCCATTAAACCAACTTTATTTCACATTCGCCTTAACAACAAAAGAAGCAAAGGCATTAATGGAAACGAGTTCTTGCAACGGAGAGAATGCTGAAAATTTCTATTTTGGGAAACATAACTCTAAACTCAAAATCATCCATGAATCTTCACAGAGGTAAAGAATTTCCCAGCTTAAGACAATGCCGAAGATTAGAAATCAACTGAAGCTATTTCACAAATAAGACACCAACAAAAGTAACCATAAAACAAATTACATCCCCACACTGAAGAGCATCAGAAGACTAGTACGTTTACCTAGAAAACCCTTTGAAAAGTAGCAATCAAAAGGAAATGAAAGCTATAGAAGCGAAGAAAATGGTTGAAGAAATGGGATCTGAGGTTTTCAGCACGAGTGAGAACACTAATCTAGTGATGAAGTAAACGGAATATAAAAAAGAGAAAAATAACAATCCGACAAGGAAAAGATTACAAGTTTTCTTTGTTTTTTTCCTTCTCTCTTTTTTAGTCTACTCCTAATGAACGAAGAGTAATCGTGAAGGACTGATTTTGAGTGGTTTTCGTAATAATATCTACTTAAATTAGAAAAATATAGATAGATTATGTTCATTTTGATAAAAATAGATTTAGCATAGACGAGTCTTGTGTACGTTCGTTCATGCTATACTATAATTATGAGACGTAATTGGAAATTTTCTTCCACGGTACGATGATAAAAATCTATCGTTCAAACTAATGCCAAAAGTGAATTAGAACATATAATACTAATAAAGCCTTTGTGTTCTCATTAATGGAACTATTGGTTTGTGTTTCCTTGAGAAGGTCAGGTTTTAAGTGTTTTTGAAGTTTACGAATCGTATGATTAGACTAATTAGACTCTAAAACGGCAGAAGAAGATAACAAGGTAATGTGTAGTTTCAAGATGTATTTTAATTTTACTCTTTTTTTTTTAATATAATTCGAATGATCGATGCAGCAACTAATTCACTTGTTTTTTTACTATTATTTGTATCAATTTCTTTTTTCAAATTTAAAATACCTTTAAAATATGTATCTATTGCTTGCTGCAGCCAAAATCCAATCTGCCAGCACATGCTGAGGAATATCTGCTCTGCCATTTTGTTATTTAACCATTTTTACATTTTCTTTCTGATAATATCCACATAGGAAATATCTACATGGAAGCAAATTCAGTAAAATTTGAGCGATAATAGACAAAATTTTCTTTCTGATAATATCCACATAGGAAATATCTACATGGAAGCAAATTCAGTAAAATTTGAGCGATAATAGACAAAATTTTGTTTCTAGAGACTTTGAAATGTATCAATCTCAATCCGTAAAACAATTATGATAGATAGATATAAGAACGTGGATTGTTCTTTCTGTTGTAAAATGATTTAAGAGTAGGAGTCATGCGTGCTTATTCATCGGTTATTGGGTGTGGGTTTAATGATGATTTGAATATCCAACTATAATATATATGTATTTCTCTAAATATCTATCTATTTTATAAAGGGACAAAGATAACACCTTAAGCCATCTCCAACCATTCTTCTATGTATAGAGTTGAAACTCTACAATTCCTCCAGATTTCAATTTAAACAGTGTTGTCAAACTCCAACAATTTCCTTTATATTTTCCTCGATATATATAATATTTCTTATTCCTAAGTGAATTGTTGAAACTTATTTATATTATAAAAATAAACTACAAACCTAAACTCTCAAATAAAATAATTTAAGAATACAAAAATTTTATGAATGGTTTATTATATTGTATTCAATAAATATACTTATCTTAGTCTTAACTCTTGTTATGTAAATAAGTAGTACTGGGCTTAAATTGTCGTGTATGGCTACTTAGGTAATATGGTATATATAAGTGAACACCGAGAATAACTTTGCATTGTACAAGGGTTTCGTTATCGAATAGAAGAATTGGAAATTTAGAGAGAGGATTTCGCCAACCCTTGCTTGAGCTCAAAGCTATCTTCTCTCCTAAGCTTCAACGGTAAATCTCAAACTTTAGCATTTGAATTTCTTAGATTTATGATTCGATTCTTTATAGATTCGATCATTGTTGGATAAAAGTCGACTAACAATTCAGAGCTAAGCATGTTAGGAAAGGGTTGAAATTTCGAAACTGATTTTTCTTTCTTCGCGCACTGTTCATGATAGATTTCGATTTGATTCTTTATAAATCGACTTGATTTGATGTTATTGATGTTCGATTATGTGTTTCTAATTGATCTGAGCTTATATTCTATCGATCGAAACATTTTTTTTGTGAATTTTGAAGATTGTTGAAATTTGTTCTTCGCGGATTCATATCAATTTTTCAAAAGTTCGACATGTTTTGCTTTGATTGTGCTTAATTGAGTGTTTATCCCTGATGAGTTCATGATTTTGATTGATTACCCGGACTTGCTTAGCTTAATTTGCTCTTTTTCAGTCGAAATCGTGAAAATTTGTGTTCAATAGTTCCTTGCTTAGGTTTTTGATCGTATACTGCATTTCGAAAATTATTTTCGAAACATCTTATTCGAAAATTTTCTCAAAATTTTCTTTCAAATTCTCATTCGAAATCAGTTTTTCGATACTCAAAATTACAGAAACGCCATCGAATTTTCGATGCTGAAACATACCGAAATGCCATCGAAGATCGATTTTTGGTACCTTCAGTTTAGATACGCGAAAATAATTTTAGAACTCACCCGAAAATTGCTATCGAAAAACATCCTTTTTCGAAACACTTTTTCACCCGATAATTTCATTCGGAAATCAGTTTTCGATACTTGTAATCATAAATGCAATCGAAAGCCATTTTCATACTTACAGTTTTCGATAACATTTTCGATACTCTGACTAGCGAAAATATTTTTCTACATCATTCGAAAATCACGCGAAAATAGTTTTCGATACTTCACCTGAAAATTTTGCATTAAAAAAACATTCGAAAATTTCTTGTTCGAAAAACTTGCATTCGAAAAACCTATTCGAAAATTTCTTGTTCAAAAACCTTTCATTTCAAAATTTTTATTTGGAACCTATTCGAAAATGTGTCATTCGATATCAAACTGTTTTTCGATACTAAACATTTTTCAATACCAATTTTTTCGATGAACATTATTTTTCGATACATCATTTGATCGATCCGTGCTTTTTCTCCGAATAAACTTAGTTTTTATTCACCGTCCGTTATATGGCAAGTATATTTGTGTCCGATAAGTCACTTGTGACTTCATATTAGGTTAAAATTGTGAAGGTATGATAGTGAACCTTTTCTTAAGGTAGGTAGGAGGAGCCATACTGATCAATTTTAAACAATTTTCGTCATATCCGCTCAAAACATTATAGGAGGCATTACAAGAAAGAGTTTGGTATGTAATAATTGTTTTATTTGGTAATTGCTTATAATTTCTTGGGTTTGGATTGAAGATAATGCAGTGTGTGAGAAAACTGCGTCGAATCTGAGGTGCTCAGGAAAAGGCACGTAACTTTGTGCTTCGAATTATTTATTATGACTATACCAATCTTAACTCTATAATATTTATATTATATATATGTAAACCACAAGAGGCGCCCGATGTTGCATCGCATAGTATTGCTGCAATTAATATGAACCTTCTATTTCTGTTCCAATAATAAATTCATCATATGCATGTAATGAGTGGACAGAGCGGTCGCCAACTTTAGTTTGCATGCTCCACTTCACAAAAAATCACGTTCTCCATAAATACGACTGATGAATTGCATGGCAACTAATCATGGTACGTTACATTGATATTTATTTTCCATACATACGATTGACGTGCTTGATGACGAGACTAATCAAAACCCTAATAAATCACTTAGATAATGAAAACAAACTAAGTTTTCTAGGAGAAAACTTATGACAACATGCAAACCTTAACTATCTATATCTGCGAATTCGCGACAATATGATCTACCATAGCCCCGACTGACAAAATCGCCCTTCACTTCCATAGCCTGCATATGGGTCACCACAAAACTCGAGCATCTTCGTTCGACGAAAAAGAGAAAAAACACGTAAGCTACTAATTCTTCGGTCCCGAAACACACCTCGACGATCCAAAAGTGTCGTAGTTCGTGTAACGACTTGGCGCGGAATTACGAGGAAATCCTTTGGGCAGACAGTTTTTCACTTCTTTTTCGTGAAAGAATCGTTGCTTGTGGTTCAAAAATGGGGTCGTTGTAGTCGTAATTTTTCTATCTTTGGAGCCTAACAATGGCAGTGAAGTGGATGGTGCACTTGGTAATATGGGGTAGTGCCTTGCTTCATGAAAAGGAAGCAATATAAGGAGGAGATATATAATTATCTTGGGGCCAAAAGTGTAATAAGTAGCCATTTTTTCTTCCCTTGTAGGTTTCTAAGAATTGTTCTGTTTATAGTTGTTATGGAGAAGAACATAGAAAAGAATGTGATTCACTTAAATAGGCCCGTGAATACCACCTCATGAGGAGAGCTAGCTGGCTTTGGGTGTGGAAATATTTATGTACTAAATGCTACAAGAAAGTAATAAATGAGTCTCCCATCCAACTATTTATTTCACTTTTTTAATGTTTCCATAATGTGTAAAATTTTCTACCAGAAATGAAATATGCGGGCGTATATGTTTGTTGGATTTATTAATAGGCCACATTTATATGTAGGGTGAAAATTTCGATCTAGATGATGAGACAATATTTACTTATCCATCTACTTATTAGCATATAGTTAAAGATCTGCAATAGAAATTTAATCAACATTAATTTTCACTATTTTTTCATGTATATTTTCTTTTTTGAATTTGAGATCTAATACTGTAAATGCTCGGAAGGTGAGGATATGCTCGTGAGTTTCTGGATATGCCTATAATGCCTAATAGTTGTCCGAAGATGTAGCATTTAGAATAATTTGGTGATTTGCTAGGTCTACCAAAGAACAATTATTTTAAATATACAATAAATTGGCGATTTTGCTAGGTATATCAATATTTTAAATATAGTATGATGTGCCTAGCATTGTGTTTGTACATGTGCTGGTCTTATTTATCTCTTTAACATGATCCATACGTTGTCTGTGAACTCTTAATGACGAAATAGAGATGACATATTAAAAAGTGGAAAACAACTCTATACCGATATTATATATACATATAACTAATTATCTTGCTACAATTGTTTGTAAACTTTATATTAGTCAACTCTTATATGGACCTAAGATTCAGCAATATACGAAATCATTCTGAATGCTACACAAATACGATATCATAAAGATCTGTGTTATTTTATGGCCGCGTCAGTAGTTGTAATTGAACCTTTGCTTTTGTAGATTAGTATTTATGACATGTTGTTGACATGATTTGAATGTCCATAAACAAGTATGAGAATCGGACATAAGCATTTAATAATAGCTTAAATTCATTTGTTATAGTATAGATCGGTTAATAAAGAGCATACTCATCCGTCTCCTTTGTTGGGATTTATTATTTATCAGTCATAGTTGCGTTTCAATGAATAGCTTCGGTGCATGGAGTTAATTGTTATTATTATTCATCTTTAAGCTTCTGTATTAATGCAATAGTTATTCTTAGCTGATTTTTTTAGCAAGTTGTTGTAAAGTTAATATCTATTTAGCAAATTCATATTGATGCTCAGAGTTTGTTGTATTTAATTTAAGGTATTGGTTAAAGAAAAGTAGATGTGTTCAATATTAGGTACGGTTATGTAAGGACGTTTCCAGTAGAACATAGTAATAGATTTTAGGGGCTTTTAAGGTTTAGGACTCCGTTAAGTTTCATTTAGAGTTCATGAACTTGTCAGAAAATTTTGGGTTAAGGACCCGATACACTTAAGTGTTTTTCAGTACCACTTTATAGATGTAGTAACACTTCGTGGACCTGTACCACTTCATGGTTATGCAGTACCATTTCATCGTTCTGCAGTACCACTTAATTGTTTTGCATTACAATTTATCGTTTTGCAGCATCACTTCTGTGTTCTGAAATAACATAAAATCATCGTCCGGTACTAGTTCATATACACTTTATAACATCAGGTCATTGTCTCTAAATTTCATCAATCAGGTCCTGAATCCTAAAAAATTTCTCACATGATCCTGAAACCTAACTTAAACCATCTCTAGATTTTATTTCTAATCAAGATATCCAAACATAAAACCAAAAAGAAACCTTACATTATGTTAAGTTGCATGGAATTTAAACCAAAAAACATGGAATCAACGTTTTGCTCAACGGACACGGATTGGCGGCGCGGAGGAACGAATAACATTCCCGTCCCATTACCACATTTTTCTCATAAAGATCGATCAACTCAAAGGGCCGAGGCAAAAATATTTCGTAAAGCAAAATAAAACTAAAACAGAGAGAAAAATGGTAAAGTTAACTTTGGCAAATTTGTGTTGTGGCTCAGATCAGCATCATCATCTCCATACGATGTCGCCCATGAATGTGAGAGCTGGGACGCCTCTAATTTCGACATCCATGAGAGGCGACTGAACGACTCTCAGCTTAGATAACTCGGTATCTTTGTCGATCAGACCAAGAGCACGCATCTGATCCTGAAACCATAAAACCCAATTTGAGATAGTTAAAAGGGCACAATTTGCACAAAAAAAAAAAAACCAATCTCAAATGGTGTTTGTGTTCTTACCTTTCGTCTCATTGCGCAGAACTTGCAATCAGATGCTGATGAAGAAGGCAGCATTTGATTTACGATTAGTCTGCTTACAGGGATTTTCTCCTTTCGTAGAGATGAGCACAGCCTCGAGGATTCATTTAGAGCCATCACCTGCAAAAATTGTTTCGAAGGAACGAGCGATGAATTGTTCCATTCTGTCTATATTGCGTGATCAGGCTGCAGTAGTTTATTATCGGCTCCCATCTTTTTCATATGTTTCTTGTAATTACACGATATGAAGAAGAGAGGGAGATCCATCAATATTCAATAAAATGCACACATGTCCCCTTTGATAGAGAAAGGAAAAAAAAAACTAAGTCGTCGATGTGTTTCTTACAGTGGGAATCGTCACAATCACAAACTCCATAGACTCGGGATCGTGGAAAAGATCTCTCACTTTGGCCATTCTCTCTCTTAACTGTTCTAACTTGTCGATCTGAATAAGTTCGAGGAACGCACAAGCAACACAAAATCAAATATGGAGACTTTATCACTTCAAAAACTACAGACTTTATTTTGGGCTTACTTACACCATCATCTTGTTGTGCTTCTCCTTTTCCAAAAGCTGATTTAAGGGCTGACGTCGTTGAAGCAATCTTTTTCTTAAGCTGAGTTAAACCATTCAACAACATGAACAAAACTTTCAGAAACGAAAGTGATAGACTTCAAATTGTATCCGCTAGACATGGTAAAAAAGAGCTACAACATGAAAGTTGCAAAATGCGATCATTAGTAAGAGACAGAAAACTAAATTGGGGTAATCCATGCATCAAATAGATCAGACAGAAGGAACTACACAAAATTTCATCAGAAATGAACCATGTAGACATAGTGCTCAAGACATTGTTAATGCTTTCTTATGTTTTAAAATTATTAGCAGAGTCCAGCACAGCAACGTGTGAGTAGAATGTAGCGTTAGACTTATAGTACTGTTTGGTACTTGATTAAGCATTGAGTAAGAATAAATTCAATTCATGTGCTTTCGTCTTGAATAATAGAAATACGGACAGGGACAAGCTAAATTGATGAACTATAACGCAATTGCAAGTTTGAAACTGCATATTTTACCTTTGTCATCTTGCCTATGGATGCGTCCATGAAATCAGGTAATGATAGCAGTCGAAGTGTGTGACCCTGTACCAAAATTTACAGTTAATGTCTCCACTGCAATAACTAAAGAAAAAAGAGAAAACATTAGCAAACTACATACTGTAGGAGCTGTATCAAACACGATGCGCTTGAATTTATCGAACTCTTGTGACTCTAGAAACTGCATGACCTGTAATATTCGAAAAAGCAATCGTTATAAACAACATTAACAGCATTCACTTACTTCAGAATTCGAAATAATATCAGCATGCCTTTGAAATAGCAATAGCTTCATCTAGGCCAGGAGGTGGAGAGTCCAACAGCTCTTCAAGCTTAAGGTCTCCCAACTGTTCATAAAAGAATCAACTTTAATTGATTCACAAGTTCAAAGAACAATCGAAGTACAGCAATTGAATTATTGAATCTACTAGCTGACCAAAACCCCATTTTAGTACTAAATGTGAGCATACAACTCTATCCCAAACTTCGAGTTATGCTTTTTCTGATTCTCACGAGTATATAAAGGAACAAAGCGCATAACCATTCACCAATGATTCAAAGGACATCAGATGGAGCATTTTGATGGGAAACATCACACTAGCAATTAATAAAACAGATACATGACTGTATAAACGAGAATACCTGTTCTCACCTGGTCAGCTAACATTCCTAGACCCATACTATCCATAAAGCTCTTCACACCTGCACCGCCACGTTGAGTAGCTACTGACCGGAAATCCTCCCTTGCTTTTTCGGGATTTATCTTTCAACAAAATTACAAAGAAATAAAACGAATAAAAAAAAGTTTTTCTACGTGATATCAACAAATGATATACCTCGAGTGCATAGAGTGCAGACTCTACCCCTCGTACAGGAACGAGCATCCCTCCACTCAAATTCTAGGGCAAAACAATCAATTATCCAACAAAAGAAACAAAAATAAATTAAATATGAGTCATCTTCTTAAGTGATTGATAGATATAAGCATCGCATTCCATTACTTGATCAAATGAATCGCTTAACGAGTGTGCAGGATCGGTGGAGACAACAACAGTTGGCTGTCCGTGATTTGCAAATTTAACTGCGAGAGAAGCTGCACAGCTTGTTTTTCCTACGCCTCCTTTCCCACCAAGCATGTAATATTTTCGCTGAGACCCACAAACCATATCATCAAAGCCAGCAACTGATTCCTTTGTAGTAGTAACAAGTGATCGCACTGCAAGAACAGAGCAGTTATTTGCCTTCAGTTATTCCAAAAAGGCCTCTACAGACACTACGAGTTTCCAACGTTACAGATGTAACTACAGAGACTGTATCCCAGGACACAAAACTGATAATACAAACACAAAGGACATAAGTATAATCTTGACTTAGCCACACATATATCTACAAAGGAGCACATCAGCTTATAAGTTATAAGTACCAAACATGGTTGCCAGCATCAGAGATCCTAGTGATGAAAATTAGTTTGATAACGTGGACATGGCAATTTTTCATGAAGCAATTTGTCCCAGGTGGAACAGGCATTTCGTCAAATACCATTCAGGGTATACCTACATATAGCAACTATACATCACTACAAAGAATAAAGAAATTTCTCCAAACGTACTTCTTCCGAGCAGAAGTGCCGCTACATAAACTAAATCGAAAAGCAGAAAACTTTCGATTACGGAAACTAACTACATGAAAATGCGTAAGAACGAGTAAATCAAGGACGTCGAAGCCTCCTCAAAGGATTTCGCCAACTACAAGTGAAAAGGTAACAAACAGTGGAAATGTTTCAAAAACCAACATAAGTACATATTCAAAGAGCGATCACGGCACCTTGGAACGGTGGTGGCCGCCGGCTAGCAGTAGCGGAGATAGAATTTAGTAAGCATTTGCCAATGATTTTAGCTGCTGCTGAAGTGTGGGTGTGGGATTTTGATAGGTGATGAAGAAGAGAAGCCATGGCTGGTTTTCTTGAGAAGTTGGTTGTGGGTTGTGACTGTAAATGTAGCTTAACGGTTGAAGTAGAAGAGAAGGGTGGCGCCGTAACGTTTGTTTTGTTTTTAGACCAAGGGCTACGTCTTCAATAAAACAATTCTTATTATGGAATTTGTAGATATTTAAAACTATAACCCACAAATGGATATTTTTCTGTATATTCACCTAATACTAATTGTATTATTGCTGAACAATTGTATTAAATGTAAATGAGAAATTAATATCTTATACACACTCTATGTTAATTAGGTGTAGTAAACAGGTCGAGTTGGGTCACCTTCGAGTTCAACCCTGACCTGACATGTTTACTTAAATAGGTTGAAAAATAAAAAACAAACACAACCTGCTTTAACCCTAATCCAACCCGCCAACCCGTTTAAAATTAAAAAGGAAAAAAATAACAAAATTGACAATAAATTCAAATTAAACAGGAGAACTAATCAATTTTTTCTAAAAACATCATCATAAATCATAATTAAGAGACTATTGAAGTTCCAAATAACAAAACTCTCAATAATTAAATACCAAGCAAATTATTTCATGACATCTTTTCATAATTCATCCTTGTGTTCTTGATATCTTTTCATAATTCATCGAGCACAGGAATATGATCAATTTGTGCTAAAAATCAAATGAAATCAAATGATTATATAGGAAAAAGGCGAAAACATAAACTAACACCTACTAACCTTTTATTAAATTTATATTAATAATAGTTCAATAATATATATTATTCAGGTTAAATGGGTTGATAAACAGGATGATTTCAGGTTGAAAATCCGAACCATAACCTGACCTACTTAATAATTGGGTTGGGTTCGGGTTTACCCATTTACATAAACAGGTAAAAAATGGTAACCTGAACCTGCTATTTTCGGGTGCGGTTCGTGTCGGATTGGCGGGTTGGGTCGATTTTTAACAGCCCTAATGTTAATAGATGAAAGTATAACTTTCAAATATATAAACGAAAAAATAGTTTGTAGGGATGTAATCTTGTATAATTATAGAAACGTATGTGACTTAGAAAGTTGTCATGTGTCCAATAATTAATTCAAAAATATAAAAAAATTTAAAGCTAATTAATATCACATGTTAATTCGACTTAACTATCCACTATTAAGCATAAACTTTAATATTTTTTAACGCATAATAATTACATATACTTAATGCCGTGCATTGCACGGGTAAAAACTAATTACAATAAAAAAAGTAGTAATGATATGATAATTATTCAATTAGTGTAATTATTAAAAAAATTACAAATAAGATGACAGGCCAAATGAACAGTTTATAGTCGTTCATCATTAGTGCTGTCAAAACGTGCTGGGGGCGGGGCGGCCCGTAGGCCGCCAAAGCTTGCCAATGGCGGGGCGGGCGCGGGGAAGCCCGTCTACTGACGGGCCTGAGAAATGAAGGCCCGCTCCGCCTACAGGCGGGTAGCGGGCTTTACGAGCTTAGCTCGCTAGTTTTAAAAAAATATAAAATAAGAAAAAATAAAAAAAATAAGAAAAAATAATAAAAAGTAATAAAAAAGAAAAAAACAATAAAAAATTGAAAATCGGTAAGTCATGCTTATAGAGATCGCACACAACATATATGGGAATTAGGTACCACATAAAGACGTGATATGATATGAAATTTACATATAAAAAGATATGTAACTGACGGTAAAATGGTACTAACAACCAAATAGATAGCAATGTATAAAACTTTATTCTATTAGGTATCTATATTGGAATTTTTCTGACACTCAATAGATATGTTTTTATTCTTTTGGGTGTGTAGATACACCTAATAATTTAGTTAAGTCAATAATCATCATATTATTTCTAAATTTTTTTATTATTGCACTTAGATTGCTACAAATTATTTCCTTTATATATTTAAAATTTATATCACGTCTATTAACATGAAGTAATTTCAAAATTGAAAATGACGTTAAATATAATTATTTATCACACGCATAGAGTGCGGAAAAATATGGTATACACTTCTATAAAGAGTTAGGGTGGATAAAACTATCAAAGCCTGTCAATTTGATATATATAATGACAATTTTATCCTGAAATTATTATTAATTTTTAAATAACTTAGTTAAATAATCTAAGATGTTCAAAAAAATATATATTTGCGCACACGTGTGTCATAAACATTGTGATAATAAAATGGCTAGATTCACCCATACCAATGTTATATATTTTCGATTGACAAAACTCATGGTCTTCTACTCAATCGGGTATAAACATATTCCACTCGAAAGTGCACCCACTTGGATATATATAGCACAACTTCAGTGGAACCCCAACTCCAAGTTGTTACACCAATCAACCCGTTAGATTTTCGACACATCATCGAAAAATTCATTCGTCCAAATCTAAGCGATTTTGGATTCTCTATTCTATCTATTCTATTATATTAAGGGTTAGGGGAAGGTATAAACGTTTTTTGTCTGTCAAAATAAATAGTGCTCTTACAATCTTAACCTTAATTTTTTGGTGTATCACAGTTTTATCCTTTATTTAAAATTTGTATATTTTAAATAACTTAATTAATAATAAAAAATGTATATTTAGTCCATTGCATGTATATTTGCACATACATTGCAAGTACCCAACCGTGTAGGATAAATTAGAAAGACAAAAAAAAAAGAATGCGATAGTGGCAAAAGTGGTCGGCCCCTATCAATCGAGCAATACCGAATCAATTAGGGCACAAATTAATTTGGGCCTGAAAACAGAAACGACAACATATCATTCCTCTTCTCTTCACTCGGCATCTTAAGTTTGCTCAGCGAACCATTTTAAAAATTTGCTATGCAGACACACTCATGTAAAGCAATAAATAATCAGCTATACTTTATTTATTTTGGTTTTCGATCATGCGTGCTTTTTCTCCAAACAAAGCCCCACCCACTTTAGCACTTGAGGATTATGTGAAGTGAGAAGTGGGCAATAACAATGACTTCATATGTTACACTGCTTCATGGGTATGCATCCTAATAACAAAAGCTTGACGTAAATATTGTATCCAAACCCAAAGATATAGTCACGTTCTTGGCCTGATCTCTTTTATGAGCTATATAGCTGTGTCGTGAAAAAAGGTCAAGAAGAAGAAGAAGAAAAAAGGTAACTAAATGGTTGCTGATTCGAAGCTAGCTTTCAATTCTTTCACATGTAGTGTTAACAGCTTACTTTTGGGACAGCTCTTTGCTGTTCTTACCTTGTGGCCGTGGTCTCATCAACAATCATTTTCTTGTTTGCTTTTTTTTTTTTTCATATAAAAAAACAACATAAAAGAGGCAATTTCCATAATTGGCTCTTGGTGTTTTGTGGAAGGAGCAGTTGATGTTCACCAACTAATACCATGGCGTACGACGATAAATCAAGATCTGTTCGGTTAGTTTTTAATCATGATAATTCAAGATCTTAGATGCCTCTTTAATGCTGTTTATACAATGCTTACAGGTTCAACGATGATATACAACAAGTAAAGTTTCCGAAAACCTCCCAAGTAGAAAACCCTAACAAAGTCAAGTACAAAATCGACGGCACACAACTCCACGAAGCCAATAAATTCAAGAAGAAGGGCTCAAAACAACAAGAAAGTGGGAGAAGTTCATTGAGAGCTAGAGTGTTATCAAGGGTTTTCTCGGAAGAATATGAAAAAGAAAATCAAAACATATTCGATCCTCGAGGCCCGATAATTCGTAGATGGAACCAGATATTCTTGGTGGCCTGTTTGGTGTCATTATCCGTAGACCCTCTATTCTTTTTCTTACCCATCGTGACCGAAAACCTTTGCATAGGCATCGAGTTTAATCTCGAAGTAGCTCTTACGGTTATAAGATCGTTAGCAGACATATTTTATGTCATAAAAATCTACATACGATTTCGAACAGCATATGTAGCTCCTTCTTCTCGAGTGTTTGGCCGAGGCGAGCTCGTTCTAGATTCTTCCAAGATATCCTTTCGGTATTTCAAGAAATGTTTCTGGCTTGACTTTGTAGCCGCACTTCCTCTTCCTCAGGTTTATATGTTAGATAAGTAAACTAAAATTTTTCAAGTGAAGATTTAATTTTTTTTTTTAAAAAAAAGTAAGAAACTGATTTTTCTTGGACACCAATTGATCATAAGCTTGTTAATCATCAGGTGTTGATTTGGGTTGTTATTCCAACTCTGAGAGGCTCGATGATAACGAACACGAAGAACATACTCAGATTCATCATCATATTCCAATATATTCCCAGGCTTATTCTTATGTTTCCACTTTCATCGCAAATCGTAAACGCCACGGGCTTCGTGACAAAAACTGCTTGGGCGGGAGCTGCTTACAATTTGATGCTTTACATGTTGGCAAGCCATGTTAGAGAATTCCCTTTCAAATTCGTCACTTCTTAATATTTATGAGATTCGTTCGATCATTTGGTCAATGACACAACAAACTGGTATGTAATAATCTCAGGTATTAGGTGCTTGTTGGTATCTTCTCGCGATCGAGAGGCAAGAAGATTGCTGGAGACACGCATGCGCTCTTGAGAGCCCATTTTGTCAGTACAAATACTTCGACTGCGATAGGGTTTTAGACGGCGCAAGAATCGCTTGGTTTCGAACGACAAATGTATCGAAAATATGCAACCCTAACAACAACCTTTATCCTTTCGGCATCTACGGAGATGCCATAGTTCACGAAGTTACGTTTGTGAATTTCTTCCGCAAGTACTTCTACTGTCTCTGGTGGGGCTTGAGAAATCTCAGGTACTTATATTATATTTGTCCAATCAATGTCTAATTACAGCCTATTAAGTATGAAAATCTTTATGACAAACTTTGTTCAGTTCCTTGGGACAAAATCTTGCGACAAGCTCCTACGTCGGCGAAATAAGCTTCGCCATCATCATGGCGACGCTTGGCCTAGTCCTATTTGCGTTGCTCATAGGGAACATGGAGGTCGGTCGTCGCCTAATAAAGTGTAGTTTGTCTTTAGAGCGCTCAAATATGATTTGTTAAAAGTTATCGTTTTTCGCCGAACTTTATTTACAGACTTATCTGCAATCGACGACGATTCGATTAGAGGAGTGGAGGATAAGGCGAACGGACACGGAACAGTGGATGCACCATAGGCAGCTGCCTCAGGAGCTTAGGGAATCGATTCGCAAGTACGATCAGTACAAATGGGTTGCGACGAGAGGAGTCGACGAGGAGAGTCTGCTCAAGGGTTTTCCTTTAGATCTCCGAAGGGACATTAAACGCCACTTGTGCTACGATTTGGTCAGACGGGTAAGTCGTCATATGAACACAGCCATCTCTTAATTGCAGCTGTTAGAAATATAATATGTAAACTTTAATAATGATAGATTAAGCTTTTAAGCAAAGTGATCATTCAGCGGGGTATCAAACTTTGGGACTAAATAGGTCTTGATTATGATCCTCACGACCGCCCATTTAAGAAAAACTATACGTTATACCCGCTAGAAAATCAAAAGGAAGCCGAGACATGAGGGGGTAACGGTGCACTCATTACAAGCTTTTAGGTGAAATTGTCATTCAGCAGTAATGTTGTAAATTCGCTAGGCGGGGCCGAGACGATTTTTGGGCGGAAATTAGACGTTCTACATCATGTTATTACATGCTTCGTAAAAGTTATATCAAAATTTATCCTTCTAAATAGACAATGTCAATCCTGTCAATGTTTTTTAGGTATAACAAAAATCAGAATGAAAAAAAAAAAAAAAACCCATTTTAGGATTAATATGAATTATTTAGATGGATAAATTTGGTATACCTTTACTTTGGAATATTATAATATAAATTAAAAAAATTAAAAATAGGTATACCGACTAATTTCTACCTAGGTACTACCTAGCCCGTCTAGGCGATAGGCTCCCTTTGGTGCCCGACTAGCGTCTAGCAAATCTTGCAATATTGATCCTAACAATATTTTTTTAAATTTATTTAGAAAATCTCTTCCAGAAAAAAATGGGACCGATTAATCGACAGCATAACCAATTAATCCATTCCACCAACTAACTAACTGTCTGCCTAGGCCGAGTTTTACAGCAGAGTTCAGCATTACTAACTCACACACTTTCTCATCAGCATACCTATAATATCTTATTAAGCCTCATGGCTTGGGATAAACCGTCAATTTTAAAAATAATATTAAATAAAAAGACTACTCACTACATGACATTTTTTAATATTCTCTAATTTGTCCTTTCATGTTTAGTTAATTATAATTTTACAATTACTATAAAGATAAATTTATAGCACATCCATATGAGTGTACAAAAATACTAGTATTTATTAACTCACTCTTGTATTCTTCAGGTTCCAATATTCGATCAGATGGACGAAAGAATGCTCGACGCGATATGCGAGCGCCTCAAACCTGCCCTCTGTACCCACGGGACGTGCCTAGAGAGAGAAGGCGACCCAGTGAACGAAATGTTCTTCATAATTCGAGGCAACCTCGACTCTTACACCACAAACGGGGGAAGGACTGGCTTCTTCAACTCGTGTCGAATAGGGTCTGGGGACTTCTGTGGGGAGGAGCTCCTCACGTGGGCCCTCGACCCACGCCCGAGCGTGATCCTTCCCTCGTCAACCCGCACCGTGAAGGCCATCTCCGAGGTGGAGTCCTTCGCGCTGTGGGCCGAGGACTTGAAGTTCGTGGCGACACAATTTCGAAGGCTCCACAACAAGCAGTTGATGCAGAAGTTTAGATTCTATTCGCATCAATGGCGGGCTTGGGCGGCTCGATTCATACAGGCGGCGTGGAGGAGCTATAAGAGGAAGAAGGGTTTGATGGAGCTTAGGGTTTTGGAGGGTTTGGTGGTGAAGGGTGATGATGGTGAGAGTTTGGGGAGGGATTGTAATAATAAGGGGAAAGCTAAGGGTGCTCGTTTGAAGAGAGTGGTTACGACGAGTATGAGAGGTGGTGGTGGTGATGTGCATCGAAGAAGGTATGGTGGTGATTCGGATCCTGAACGGGTCGATGGGTTTTTTTGGAAACCCGTGGAGCCGGACTTTTTGTCCGAGTGAGAAAGGAAATTTTAAGATTATGTATGTGGAGAAATACCCAAATAGATATTTATTATAAGCAATGGAGTATTATGGAATAATTATCTCTGGATGTTTTTAAGTATTTGAGTTAGTTGAAGTAACAATTATAATAAATGTTGAAGTTGGATGATTGGTGTATTATTATATCTAATACTAAAAAACATCGGTTTTAGCGACTACAAATACCTATTTGACATGTAGACGCTTTTATTTTTGGTGGACTCTCGGCTATTTTGGATTCCTAATAAGTTTTTTATGCATATTATGAGTAATTATAAAGAAAAAACAGAAAATTGAACTTACCGACTACAATTATAGTCGCAGGAGTTAGTCGGGAAACAGTAACTACGAATATCTAGGAGTCAAACGACCAATGCCGACTACAAAGGGAGTATTATCATAATAATATCATTTATATATATATATATATACATACATATATATATATATTCATAATTATAGTTTTTGTAACAGGAACGGCCTTGGGTTACCTACCCAATTGGGTATAACCGAATTCCCAATATAATATGACATGTGTTATGTATGTTTAGTTAAACACATGTATGTTTTAACATGGTTGAGGTAGGGTATAATGTGCCAAGTGCTATTTTTTGAGTGGAATTGGGTTATACCCAATTGGGTAGGAAAGACAAAACAAATATGAACAACTTTCAAAGATAAGTCTAATAAATGTATAAAATTTATTTTATAATTATGTTAATAGTCATTAATATTTTGCTAATAGTTATTTAAATAAACAAATGTCTTACTAGACGCCATGATCCAGGTGGTAATTAAAAAGGTAACTGAAGAATCAAAATTTTATGGTATATTTCATATATATATATATATATATATATATATATATATATATCTTAATATACCTTATATCTTAATATACCTTATTAACTTTAAATTTACATTTAATGAATGATAGAATCGTGTCAACTGATGAATTATTTCCTACTTATCTATTTATAGTGATATCGCTATGTGGTGTGGGCAATGTTTTTTTATCACGATTCCCAATTATAATGATTAGTTAAAATTTTCTTTGAATACTATCACTACTGAAATATACTGGATGTTTTATGATATAAAAGTATCGCTCTTCTGATATATGATCGGTTGGTTATTATTTTACCGGAGACACTAATAATATGAGCGTTATCGTTTTTATATAAAAAAAATTTAAACAATGAAACCACCACCCATGTGCAATAAACAAACACACTTGAAGATAAGCCAACCAATGAGACAGACTTGCATTAAAGCTTATAACATAAGCAATGACATATATATATGCTTGTCTTGTCTTGATGCTCATTGTGTTGCCTATAAATACAGCCATTCTACAAAGCAGTAAAGACACCCCAAACCAAGCAAGTGAGAATAACCCACTGTGTGTGTGTGTGTGTGAGAGAGAGAGAGAGAGAGAGAGAGAGAGAGAGAGAGAGAGTTATCCTGGTGGAAAAGGGCGACAGCGGGTTTAATTTATTGGGGTAGTTGTGGGAGTATGTACAAATACATTACCCAAATGGCTAAGGAGTCTCAGGTTTGGGTTTAAACACGAGCGTTAATTTGTACGGTGTAATATTCTCAATATAGTAAAGCTGATGATCTCCGTGGAGATAGACGGAACAGGTCGAACCACGTAAAAATCTCGTGTTCTCGCTCGGTGTCATTTCGGTTTTAAATTGTCCCGATAATATTGTCACGGGGTCCAAATAATATCTTACGTTGCCCGAAATATTAGCGCTTTCCCAAACAAAAACATGTTTGGTTGTTATGACAATAATACGTCTAACTTGGCGATAAAGTCTTGCAAGCATACGTACGGTATATCCCTGTTTTGACTAGATGTCGCATGAAGTTTGCATGAAGTTTCAAGAGGAGAGGAAAATAAGCTTATCAAAATAGAAAGATGGGCCCGTTTGTTGTCCCCTATTAGTCCTGATAGTACAATTAATATGTAGTTATATCATGTTTTGTTTAGTTAATTAAAGCCCGAAATAATGGACAAGCCCGATATTGGTTGATAGGCCCGCTATACCTATACAGACTGACCTTGAAACTAGATAAATTATCATGTGCTCATTAACTTTATTTTATGATGGGCTTGAGTTTATAACCAAACAGGGACGGGACTCGAAAGAATGTAGGAAACAATTTAGATAGGATCATTGGAGTTTATTTGAATCGAACAAACACAAATCTTAATTCTATTTTTTGTTTCAGACTCTCTTCATAACTTAGACCCTCTCTCTCTCTCTCTCTCTCTCTCTCTCTCTCTCTCATAATTTAAGTTTTGATGACATACTTCTTCTTCTTACACCAATAAACAACACAAGACCAGCAATGACCTTCAAGACTAGTAATACTGCCAGAATATTCATCGGCTGACCAAAGATCGTCGTAGAGCCAATACTTTCCTGAAAGAAAAGATCAAATAATTTAGTTGATTTTCTTCAAAAAGAAAGAAAAACAAATATATGTCCTCGTACAATCTCTGAGGCACGACGGTGTTGTTGCTTGATGAATATCTGCTGTGCATAATGATAGAGCTCAACGTCGAGGCTGTTAAGCGATGCTATCTCCTCTATTATCTCATCAGGGACCAATCTACGTGTCTGTGAATTAGTAAACAAAAATATCTAACTAAAACACAAGTAATCTTGATCATATTATATATCATATTTATTTGAGTTATCTCACTACCTCATATGTGATATTTGCATTATACAGTTCCTTCAGACAAATCGCCCACCACCCCGACTGGGAATTTCTCGAAGATGAAGCGCACGATTCGTATGCTTCGATCAAGCTCTCCACAGTCAACTGCCAAAGAAAGTTAAAGAAAAGATCTCATGGATTAAGCATTTTTTGAGATGTAAGAAAAAAGAAAGAATGATGATGAGCTTTCTTACATTAGCAATAGGTTCCGTATCTTGAAATAGGAAAGAATTCTTTTCTGCAGAAGAAGGCCAAAACTAATTCTTAACCAACTTCAGTTTTATTAATTGACAAGAGAGAGATTATGATCAATACTCTTGAGCGGCTGGCCTCAGTTACGAATAATATATATATATATATATATATATATATATATATATATAAAATACGAGTAAATTACGATTCCTGAGTGCACCGAACAATAGTTATTACCAGTAATTCGAGGACGTGAAGGTGAACTCCATGTCTCATTTCGAGATAGCACTTTAGGGACCATGATGTTTGCAAGCATCAAAGCTGATTCTCTATGCTTCTCTGTCAATCCAACAAAAAACATATCGTCCAACCTTTTCTGCACGATTGATCAAAGACATTATGAAACACATCACTTTGATGCATTTTCTCATAGTACCAATGTACCATGATTAAGACTTCAGAAGGAAAATATTGAAAAAAAATGAACAAAGATATATATGGAGAAGCACTCTCGTGTTACCTTTGCGATATCCAGGACATACTGACCGAGATCTTGATACTTTATGACACAATGACGCACTTCATGAGCATCCTCAAAGATCGAGTAATTCGTGAGCCCTGCAATCTGAAAACCATTATGAAATAAGTAAAAATGCACACGATAATACATCGTAAATCAACTATCTAGTGTGCAAAATGTGATATATTGTGATAATACCAGCATCAAACACATGCATGTACATGTATATATACTCTGCTAGCCCATGTATGTTTAAAGCATTATTTTCAGCATTAAGATTCTGATCAACACCCTTTCAATGGGTTATAGCTACATTAGTAACCCATAAAACACATTTGATTTGCTTCCCAAAAAACACAGTAAATATGTCTCGACAAAATATGACTAACACTTATGCTGAATAATGATGTGATATCTAAATCCATTTTCGAAGAAAAAGTGCTCGGAAGATACCTGGAAGGTCGCACCATTATGGACGAGGTCTCGAACTATGGGTTCATAAATGTAATCTCTTAGTGGCATCGAGAAATCTTCCATATCATATGGGTTGTTTTCAGTTGTTAAATGAACTTGTCCTCTACGCTCTCGAGCATCTTTCTGCATAACACAAGCTCAATAACATCAGTCTCATCAACATATTCCAAGATCATAAGGTATTTGATAAATGCAAATCTTTTCAACGATTAATGGGTGAAGATATATTTCGAAAAAATTAATTCAACGACAAATGGAGGCAATAACGACTTACTCGAGCAAGTAAATCTGCTTCCATCCAAGGAGCCAAGTATTTCCAGGGCCATATACCTGATCTTGTCACTTTTCCCCCCCTTCCTCGAGCAGCTTTAATGTTGTCTAGTTTGATAAACCTAGACGAAAGTTCTAGGGAGAATTCGTAAGTGCCAAAAACACGTTCGATAGGGTTCCTCATAATGGTCATCACAGATGTTCTCTCCCTGGGAAGTTTAGACATCACACTGTAGTCATCGTGACTGCTAATTAATCTGCAATTCGTCCCTTTGCTGAGTACACAAGAAAGATTCCTCTGTTACAATGCCAGAATATAAGGAATAAGAAAGAGAGAGAAAAAAAAGAGGCGCATACAGATTCGAAGGATGTTTCTACTCCAGGCTAGCAAGGACAGCATAAGTACCTTGGGTCGAATCTGAACTCATCGTACGATGCCATGCAGCCCCCTGAGTTTAAGTTCATCTTATGTAGGAGACTGTCTCATACATATCAGTAACAAAAACATATCACAGATTATGAATCTACTTGTGTTCTTCATTTAAGACGTGATCTACTTACAGTCGATACGAAAATGCAATAAATCGACGATTGTTACCAGCGACCATATGTTCGTCCACCTGTCCGTGGAACGTGAAGGAAGAATAGAAAATCACGCAGCTCAATTTCACCGTCATCAGTTTGAGAATTTATCGAAGATGATGATGATGCCCAGTCCATGACCTTACGTTCGCAGTGCTTATAGTCATCTTCTTCCTCCAAAGTTGCCTCAGTTGAAACATAAGATACTAAAAAGAAATCAAGTCAAACCAGTCATCGTTCTCATATATTTGGGAAGAATAATGTTTCCTATATTTCTACATCAATATCTGGCACTAGCCAAAAGAGTGATGAACAATTACAAAAGTTCTAGTTTAAGAATGTGAGAAAAGGCAAAAGAAATCAGCCAACTACATCTGTCATAAATAATTTTATTTCTAAAGGATAAACTCACCGAAGATGAGAAGCACCAATACAACGAAGCCCAACTTTAAACCAGTCGCCGTCTTGGCCCCGAAAAATTGCTGCAAACAATGAAAAGATACACAAACAATGTTTTTTTTTTACCGTGAATAACAAATTTATACGGCTAAGGCGAAAAAGATGAAACATACTAAAAAGCGGAGTCTCATATCGTGAAATGATGCTAATGCACTAATACGGACATGAAGCGAACGATTGAACATAAGCTTTTTCTACATCGGTGTTCTCTAGGTGAGGCTAACTACTAACTAAGAGAAAGGTGAAAATTTCGAAGCAAGAGAGCTTACAGCACATTGGATCCCCACAAAATTTGGACATTGTAGTTATCCCCGTTTTGTCTACGACTGTAGGTTCTCCGACCGTATCGCCGGTAAGGCTTATTGCCATTGTGACGGCTGTATCCTCGCCGATTGGAAATAAGTACGCACCGCCAAATATAACTTGTATTTGAAGTGTCATATTGTTATAAAATTATCATAAGCGAGGTATTATAAGATTAATAGAAGTTTAAACAGATAAATACTTTTAGTATGATTTTCCAAAGCATAAAAATACTACGCAAATCTCTCAAATTACATTAACAAATAAAACATTATATCAATCATTCTATATGGACATGTTATTACATCTATTAATACGAAAATCGGATATCCGCTTTATTCATATTTAACCCAAAATCCGCATCTAGTTTTTAAATTTATTGTTCTTATATTTTTTATTATTTTCTTTTCAAAATCATTTTTTATTTTTTATCAAAATAAAAAAAATTATATTTTTTCATATAAAATTTCTACGCATAGTATTTCAGACAATATGTGAATTTATGATTCAAAATTACACAATCAATAATAAACACAGTACTACAAATTCACATTAATTTTTTAAATTACATCTCGATGTTTTTATGTTTTTTTTTATTTCAATTCTCTAACAAATGTTTTTGCAATAATAAAGTAATACAAACCTAAATATTCTATAGAATTTGTTTTTTCCTTTTCATTTTTCTTTTTGGACTATTTTATTATTTTTTATTAGTTTTTTAAATATAAAACCGGATATCGGGTATCCGGATTTAGACACACCACTATCCGTAACCGATCCGGTTTATTTCATGTATTTGAATATTTCGAATGGAATATAGTTATTTTGTTTATTCCAATAAAGGCATACTATTTATCTATAAAAAATTTCTTACTTGGCATCTGGTAAGAAGATAATTAAATAAAATCCAAATATTATGAGTTTAGTCACTGTTCTCATGGGATGAGAGAGGGGACAACTCAGAGCTATTATCTTGAATATCAAACTTGTCCATAAGTCTTAGGCCAGTCGGATGTTGGAATAGCTGATGATGACTTATTTGTATATGTCTCTTTTTAGTGTTGTGTCAATCATTCACTTGGAAAGTGAGATGTCATGACATTGATACAAGCCGAATCAGAGGATTGACTAGTATCTGGACACTGACTCGTAATCGAACGATCACGCAGATTATTACTCAAAGAATGTCGATGATCGATCGATTGAATATAGTAGTCTACGTGAACCTTGGACCGAAGGGGTCACTGACGGAGATGACTATGGGGGTTTGACTTGTCACTAGTTTTGCTAGGCCCGGATTGCCGAGTACATGGGTCGGCGATGACATGCGATCTTGACTACGAAGGATAACTGTCGGGCTTTGACCGCCAAGAGTGTCTCACTATCTCGTAAGCAATTGATTGTCCTACGAATGCTTGGGGATGGGAAATTACTAAATCTTTGGCCAAAGTAATAAACTTACTCACGTGGGACGTGGAGGACTGTTTGATAATTTTGTCTGTCACGAATTTACCATAGAGTCGGGTTTGTGAGTTTGATAATTTTCTGTTACTCTAGATCGATTGGGACATATGTAAGGAGTTTATATGCATGACAAAGATCTATAGTCGGTTCATGAATTATGAGTGACTTATCGTACTCAATTCGAGATTGGTTCGACACCACGGGATTGGCTAGGTGAATACTGAACTTTTAGATTCCTCCCTATGCCGATTGAGACGAACCAAGGTGGTCGGACTTAAAAAGGTAGGTAGTATCAATTAAAGAGAGAGTTAGTAAATACATAACGTACATTGTGACGTTAAGATTGACAATAAATTGAATGTTGGACATTGATGATGCTAATCGATACTTAAGTTGTAGTCCAAGTACTCGAAATCAATTTAAGTGTGGGTTAAGGCTTTGGGCCGAAATTAACATTATATTAAGTCATGCAACTTAAATTTAAGGGTAACTATGGTATTGAAACTAGGGGTGGGATCGGATCGGGTACCCGACATGTGCGGGTTTCAATTTTGATACCCGACCCCGACCCGACAAAAAGTGGGTACCCGACAATCGGGTACCCGAAACCCGATTATCGGGTTTGGGTTGGGTTCGGGTTCGCTTTTTATTTTTTAATTCGTTGGTTGTATTTAAGAAAAAAACTTAACTTAAACACCCAACCTCAGCCAGACAGCCACGGGGAAATTGAAGTCAAACCTTCAGGAGACGTACTCGAACCACGCCTCTTAATTGCTCGATCGTTCTTACAATCTCGCCGATCGCCGACCTCTGATTGGCCATCCTCGAAACGAAGCTCAGCCCTATCTGCATCAAAGACACCATTTCCTCTTCGATTGGGCATCCTTGTTACGCTATCAGACATGTGAGGTGAGGACGATGGCACGGCTGACGGCTGGAGAACGGCGACAAGGAAGGAGATGGGCGAAGAGGTGAGGTGAGGGACGATTTGAGGTGTGTGTATGTGTATTGCAGCTGCAAGTATTCCTCAAGCCTCACTGTCACCGCTCCCGACTTATTCCACTCCTTTTCCTTAAGTTTATATATATTTTTTTTAATTCATAGCAAGGGTTGGGTCGGGTACCCGATCGGGTTTTTCGGGTAGTTTATTGCTACCTGAAACCCGACCCGACGTATTAGATCGGGTATCGAGTTTAAACTCGATAGCCGATTAAACCCTACTTTACAAACCCGATCGGGTCGGGTCGGGTACCCGAAACCTGACCCCTAATGCCCACCCCTAATTGAAACAAGTGTAAATTTCAAAATATAGTAATTGGATTAAATTGTAATTTTCAAATTTTGCTAAAATATATAAATTTGAACAAGTATTAGCTAGCGAGATATTTAAGCAAACAACTCAAAGTTTAACTTTCAATTAATCTCACTTATTAAATATAGAAACTAGCCGTAGTTGTTTTTGACCTAAAATTCGGCTAAGGGCATAGGTTTTCGAAGTTTCGAAATTAACCAAGTTGTCATCTTTACAACCGTTATAAGTTATATTCTTGAGAGAAAAAGGAAAATTAACCAAGTCATTTTTAAATATCAAGCTGTCTTATATATGTTTCTTATCTGTTACATATATAAAATGAACACACATTATGATACTGACAGAATCATAAACTATGACTTGGCTAGTTGAAAACTGCTTCAACATGACAGTTTTCATAACATGTTATCGATATGAGAATAAATTTTTATGTTGTTTAAATTTGTGTTAAATAATAGGGTTGGTTTTAAGAAACTTCACGTCCGTGATAAATCAAAATATTTTATGAGTTGTTCATAAAAGGTTATTTAATAAAAATTTTATTTTCATAATAACTTTTGTTGTATACATATTGAAACAACTGTTAATTTGATTATTAAATTCAACACAATATTAATATACCTATTTTACTACTAATTTTCTTTGCAGTAAAAATGGTTAGTTATCTCGAATTTCTAAAATAAAATTACTGTTATCTTATATAAATTTGCAAGTGTATGTGTCTTCAAATGCTGCCAGGTGTCTCATAATAATTAGTTATAATTAACTAAAAAATAAATATAGTAAAACATAAAAATCTACCCACTATCACACTATCCACTATAGATAGTTATTTATTAAAATTAAATCATGCAAATGCATGCGTCCTCAAATGCTACCATATGTCCCATAATAACTAATTGTAATAAATCAAAAAAAATATAATAAAAACATGAAAAGTACCCACTCTCACACTATTTTTCTTTTCACACGAAATCTTGCTTCTCATTCATCAAAATAATTACACCGGCTAAAAAGCCACAAGGGTTCCTATGGTAACATGGACTTAACCAGTAGGAACAAAGGCTCATCATTAGAGCAAACACAAACCAAAAAGCACACTAAAAGATCTAACCAAGGCAAAGAATCGAATTCATAAAACTACTCAAACATACCCCAACTAAAATTTTGAAGTTCTACTACAAGTTGAATTTAAAATTCGACAACAATGGTGGCTATTTAAAACACATGTCGCAGACTAATAATCTTCAAGCAATGGTGATGGGCGTTAACTCAAGAATAATCATGCCTTCGATTTGATGAAACTACCTCTTTTGGTCAGATCTGCACTCAAATTGAAACCCTAAATATTTAAACCCAAAAAGCTTTCATCCCAACCAAGAATAAAAATGCTATTCAAGAATAAATACTAAAGTCTCTAATAAGATAACAACACCACATAATGGGGAAAGAGACCCCGTAAGGGTTTGCGAAGCTTCCATAGTGGAAGACTAACTCCCAAAATGGGAGACAAAATCCTACAAGGGGAGAATGGGCAAAACACAAACAAACTAAAATAAAAGGTAAGAGGTGAAAGAGAAAAAAAGAGAGATAGCTCCCCCAACCTCCATTAATGCAGGAAGGGGAGGAGAAGCTTTTAGGTGTAGGGTTTGTGGAGAAAAGTTGGAGACATATTTTAGAGAGAGAGTGTGTGAAGTCTTATCACACTTCCACTCTAAACTGTTATTTATTGAAATAAAATAATAAATAGTTAACACCGTGCACTGCACTGGTAATAAACTAATACTTTTTTATGAAGACAATTAAAAATATTAAATAGAAGTAAAACATTATAATTAGCTATTACAATTAATAAATTAATTAAATAAATTATTTAAAATTAATTCATTTCCTTAAGCTTGATATGGCTAAGGCATATGATAGAGTTGAATGGGGGTTTCTTGGGAAAGTTATGTCTAAAATGGGATTTGATCGAAGGTTCAGCGAGTGGATTAGTACCTGCATTAGCACCTCGTCATTCTCTTTCAATATTAATGGCACTTCATCTGGATTTGTGACACCTACTAGAGGAATTAGACAGGGTGATCCTTTATCACCCTTTCTGTTCCTTATCATTTCTGAAGCCTTCTCCAACCTTATATCTCGGGCTTCTCAATCTGGAATGTATAAAGGTCTTAGAATATGTAGAGGGGGTCCGCTTATTACCCACTTGCTTTTTGCTGATGATTCAATTCTGTTTTGTGAAGCATCTGTTGAACAGGCTGTAGTTATTAAAGATTTGCTGGAGCTATATGGAGCAGCCTCGGGGCAGATTGTCAATCTGGAAAAATCATCAGTTTTCTTCAGCAAAAACACTGCAGCTGCTGTGAATGAGGGAATTGGCCAAATTCTCACGGGCATTAAAGAGCAATCTAAATCAAAATACCTTGGACTACCTCTGGGGATTGGAAGATCCAAGCTGCAGACTTTCAACTACATCATCGAGGCTGTCAAAAGTAGACTTTGCAGTTGGAAAAATACATTTCTTAACAATGCTGGTAAAGAAGTTTTAATGAAATCTATCATAAATGCTTTACCAGTTTTTGATATGTCCTTTTTTAAAATCCCAGCTGGAATCTGTAAGAAAATTGTCTCTGTTGCTGCGGATTTTTGGTGGGGTTCTAATGAAGCTGACATTCCCAAGGCTCACTGGAAAGCTTGGAACAAACTAACTTTGGCTAAGTCTGAGGGGGGGGGGGGGGCTTGGATTTCACGACCTTCAAAAACTTAATGATGCATTGATTGCAAAACAACTTTGGAGGCTGATTTCCCAACCTAATGCCCTTTTGTCTAAAGTTCTCAAAGCTAAGTACTTTCCATCGACTTCCTTGCTTCAGGCAGCATGCCCTACCTCGGCTTCTTGGCTATGGAATTCTTGGTTTCAAGCTCTCTATGTCATTAGAATTGGGGTGCGATTTCGAGTGGGGAATGGCGAAGATATTAAAGTATGGAGCTCTCCATGGATACAACAAATTCCTGGCTTCATTCCTTCTCCGATGAACCAAAATGCCAGTGCTATTACATGGGTTAGAGAACTTATTAGTGAGGATGGTAGTTGCTGGAATTCACATCTCATTAGATCTGTTATGTCTAAGGAGGTGGCTGATTTCGTTGAAGAAATTCCACTCAATAATAACGGAATTAAGGATTGTCTAATATGGGGATTGGAAAAAAGTGGGAAGTTCAGTGTCAGGTCTGCGTACACGGCTATCATGCGGAATCAGAGACTGAATGAAGGGCTTACTGAGAGTAGTGATAGAGGGCAATCACAAGCTAGAATGTGGCTCTTGACATGGAAACTTAAGATTAAGAACAAGCTGAAACACTTCATATGGAAAGCGTTTCACAACATTCTACCTACAAAGACTAATTTGCTGAAAAGAGGAAGTAATGTCGACCCCATTTGCAGCTGGTGTGGGGATGCTTTTGAACACATGGAACACATTTTCTTCCATTGTGATAGGGCCCAAAAAGTGTGGAAGCTGTCCCCTTTAGAATGGACAGGATTTCATAACAAAGAGATCGTGTTTAGAAGCTGGTGGCTGCAGATCTGTAATGCTCCAGAGCCGAAGAGTATCATTGATCGTATTCAATTGTCAGTTTATATTCTTTGGATGCTTTGGAAGACCAGAAATCTTTGGATTTTCAATGGCGAGAAAATATCAGAATTGGACACTGTCAATTTAGCAGTGTCTGAATGGAATGAGTTTTTGTTGCTGACTTAATTTTATTTGCGATTCTGGCTTTTTCTACTGTTTGGCTTTGTGGTGGTTGATCTGTTCAGAATCTGTAGGGTCTCCCTCGGGGGATCAATGCATGCTCTGTGCTTTCGCTTCCATTACTTTGCAGCCTGGAGTGGAATTCCTGGAGTTGATGTGAACATAAAGCTGTTGGCCAGGGGTATGATACTCAGTGGAGAACTGCTTTTGTTTTCGCTTTTGTTTGGCTTTCTTGTAACAACTACAGGGCTGGGATCGTGCTCTTTTGATTTGTGGTAGCGTCTTTTTATCTTTTAAACTGACTTTCTTCGTTTCTTATCAAGGTGTTGATGTTTGTGCTCATCGAATGAGCTTTTCGTTCCTACTGGTAAAGTAGATGTAGCCAGAGGAACCTGTTGGGCTGTTTAGCCTTTGTAATTAACATTTTGAATTTTGAGATTGGCAAGCTTTCGTTGGAAAAAAAAAAAAAATTTAACGCTTTCTCTCGAATAATTGAAATTTCAAATATTAATAGATTTTAGTATTTTAATTGGATAGATTTTAGTAATTTAACTGGATGGGCCTATGTAATAGTTATAAATACAGCCTTATAAATATTCAGCCCATCTAAAAGTGATTTAGGGTTCTCTAATCTTCTTCATCCACAGTCCACACGAATCCTCTGATTCCGTCGCTGTTAATCGCTGGTAATCTGTTTTTTGTAGGAACCTTTGTTGCTGTGTGATATGTTTTTATAAGACGCGATGCGAGTATGATGTTAACGTCTGGGCTGTTCTTTTTCTATTACCATGTGTCCGGTGTGAGATTTTAGAATCGTTTGTGTGAGGAATCGGAGATCTGGATAGTTTGAGTGCTAATGTTTAATTTCTTGCATCAAGATTGAGAATTTATGGTAATTGTACTTATGTGGGATCTGTTATTGAATATGTTCTTGTTCTATTTGAAGCTTGTGTTTATTTTGAAATTGTATATTAAATTTATGATTCTGAGCTATATTCACTTGCTAAAACATGTGCAATTTTACTGTTTTTGTTCATCTGCAGTTTATTCCTGCTGCTGTATTCAGATGGCGACCTTCGCTAGACCAGAGAATGCGTTGAAACGAGCTGAAGGTGTATTAGCAATTTGTTTAGTTGTCATTGTTTGATGAGTTACTTATCTGTTACTGTAATTTGGTGCCTGAGGTTAACTTTCTTGTCTCTTAACCTCCTGCGCAACTGTTCTACGTGAGCTTATTGTGTTTTCATCGTGGTGGTTATTTCAGAGTTGATCAATGTGGGACAAAAACAAGAAGCCCTTGAGGCTCTTCACAGCTTTATAACCGCGAGAAGGTATAGGGCTTGGACTAGGACACACGAGAGAATAATGTTCAAATACGTCGAGCTATGTGTCGAAATGAGAAAGGGAAGGCATGCCAAAGATGGTCTCATACAGTATCGTGGCATATGCCAGCAGGTCAACATCACTTCGTTGGAAGAAGTGATAAAACATTTCATGCAATTGGCAACCGAGAAAGCAGAGCATGCACGTACTCAAGCTCAGGCTTTAGAAGAGGCTTTGGATGTAGATGACTTGGAAGCAGACAAGAGACCTGAGGATCTGATGCTGAGCTACGTTAGCGGGGAGAAAGGAAGAGACCGCTCCGACCGTGAGCTCGTGACCCCATGGTTTAAGTTTTTGTGGGAAACTTACAGATCCGTGTTGGAGATATTGAGGAACAACTCTAGACTTGAGGGACTTTATGCTGTAAGTTACTTTTTTTATGGTTATGTTCACCTGATCTCATTTTTGATTAATTGGAGGAACTTGACAGTGGGTCTTATTGATTTTTAAAATTAAATCTTTCAGATGACGGCCCACCGTGCCTTTCAGTTCTGCAACCAATACAAGCGAACCACTGAGTTCCGTCGACTGTGTGAAATCATTCGTAACCACCTCGCTAACCTTAACAAGTACAGGGACCAGAGAGATCGTCCTGATCTTGGTGCTCCTGAAAGCTTACAGTTGTATCTTGACACTCGATTCGAACAACTGAAAGTTGCCACTGAACTTGAGCTATGGCAGGTTGGTTATTCATGCTCCTTATGCAGATATTATTTTCTTACCAACCACGCTATACAATTTTTGCTTCTTGTGAGCACTTCTGTTTAATCTGCAGGAAGCTTTTCGATCCGTTGAAGATATTCATGGGCTAATGTGCTTAGTTAAAAAGAGTCCTAAGCCCTCGTTGATGGTTATCTATTACTCCAAGCTTTTAGAAATATTCTGGAGGTCATCAAGCAATTTGTATCATGCCTATGCATGGCTTAAACTTTTCTCACTACAAAAGAGCTTCAACAAGAACCTGAATCAGAAAGACCTGCAGTTGATTGCATCTTCAGTGGTCTTAGCAGCGCTTGCTGTCCCCCCTTATGACCATCTCCGTGGAGCTTCTCATTTGGAGCTTGAGAATGAAAAGGAACGTAGTTCAAGGGTGTCAAACCTTATTTCATTCAATATTGAATCCAAATCTGATGGCAGAGAAGTGGTATGTTCTACATCTTGTTCTCTTTCTTAAATTTCATGTTATATTGTTCAGGTTCTTGTTTTTCTAATATAGTTTTTTGCCATTTTTTATTTTGCTATCAGCTTTCCAGGCAACAACTTCTTCTGGACTTGGTAAGCAGCAGTCTCAACTCCTCTAACATCTTGCTTTATTATAATTAACTGATCCTGTCAGAAAATATTGGTACCTTGGAGCATATCATTCTTAATTTCATGTGGCCATTGTTTAGGTGAGCAAGGGTGTGATGAGCTGTGCTACACAGGAAGTGAAGGATCTTTATCATATTCTTGAAGATGAATATTCCTCTTTAGATCTGGCGCTGAAAGTTCAACCCCTGTTGGCAAAAATTTCTAAGATTGGTGGAAAACTTGCTTCTGCTTCTTCTGTGCCTGAAATACAGCTGGTGCAATATGTTCCTGCTTTGGAGAAGCTTGCTACACTTAGGCTATTGCAGAGGGTAAAATTCATTCTTCTAATATGTATATTTGTCAGAGTGTATGGCTTTTGTGTGATGTTTTTTTTCCTCCAATGATTCATCAGGTTTCACTGGTGTACCAGACAATGAAGATTGGCAGCCTATCAACTATGATCCCCTTCTTTGATTTCTCTGTTGTTGAGAAGATATCTGTAGATGCGGGGAAGAATAGTTTCTTAGCTATAAAGGTTGATTACATGAAAGGCGCAATATTCTTCGGCAAAAAGGTGCCTATTCATGTTATTACTGAATTGCTGAAAATGCTATGATTTATATCTTAAAATTGTCTATACAGAAGTTTTTTGGATTCTATCTGCTACCTGATTTTTCTTACTCGTAGTTGTTGCTATTAACAATGGAATATATCTTGCAGAGCCTTGAATCAGAGGACAGCTTTGGACCCCTTTCTACACTTGCAGAATCCCTCAGCAAAGCACGGAGCATGATATACCCTCCTGTGAAGAAGAGTTCAGAGGAAGCAGTTTCAAATCTAATTGAAGTTGTAGAAAACGAACACAAGAGGCTTCTTGCACGCAAGTCGATCATTGAAAAGCGCAAGGAGGAACAAGAACGCCAGCTTTTTGAGATGGTATACTCCTCTTCTCTTTAACATCCTGTTGTCCATGTTTTCTAGTTAACTCTGAATTTAACTGAAGATAGATTGCTTAACCAATTTCAAATATTCACATCAATTAAGGAACGAGAAGAGGAGGCCAAGCGACTGAAACTGCAAAAAATTTCGGAGGAGGCAGAACAAAGAAGACTTGCTTCTGAATTTGAGCAAATGAAGAACCAAAGAATCCTCAGGGAAATAGAGGAGCGTGAACTTGAGGAGGCACAAGCGTTGCTACAAGAAGCTGAGAAACGTGGCAAGAAGAAGGGGAAGAAACCAGTCTTGGAAGGAGTGAGTTGATTTCCCTTTCCGTGTTAAATATGTTGTCCATTTCAGACATCTTTGTTTAACCTTGCTGCTCATTTTCTTCTTGGATATTAGGAGAAAATAAGTAAGAAGGTATTGATGGAACTTGCTCTTAGTGAACAACTGAGAGAGAAGCAAGAAATGGAGAAAAAACTGCAGAGGCTTACCAAAACTATGGATTATTTGGAGAGGGCGAAAAGAGAAGAAGCCTCACCCCTCGTTGAAGCTGCTTACCAGCAGCGCTTAGCGCGAGAGGAAGCTCTGCACAAACTTGAGCAGCAGGTCGAATAAAATAACTTATTACTAGGAATATATACCATTTTCGTATTTTTATTGGTGTAAGAGGTTTTACTCGAATGATTTTTGTTCAATTAATCTGATATTGTTTTTCATGCTATAGCAAGCGATTGATGGGAGCAGGAAACGACATGCTGGAGATCTGGAAGTGAAAAAGAGGATGTTAAGGATGCTCGAGAACAAGGTACTTACCAGTTTGTGCCCTTTTTTGGTTCTAATACTAACCTCTTTCTTCCATTCACATAATTGTGCGTTACTGGAGAAATCAATTTGCAATTGAACTTGAAAGTATTTGAGTTATTGTTGCTGTATTGTATTATGAGTCTGCTAGTTTCTGCTTCTCTTACCTATCAGTCTGATAAAGATTCTGTTGATCATATTAAGAGACGCATGTTTGTATCTGCCTTCGTTAGCGTTTATGCCTTTTCTATTACCAGTATATGCTATTTCCTACTTGTTTGGGCCCATCCCTTTCTATTCGCCATTCCGACACTTGTTATGTTTTGTTGTTAGAAAATCTTCCAAGAAAGAACTCTAAACCAAAGAAGAGCTGAGAACGAGAAGGTCCTTGAGGAGAGAAGAGAGAGAATCAGGCAAGAACTTGAGTCGCGCAAGCAGAAAAGGATGGTCACAAGGAAAATGCTGTATTTCCTGAGAACCGAAGAGGAACGTCAGAAAAGGCTCCGCGAAGAGGAGGAAGCACGGAAGCTCGAAGGTACCTTCTTTGTCAACATTTTAGACCTTACAACATTTTATTTATTTGCTTCTAATCCACGATGTTTTGATGTTTCTACCAGAGATGGAGCGTAAGAAGAAGGAAGAAGCTGAGAGGAAGGCTAAGCTTGACGAAATCGCGGAGAAGCAGAGGCAGAGAGAAAGGGAGCTCGAGGAGAAGGAAAGGCGTCGCAGAGAGGAGATTCTTGGAAGATCATCTGCTGCTGCTTTACCGCCTCAGGCCGAGCAGCCTACTGCTGAGGTGGCGCCGGCAGCAGCTGCCGCCGCCGCCGCTGCTCCGGCCACCGGAAAATATGTGCCAAAATTCAAGAGAGGTGGGGCCGCCTCTGCTGAGGCTCCGCCCCCGCCAGAAACTGATAAATGGTCTTCTGGTAACAAGATGGATTCGAGCGATCGATGGAGGGATGATCGTACTAGTGGTAGTAGACCATCTGCATTTGGTTCAAGGTCTTCTTGGAATTCGAGGGATCGTCGTTGAGTGTTCTTCGGTCGAGTTTCTGTGAGGTTTTGATTTGATGATGGTGGGTGATGTTTTGAAGGATTTAATGTGTTTGTTGTTTTGAAGTCTTTCTTTTTTTCTTGAAGTGCTGCTGCTTGAGATTGCTACTGCTGCTCTATGTTTTTCAATTTGTAGTTGCATTGGAAACTAATAATTGCAGACGACTTTATGTCTTGTATTTCATTGGTGTTTTAATATGCTTCCTAGTTTGTAGTCAATCGCATGCAGTTTATTTGGTAGTTCTTGGGTTATGTCAAAATGATTAGTTCTGCTTTTCTGAATTCTAGCTTGCCATCATGATTTAAGGGGGATACAAAGGGTGGAATGTTGCTATCTTTTGAGAGGAGAGATTCCACAACGAAATATAGGCTAAATTGTCTTGATAATAACAGAACAAAATTAAATGAGAAACGTTTGTGTGCGCTCCCTTGATGAAAAACCTTTAAATTTAGATGTCTTTATTAGAAGTGACATCTTTAGAAAATTACCTATTGAATGATTTACAAATCAGTACACTGTCAGAAATTTTTACAGATAAGTACTCGTTTTACGATTTGTACTAATCTTCTTGGTCTTGATGTACATTTTTATGTGTGTATTGCGTACTACGTCACGCGTTTATACGGTACCCTATATGGTTTCTCTAAGGTACCTTAGTGTGTTATATGACGTATCATTTCTTCAGCGTACTACGTACCACAATACGGTGTTATATGGCACCTAAATGTACAGCGTACCTGCGGCGGATCAGGTACTTATGTCCAAAACATAGGTACCTACATATAAAAAATACTGATAGGATACTGAATTACAAGTTTTTATGCAAATAGATATTTATGTGTAAAGTCACCTCTTTAAAAATAGTATAGATATTTACTATTAGAATGGAGAATAAGCAACATGTATATTTTTTATTTTTTATATAAGTGGCTAGACGAAGGGCCCCCTTGCATCTATTGTGCAGCATGGGCGGGACCCCTGCTATGTGCGCGGGTCCCTTGCTGTGCGGGTAGCAGACGCATGGTCCCCGCACACACAACAGGGATCTGCACACACAGCAGGGATCCCGCCCATGCTGCGCAGCCGGTGTTTGAAATGCAATCGCCTAGGCGACCGCTTCCTCTAGTCGACCCCGAAATCGCCTGAGCATAGCGCATGCGATGCGAAATCACTGAGGCGGTCAACTCTGACGCCTAGGCGCCGCCTTGGCCAATGCGATAGTCGATCGCCTCGGTCGACTCTCGAACAGGAGTGATTTCCAGAAGGAACGGCGTCGCAGAAAAAGACCTGTTAATCTTGGGAAGGACCGATTTTCTGGATTTTGTTAATTTAGGGTTTGCAGCGACGGTGAAGCCACGAGGAAGACGATCTAATTTTAACTAAAATTAATTTTTTTATTATTAATGGGCTATTCTTACGGGCCATATCATTACTTTCAAAATTCTTTGTAGAATTTACTGAATTTTTTAGTCCAAATTCAATTTAACTTAATATTTTAAGCTTTTCTTTAAATAAAAAGAACAAATATACTACAGATATTTTTAGAAAATTAATAGACACATTTTTTAATTAAATCAATTAACTTACTAAATAAAATTCAATAACAAAAGATTAAATCTCAATATATTTGTATTAAAAATTAATATCTAATATAGTTTTGGATATTATAATATAACTAGTTATACACAAAACTTCTGGAATCTATAGATATTTATTTCTAAAATTATAATTTCCAAATAGCGTTCGCCTAGGCAATTTTGGCCTCAAATCGCCTTGCCTCGCTTTTCGCCTTTACAAACAGTGTGCGCAGCAAGGGACAGGGTCTCCGCCCACGCAGCTGGGGACCCAAGGGGATCTGCTGCACAGCATCGACGGGGTCCCCTGCTATATAGCACGGGTCCCCTACTCAGTGAACCTGTGCTATATAGCAGGGAATCCCAGCTATTTTTTTAAAAAATACTATGTCAAATGACGAAAATATCCTTAAATGGAATTTCTTTTAAGAAAAGGAAAAATCAGCTGACTATTTTTTTAACGTTTGAGTACATCAAATGCTATTTTTTTTAAATATTCCCCGGCACGGAGAACAAAAAGACCTTTACCGGCATACGATCGGAGGTATCACGGCCGCGTACAAAGTTAGAGATCACTAAGACATGGTTGTCCTAAACGTGTCACGTGGGAATATTACTTGTTGTATTCGTCTCTCTTTCTTCGATATTTTCACCTTACTCATTGTTAGTAACTATCCCCTCCTAGAAATCACCGTTGTAGGAAACCAAATGCTCAATATTTTTAAATTTAGGATGAAGACGAATAGTCGTATTGCCTTTTCCTCTTCATTGCTGCAGCAATTTTTCTGTTTTCTTTTGGGGGGCCAAGATGTTGGATGATTTTAAGCTGGGCTTCATCTTATTAGTGTCTATGCTTTTCCGTGAGTATTTTCTTTGAAACTAAATGTTATTATGAATATTTTTGCCTTCTATGGCTGCTTGGTTTCACGATCCCTCATGAACTGATTCTGCTCCCTTACATTCTTAAAATTGAACTTGTTTACTTATCATGGCTTTTCGTTAGTATTGGATGTTGTTGTGCTTATGGTTTATTTTGTTTGTGGTCATAAGTGTTAGTGAAAGAAGCGTCTTTCGACTTGATAACATTAACATGTTCTATTTACGTTTGCAGTATCTTATGCAGCTGAGGCATCATTTAAAGATGATTATAAGCAATGCGAACAAAGGCTCATTGACTGGGCATCATCATCTATAGATTCTGAAACAGATGATAATAAACATGAATTGCGTGATTTTCTGTTTTTCCTTCACGTGCCCCGAACTGGAGGACGTACATATAATCGCTGGTAACGTTCGTTGATCCTATTTCTTTTTTCCACGATTTTAATGAAATCGTGTCTTTAATGTCGAAGAGAACATAATAGATATAGCTTCATAGTTTGTGAAGATTTTGTGTGTGATATGGCAGTCTCCTGCAGAAGATGAGGTTAAACTCAAGGCGCTGCGCACCATCTTATGATCAATTCAGATTTGATCCAAGGTGCGTACGCTTTATTGACATTGCTGGGCTGGTGAAGCGAAATAGTCTCTTAATTGATATTAGTTTGATTTAACAGACTAGCAATTGCTTGATTTTCAGGCATCTGAAAATTCTTATTTGGTACATGAAAATGAACATACCGAATTTTTCTTCTCTTTGCTGAAGTGGGACAGGATGCAGATTATTAAGCAGCCATGATGACTATAGTGTGATGTCTAAGCTTCCCAAGGATAGAACATCTTTGATGACCATTATAAGAAACCCAATCGAAAGGGTTTTTGGCACTTACGAATTCTCGGTGGATATTTCCTCAAAGTATGTAAAATATTCCAACATAACGTCTCATAGGAGAATCAAACGAGTAGTTAGTTCGGAGAATAGTACGTCTATTGGAATGCGGACATTGGATATATGGCCCTGGAAACACTTGGTTCCTTGGATGCATGATGATCTATGTGCTCGAGTAAGTTACCACGTCCATCATTGCTTTTTTTTTTGTTCAATATGCATCTCTAACCATGGAAGCCGTATTTATTGGATAAAAGCTTCACCTTGGTATGTCGTAGTCGTAGTAGACATTACGAGAAAAATAATATCTGAAAAACAAGATTTATGGTTAGCTGATATGCAGTAAAAACTAAAAAGAAGAGAAAATTATAAAAATCGGTCACTAAGTATGCCAATTTTCGATTTTGGGTCACTATGTTTGCCAGTTACAAAACAAGGTTACTAAGTATGTATAAGGTAACAAAATTGGGTCACTGACTTCTATTTTCTTGTTATATGCATACTTAGGGACCCAAATTTGTAACTATATACATACTTAGTGACCTAGTTTTGTAACTAGTGACCTAATTTTGTTATGTGTATATACTTAGTGACATTATCTTGTAACTGGCAAACACAGTGACCGAAAATAGAAAAATGGTATACTTAGTGACCCATTTTTATAATTTTGCTTAAAAAGAATTCATGGTTATTGATGTTCGTTCGTCCTAATTTCTGTGCATTGCAGAGAAATGTTAGAGAACTTCAAGGACTAGCTCAAGAAACAGCTGACAATCCATATGACATGGGGGATTTCTTGATGCCACTGCAAGATTACATTTATGACCCCATTGTTCGAGACCTTGTCCATAATGGTGCTACGTTCCAGGTATCTCATCATCTGTTAAATTTTAAGGTCTGAATGCTATTCATAATGATTGTCGAAAGCAGCAGATTATATACGTTGCTCTTCTGTTAGAGTTGTTATGATCTTGTATTATTGCGGTGATGACATGCAATAACTTACATGATAGACTACATTCTGTAAGTTCTTGAACAATAATGTGAATCTTTCTACTTAATTGCCTGAATTTTCAGATTGCAGGGCTGACAAACAACTCCATTTTTGAGGAGGCACATGAATTGCGTCAATGTGTAATTAAGTATCAAGATCTTGGTCGCTATGTTCTAGATGTTGCAAAGGTGCCATCCAAATGCATCCCCATATATATATATATATATATATATATATATAGGTTTGCACCATAGCAAACCTCTGTATATATATAGCTATCTATATATATAGCAATAGACGTCTACATTATACCGTGTGAAGAAATGCATGAGGTGTTTTTATTTTTCATAAAGGCATTATTCATGGTGATAATCTTATCATGCAGAAGAGGTTGGATAACATGCTTTATGTTGGATTGACAGAGAAACACAAAGAATCAGCTTCCATGTTTGCAAACACTGTTGGCCGAGAATTGATGTCTCAAACTCAAGTATCGAACTACCACCCACAAGTTAAAGGTGATTCCGTTCCGTGTAATGTCATAGTTAAATTGGAGCAGCAACCTATAATTGCTGTGACTAGCAAAATATTAGTCTTTTTAGTTTTCAACTTGTAAGATAATATTGCTAAATCCTCGGTGTTTTTCACTTCTTCTGCAGAACCAAGTTCATTGTTTCGTCGCGGTACATTATCTACTGCTGATCGTCATGTAAGAAGTTTATGTCTGTTCAGTATATTTTTTCTTTGTTTTTTCCCTTTTTTTTGTGATTAATTGTTTTGGAAACCATATTCTTGTTGTTGCTTACTGTAGGAACAGAGGAATGAAAGTTTTCGAAAGGCGAGGAAGGTGTTCGCCAAGGATCGTTCACGTGGAGATGTATTCCTCCCATATATGCGCAATATATTTCTTTTCTTTCATTTACTATATGTGACTTCTAACAGTTTTATATGCACGCAATCTGATGCTTGTGTTTCATTTCTGAGCAGTTGACTGTCGAAGACGTAATCGAACTTTACGAATCGTGCGCTTCGTCTTCGAAAAAATCCCAGTCGGTCGGATGGACTTTGACTCTCAAGCGACTCACTAACAATGCAAACTTCACAAAAGAGGTGATTGTGATTTACTGTTGTTGATTATCTTTTTTATATACGTATATATATATACTTCTCTGGCATTTGATATAATTCTATGTGTCGTAGTAGAGTCGTAGATTGGTCCCTGATGAGATAATAGAGGAGATAGCATCCCTTAACAGCCTCGACGTTGAGCTCTATCATTATGCACAGCAGATATATACGAAGCAGAAAGAACGTATGATATTCATGCCTTGTGATGATATCCCAGATGCCCTTGTAAGTAGTAGTTTTGTTATTTATTGATATATATCTATATATAAATATATATATAATGTACTTCGTCTTAATTATGGGATCTGAATTTGTTGATTTTTTTTGTTCTTTCTTGACATGGATTTCCTTTCCTATGATGATTGCAGAAAAGTTCATCTATGACGACAACGTTTGTGTACATAATTGTGATGTCGGTAGTCTCCGTTGCTGTGCTTTCGTTTATTGTTGTTCGAATACGCTGGCTGTATGTTAGAAGAGTTGTATCATGCAAAGCTAAATTATGAACACCTTAATTTCAAGTGATGCACGAAATAATCTTTGTAAGATCTTTTTTTCATGATTGATTTGAAGTAGAGCTGTGGGCTCGGGCTATAAATTTTTAGGCCCACTAGGGAGTGGGCCGCGGGCAGGCCCACAAAAAATAAAATACATATGGGTATATTAAATAATAAGTAAGATTTGTAATTATATTATATTGATTTTTATGTTTTTTGAGCTATGATTTGTAACATCAGTAAATTGTATTAAAGAAGTTGATTAAATTATATATATTTTACAACTGGAATTCTTCATTTTTTTTTATTGTTTCAAATTTCTATTTTTTTTTCTTATTCTTTTTTTAAACACGGACCAGCCTTCATTTCTAAGGCCCGCTAGTATAATATGATATTTATTTTATAGTGTAACATCTATATCTATAGATTATTATTTCTAGACCCAACTCGTGGAGATGCAAGCATTTTAAAGTTGATCCATGTGAAATGTACGAGATGTTTTTAGAATTGAGATATTGGAGGCAATATATTATCATCACCATTAGAGGAGTCACGTTGGAAGGCTCATTTCTCTGGTACACAATCCTTATTTACGTCCGGAGAGAAAGGTCGAGCGTAAGCGGACATGACGATATTCATGTGAAATGGATCGAACACATGGACAACGCAAGGGAATCTAAGATGAATTGTGATTTTTTTTTAGAAAGTGATCTTGTCAAATAATACTTATTTGAATATTCTATGAATCATTACATTTTTCCTGGAGTTTTCTTTTTTTGTTAATGCATTAAATAATATTTCCTAATATATATCCCAAGATGATAATGTAATCTATGACTTGCTTTTCTGGTTGTAAATGGTGACAATGAAAAAAACAATGATTAAAAATATTTTAGGTTTAAAATATGATTAAGAGCAATTATTTTATTTATTTGAAATGATCATAGAGAAAATTGTAGAGCTGTCAATTTGTCGGGGAGGGCCGATCCCCAGCCTGCCAAAGCCCATAGTCTGGCCGTGGTGGGCGGCGGTGGTGCGGCCGCAACGGTGGGCGGCGGCGGCGGACGGCGGGCGGGGGCGACGGCGGTGGTGGGCGGAAGTGGAGGCGCGCGTGCGTGAGAGAGAGAGAGAGAGAGAGAGAGAGAGAGAGAGAGAGAGAGAGAGAGAGAGAGGGACAAAATTCAAATTTTGAATTTTTTTTTTTTTTTTTAAAAATATGTAAACCACCGGTTAACCGCCTAACCGCCGGTTGGCGGTTGGTCAAATGGACCAACCACCCCGTAACCGGCCATTTACGGTTGCCGCTTACAGTTGTTGCCGGTTACGGTTACCGGCGGTTCCGTAACCGGCTGTTTGACGGTTCAACCCCCGGTTACGGTTGATTTTGGCATGTCTACCTACATATAAAAAAAATCATGACTGGTTACTAAATTACAACTTCTTTTTATAGATGTAGTATTTATGTGTAAGACCCCTCCTCTCGCTCGGTATATATAAACATAAATAGACGAATTTTAGTGGGCCGATTAAAGCTGGGCTAACCCTTCCAATGCCTCAAATAAAAAAAATAATGGCCCATTAAAATCTTCCACACACATTATGCAGGTCGTCGCTTCCATAAAGCTAGTCGTGGTTAATATTTGCCAAATTACCTGTTTTATTAATTAGTTCTCGTCAAATTAACCTAGTTCATTAAGGCTGTGTTTGGATCATGAAAAGCGTGGAGAAAAGAAACTACAGAGAAATTGGTTCCACTAGCTTTTCCCTCCATATCCTCACCACTTGGTAAAGAGAAAATGGTTTTCCATGATTTTTGCTAACTTAAGGTTTTTTTTTTTTTCTTTTCCCCATCTATTTATGTAGTCATCCAAACACAAAAATGATTTTCCTTTTCTATTTTTAACTTTCCTCAAACCAGGCACACCCTAAAGAAAAAGCTCTAAATAATAAAAGAGACTTGTAAATAAGGTCGTTAATTTTTCAAAATGGTAAATGAGCTTAAATTATTTCTCTGCTTGTCGATTCTCCTTCGTAACATGCTTTATCATATTTTCATATGCTTGCCTGTTCACGGTTCATTATATCATATTTCATATGCTTACTACTATTCGTTTGTAGAAAGCAATTACTAACAAGCAGAATTATTAAAAAAAGGGTAAATGTGTTCAATCAATTATAAACAAACAAATAGGCATAGTGTGGAGTTGAGTGGATTGTCCCTTTCACACTTTAGTACTGAGATCGAATATCTCGCGAAAAAACCAAAAGCCCGAGACGACCACCATTTTGGTTCACACTTCACAGGCATAATAAAACCAAACTTTGACCATATTAAAAAAAAAAAACAAAACAATTGATGATTGCGAGAAAGGAAAAAAAGAAAAAGAAAAGAAAAATGGAAGTTGCTTATTCTATACTCCATAATCCTGTCGAGTGGCTATAAACTGCCATATATTTGCCGTCAACTTATTTGTAATTTAGCTATTTGTTTGTGTTTAATTAAATACATCACTTCTAATATGTTAGTTTATTTTGTTTATGCCCCACACATTAATATTTTTTTATATATTTAAAAATTAAATTTCAGATAAATTATAAATCCCAAAATTAAAATAATATTAGATATAATTATATTTGAAGCACAGGCATAGAATGTGCGTAGCTATAAACTGTCACATCTGGACTGTCATGTTGCAAAAATTTAAAATCACTCTAGGCTGAGTATCCTTGATCGGATAAAGCAAAATAATATAATATTATCACACCTATTGTTCACTATAAATAAAGTTAAACAATATAGAGCCCGCTATAATTGATTAGCACGTTATTATTATCTAAAATGGCCGTACAAATAATATGGAGACAAAAGTTTTATTATGTTGGAAACTAAGCAAGATAATAACAATATATAGTGATCTTAAAATTACAAAGTGAACATTGATCCATATAAATATCAAGATTATAATCTTGAGATAAAATTGTATACATAATTTTATATGGACAACTAAACACAACTTAATTAATTAGTACATGCATAGAGTATGCAAAAAGTACTAATATTTACTAGTATTTTTTTGCACACTCTATGCATGTGCAAATGATTTAATATTTTGTGTTGCTTTTATTTATTATTTATTGTCGAATTGATGAAATATTATAGCTATATAAAAGAAAAATAATGTTTAAGGGGTGTAAGTATAATAAATAAAAAATACAAAAGTAACATAAAATTATTAAAGTAATTAAATAAAAATAAAGGGGCTAAATTGCAAATAAATATAATATATCAAATCTGACAGTTTATAGTCACCTCACACCCGTTATATAATAGTAGATAGTATAGATTATTACAGTATTTACATCAAGAAAACAAATTACAAACTAAAAATTTTAGCTTTTATTGGTAAATTGTCATGGTGGTATTTAGTATCGTCAAAACGGGCCGGCAGGTCGGCCAGCGCGCGGGCAAGCCCTCGCCACGCCTGTTGGCGGGTAGCGGGCGTGGCGGGCTTAGCCCGCCAGTTGTTTAAAAAAACAAAATATAGGAAAAAATAAGATAAAATAATAAAAAATAGGAAAAATAAAAAAAAAATGAAGAATTCAAGTTGGAAAATATATCTAATTTAATAAATTTTTTCATATTAATTTATTTATGTTATTAAGTACCAAATATAACTAAAAAATAAAAATCATTATAATTTATTTATATAACATATTATTTAAAATAATTATATAAGATTAATTTTTGGATGGGCGTACCCGCGACCCCCCGGTCCCGCCCCGCCAAAGCCCGCGGGTACGTTTGACAGTCTGGACTGGTATTATCCTAATTCCTAATTCCTATCCCTTTGAGTTAACGTCGTCAGTTAACGGTAACGGACGATTTGGCTTGGCGTAATCTGTCTGGTTTGGACAGTCACCGTCCTCACCACTCATCTTCTGCAAATAATATATGACGCAGGCGAAAATCTTTGATTCTGAAATGGTACTCCACTACTTTTTGTAATTGTTCTAAACAAACAACTCCGCTCCAAAACTTAATTTGAATCTCAAATCGTTTTGATAACCGACCAACCTATGAACTCTCCCGGCAACGGCAATGCTCTCCTAGTGAGTCATACGCACAAAGCAGCTCATAGAATGCTGTTGTTGCAAAGGACCATCTCCGTTCTCTTGATTTAGCGAGGAATAACTATTTGTCAGCTCTACTCTGTTGTTTCTGTTTCCTTTTTCGGAAAGATTACAGGTATAATGCCTCGGATCTATGCTTTCTCTTGTTTCTTCGTTTGTGGGTTTGCTTGACATGGTGGCTTGTGTTTCTTCTTTAGCATCTCTGGTTTAGTATTGCCCCAACCCAAGCTTTTGTTGTGTGGGTTAGTTAGTTAAATTAGTCACTTTCCTTGTTCGTTGCTCTGCAGCTCTTTTTACTCTGAAGAACAAGGAGCAATTTTCTTCATCTTTTGTTACTCGAAAAGTCTTACGAAATGGAAGATGGTGTTGAGAAATGTTTGGACTCTGAGCTATGGCATGCTTGTGCTGGCGGCGTGGTTCGAATGCCTCAAGTGAACACAAAGGTCTTTTACTTCCCACAAGGCCACGCCGAGCACACTCTTACAACCGTAGACTTTGGATCTTTACCACGATTCCAACCCATGATTCTTTGTCGGGTTTTGTCTGTGAAGTTCTTAGCTGACAGCGAAACGGATGAAGTCTATGCAAAGATTAGGCTGGTCCCTGTAGGAAAAGATGAAAGTTGCTTTGATGCTAATGATGGGATTTTCGATCGTAGTAGTAACGTATCAGAATCCAGCGAAAAGCCTTCTTCTTTCGCAAAAACGCTGACCCAATCGGATGCAAACAACGGCGGAGGTTTCTCTGTTCCTAGGTATTGTGCCGAGACCATTTTTCCACCGTTGGATTTCAAGACCGATCCGCCGGTTCAGAATGTAATAGCCAAGGATGTTCATGGGACGGCGTGGAAGTTCAGACACATCTATAGGGGAACGCCTAGGAGGCACTTGCTTACTACTGGTTGGAGCACGTTTGTGAATCAGAAGAAACTCGTGGCTGGCGATTCCATTGTGTTTTTAAAAGCTGAAAACGGCGATCTCTGTGTAGGGATAAGGCGGGCTAAGAAGAATAACAGCCTTGGAGGCTGTAATAGTGAAATCCCAAGCCTTTGGACATCCAATGGTGGTAATAACTTCGCGGGATTTCCTTCTTCTTTTAAAGGAGATGGTCACAAACTGATGAGAAATGATGGGGGAAAGGGGAGGGTTAAGCCCGAGTCTGTTATCAAAGCCACATTCTTGGCTTCTACTGGCCAGCCCTTTGAGGTGGCTTATTACCCTTGTTCTAACACGCCCGAGTTCTGCGTTAAGGCATCCTTAGTCTCTGCTGTTACGAGGATTCAATGGTCGCCCGGGATGAGATTTAAGATGGCATTTGAAACCGAGGACTCGTCTAGAATTAGTTGGTTTCTTGGGACCGTTTCTCGTATTCACGTCTCTGACCCTTTTCTCTGGCCAAATTCGCCTTGGAGGATGCTTCAGGTACACATTACACGAGGTTTTGCACACGATTATCAGCGTCTAACGTATACCAAAGGTTATATTAATTTTGTTTTCTAACATTCTTACATCTGTAGGTGAACTGGGACGAGCCAGACTTATTACAAAACGTGAAGTTCGTAAGCCCATGGCTAGTTGAGGTTGTCCCAGATATGCCCGTCCTACACATGGCACCTTTTTCGCCCACGAGAAAGAAGCCACGCTTCCCATCCTCACACAACCAACCCAATTTCCCGCTCAAGGATCAAATTCCAATTCTACCCTTTTCGGGCAAGCCCGTTTTAGGTCCAAACGGTTTCTTACAGGACAACCTCAACGTCTCTGCGGGCGTACAGGGAACCAGGCATGTCGCTCATATGGGAATCCCTTTAACAGATTTCCACCTCAGCGTCAACAATAAACAGCAGATGGGAATTTTCCCATCAAATAATAATAGGGATCATCGATATCATCGCCATGAAATTTCTCATGTTAGTATGTTCAAGAACAGTGTGGAGAGCCCGAGTAAGATAAAGGAGAGAAGCAAGGAATTGGAGACGCCCCACTTTGTACTTTTTGGTAAGATTATACTCACCGAGGAGCAAATGGCTAGCAACGCAGCTTCTGAGACGATGACCAATGTGAAAATTTCGAAACGTGATGGTTATTACGATGATGCCCCTGGGTTAGAAAGGGGTCATTGCAAAGTGTTTGTGGAGTCGGAGGAAGATGTTGTTGGTGGGACCTATGATTTGTCTGTTCTTGGATCATATGATGAGCTGTACAAAAAGCTCGGAATTGAAGAAACAGAAATGGACAGACATTTGATGTATCGTGACCTTAATGGCGTGGTCAAACAAGTCGGTGAAGAACCGTTTGGGTATAGTTCATTTTTCTTTTTCGTATTTACCTTAAGAGTTGTTTATGGACATGCGTATATGACTGAGTTTTGCGCCCTTTTGAGTGTAGTGAGTTTGTGAAGGCTGCGAAAACACTGAGGATATTTGCCGAATCGACTGCTAACAATGGATCTGAGAGGTAAACATTTCTTCTTTCTATACATTATCTTTGCAATATTGCGATTTACGATTGGTTATGCATGTTTATATTCGTTTTTTTATTATTTCTTTCAGGAAACTGATGGCGGGTTTCCCGAGTGGCGAGCGTGGACTGGATTCGTCTAACCAAGCGGGTCCCATGAGCATATCTGTGTAGTAAATAGTAATAGCACCTCTGTATGTGTGTGTGTGTGTTCTGTCCTATGAATGAAATCACTTATTGCAGCAATTTTCAGATTGTGGATTTGCTGCTGCTAATGACTTTGCAGCATTGTTTGCTTGCAACTTATTCTAATGTTTCGATGTTGTATTTGGCAACTTATCTTTCTATGAAGGATCTTTAAATACGTTAATTCATGCCTAACTTGCATTTAGGGATGAAAGATCTCCAATCTCTTTATAATTATGTATTTTTTTTTTGTAGTTTAATGACTATAAAATTATAGGTATTTTGTATGGGTTCAACTAAATTAAAATTTTTTACCTTAATGTTCGATCTCGTAGTCAAGTAAACGAGTCGAAGTACTCGAGCCTGATTGTTGATCATCGAGCTCGAATTTTATTGGTTTATTTATTGCACATGATGATTAATTAGAAGTACATAATACTTTGATGAATGTCAATACTTCATTCATGTAAGAGTGGTCCAAAAGCCTCCATTTAATAAATAGATGTCTGAAAAACAAGAGTGTCCCACCAAAATACTACTAACAAAAACTGGGAAATTGTTGTAGTTAGTATCACACGGGAGATATGGGACAGACACCAAGACAAGCCCACTTGTATGTCTTTTGTCCTATAATATATATATTTTTTTATATGTTTGCTGCTTTAATTCATTTTGTTACATGGTATGGTATAATGTCTCTGTATCGCATTTGTTTTCTTTCAAACACTCCACTCGCGGTCTTGGTGGATTATTTAAAAAAATGGCATTTGACATAGTTAACGTTAAAAAATAGTCTCCTAAATGATAAAAGACAATGCACCCTTACTTACTCAGTGTAAAAGACTATTTTATCCTTCTTTAATGACAATCAACAACACTTAACGAAAATTACAGCTTTTCACAGAGGTTTACTGTAGAATCTGAAAAGGCAAAAGTAAAAAGTAAACCACCCATCTCACTTCACAGGACCTTTGCAAATCGATCAAGAAAAGCATTGTCTCGTCACCTTCACACTCTTCTTCACAATCGAATTTCAAGCTCCGAATCCATGGCAGTCCACGCGAGATCCGAATCAATGAAGGTAAATTTTCTAATTTATGAATAACCCACCGTGTACATCGCACGCGACCCTAATTTCAGGCCACAGGATACCCTAATTCGAAGCGCAGAGTACCCATGGTAGGTGACCTATGCTTTGAAGCTCAGGGATCCGTGTGGGAGTGCAGGGGACTCAGGGGACTCAGGGGACTCGTGGGGCAAGTGCAGGGGTCCACGGCAATGGACCCGTGCTTTGTCTCGTTGGGGACCCTCGAAGCACAGGAGGGGACCCGAGCAGCATAGTAGGGGATCCGTACTTGCTAGAGCAGAGACCCGTGCGTGCCAGCGCGGGGACCCTCGCAACATAGTACGGGACATGTGCTTGCTTGCATAGAGACCCGAGCTTGCTAGTGCTGGGGACCCGTGCGTGCAAGTGCTGGGGTCCCGCGCATAAGAGCAGGGGTCCCGCGCAGTACGCACGGGTCCCAAGCGCAACATAGCGAAGAGTCCCGCATGGGGACACTGTGGACCCGTGCGTGCAACTGCTGGGATCCCGCACATAAGAGCAGGGGTCCCGCGCAGCACGTACGGGTCCCCCAGCGCAGCATAACGAAGAATCCTTCTTGAGGTCGCTGTAGACCCGTGCATGCAAGCGCACGGGATCCGCATATAAGCTCAGGGTCCCCGCGCAGCATGACAGGGGACCCGTGCGTGGAAACATATCTAATAATAAGCAATTTGCCCGCAGCATATCTCATTCGATTTGTTAGCTTATAATTTCTTATTTTTAGGTTATATTGAAGAAGCAAATTGCCGGAGGCGACGAAGACTGCGAGTGCCGATTACATCTCACGTCATGCTACGGCGAAGCGAGCCAGAAGATCTTCGGTTGGCTAAACGACAATGAGCTGGCAGTGTTAATTGAAGGGAGTCCGTTCGGCAGGCTCGTCGAAGCTGCCGTCGATTTCAATCTGTCGGCGCAGTTGTTGTGGTATCTCATCAAGAGACAGACGGAGCTTCACGATCGTGAGGAGCTTTGGATGATCCTCGGGAAGAAACCACTCCGTTTTTCAAAACTGGAGTATTACCTAATCACGGGGCTGAAGTTCGCAGTTGAACCGAATGTGAACGTCAGGGAGGAATTTTGGCGTCGACATTTCCCCCGTCGATTGGTGCTGAGGATTCGCTTGTCGTACGTTGAGCAGCGGTTGGAGGAGTTGGCTACCAACGATACGATGCGCGTCGACAACGAGAAGTTGAAGTTGGCGGACCTCTACTTTGCGGGCGCCGCCTTACTGCCCCGACTTCCCAAGAAGGATACCACCCTTCCTTCTTGAATCGTTTATTTAGTCGAAGACTCGGCGGCATTCGCCCATTACCCTTGGGGCACAGTGGCTTTCAGTGCGGCAATACGGTCGCTGAAACGAGATTTAAAGAAGGTTAGGGAGAGTAAGCTGGTCAGTGGATTCGTACATCCACTTCAGGTTAGGGTTTTATCTGTGAATGATCTTGTGAGGTCCGGATTTCGTCTGGTTGCTGAGATTATTTGTGTCTTTGGTCTTCAGATATTAGCATGCGAATGCGTACCGGGCCTCGCCGAGCAATTCGCTCATAGAGAGTTGGAGGGGGCGAGGCCGCGTATATGCCGGTGGGTCACGACTCAATGGCATCGGAAGAGATGTCCGGAGATGGCGGCTATTGCCAGCGTTGCGGGTGGGTCCCCTGTACGATGGCTATCAATGCCGAGAGGAGAAGAGATGCAGGCCGGCTATTTTCGGGACAACGACTTCAATGTCGGTGCGCCACATGATGTGTACGATGAGGTGATGACCATACTGATGGACGGAGTGGAAGTTAGGTGCGGCTGAAGGCGCTCGTGGCCGGAGGGCGGTTGCAATCGAAGCCAATTAATGAGGCAAAGTCCGTCCCTCAGCTCTCTATCACATCACGACAAGACGAAGAGAGGGGCATGGACTCTGACTATGTGCCGCCGTCCATTCATGGAGGCGACTTCCATACGCCGCCAAAATCGCCGCCACATGGAGCAGGGCCATCGCACGGGTGTGAGTATAAATCGTCGGTTGCAGTTCTACTATTTGACCACGCTGCATAGTCTCTGACCAGTAAGACAAATGCTCGTTATATTAATTTCGGTTAGGTATGGTGGATTAAGAAACACACGACTCTTACTATTTATAACAGTGATAGATGATGATGAAAAGACGTAAGACATATTAGCAGCAACAGATTTGATGCGCAAACAGAACACACTTATATATAACGGAATATAATGAAGGTAGAATTATTAGGTTGTATTTCATCAACATTATGAAGAATCACGAAAATTGATCAAAAATTACCACGGTAACGAATGCTTTATGGAGTTTGATTTGTTGTGGGTTCGCCTAAGAAAGACATCCTTAATATATTAGCATTCATTCCATATAGTTCTAATTATCTTTCTATTATTAAAAGGTCTCTATGGTGGCTAAGAAATACCAATTTGATCTGTCATTTTATTTGTAATTTAGTCCCTCCATTTGTAATTTAATTAATTTAATAAGTTGTCATTCCACTTCAAAATCTGTTGCTTATTGTAACTATACCCCAACACATTAGTTATCATTTATGTTGAGAAACTATATTTCATCTATTAAATATTAAGTATTATAATCAAAATTGAAGTAACATAATATTTATATTTTTAAGCACACGCATAGAGTGTGCGTAAAATACTAGTCTTTCTATTAAAAGGCGACACCCACGTAGAAACCGCCACTAAACCAACGCCGAAACCACGTTCTAAAAATATATTAATTATAAACAAATATTACTCACACCATGTTCTAAGCCTTAGTCTAGGGTTTCAGATGAATCGACGCCGAAACCACACAATATTTTATTCGTATTCAATAAACGATAAGAATATCCTCATTCATATTTGATTACTATGTGAATCATAAAATTGATTCGAATTCATATTCGAAAATATTCGAATCGAATATTTGAACATGGGTTATATGGTACTCCCCTCCGTCCCATTATCTTTATCACATATATTGGTGGGCACGTAAATTAAGATAGTATTATTATAATAATATAATACAATGAAAATGTAAAAAAGTATATATTTTGACACCTTTTTAAGAATATTTAATATTATTATATTGATTGTTTGGGATAGTTTTTTTGCTAAATAAAGAAAGGTGATAAAATTTTTTATATTTTTTTGCTAACGGAGGGAGTATTATATTTTTTATATTTTTAATTTAATAAATATTAACAAATATTATATTTAAAGTATATTGAATTATACTATATTTTTTATTTTTTCTATTTAGTATAATATTAAAATACTGATTTTTATATGCTATATCTAAAATATATCGGATTATGATATTATATGTAAATATATTGTGAATTATACGAATCGAATATCCGTTAAATAATTGAATCGACTACGTTATTTGTATTCGTAATCGGAAATTATTCGAATCGGAAAAACTATTTTTATTCGGATTCATATTCGAAATATTCGAATGCGACTCTTAAATTTTCGAAACGAAAACAACCAACAAAATCGATTCATTTGCAACCAACTTTAACCTGACATAAACTGCCTATTTCTAGTTTTAGTATATCGCTTAATTTTTTGGTAATTTAATACTAAAATTATTATTAAAACAAAACCCACCCACAATCAGCCTAATTTTTTTTATTTCTGCGTACCCATGGAATGTGCTAACATACTAGTATCCTCAACAATAACAAGAAATTCACAAATTATATCTTCCTTCTAGCTATAAGAACACATTCATAAGCATAGCACCTTTATTCAGAATGAAGAGAAATATTGCAAAACGAAGACCTCATTGTTCAACAACATATATTATTTTTTTAACTGCGGTGGGAGGGGATCATATCTCATGCCGCAGTCGACCATGACGACTACAGCGCCCCTCGACAGAGGACAAGCTTCAAGAAGGAAGTTGCCTGCAGCGTCAAGACAGAGAGTGCAGTCGTTTGGCGAAAGGGTTATCTGACAGTAGGCAAAGCCCTGAACGAACGTTCCTCTGCGACTGTTTTGGTATTGAGGCTGAGAGCTAGTCGTCGACACCAACCAATCGATGCCTGCGTAAACTTCGTCCGCGTAATCGCCATATCCCTCAAAATAATCTGTTGAGCACTGACGTCCAACGGTTGTGTTTGGCAGACATTTTACGCCATCTACAACAAATAAAAGCAAAGTAACCGCACAAAGGAGCACAGTGGTGTCGAAGGAGAGCCGGCCCATCTTCTTTAATCTTTCTATGTTTAGGGTTTACTTCAATATATATACATATATATATATATATATATGTATATATATATTTATATAGCTCTCGTTGTTATATCTGGGCTTAGGTTTCTATGCTTAGGGTTTTGTTTTTGTATTATCTGTATATTTACGCATCTCTTGTTGTAATTATCGTTCTTTGGCTTTCTTTTTTGTTATTTTGTTCAGTGTATTGGACGATGGTTCACATGGATGTAATGTCAAAAGATTTTACTAAGGGCGATGAAATTATATGTGCACCTAAAATGTTGGATCAGTCTTAGTAATACATAGTTGGATAATCTGTTGTGACTTAGTTGGTTATCAGTCTTCGTAATATTGGATAAGCGTCAATATGTAATATTTGCTTGCCCGCCCGTAATTCGTACAAACTAATGGTTAAATTAACAGTGTGATCAAAATGGCACAAAATTGGTAACTTGGAGACTAAAACTGACATCTTCAAAATAAATATATTGGACAAAAAATTTCAATTATCCGAAAAATTCAGGGATTAAAAATGTGTTTGCATTAAATGACATGACAATGGTGATTTTGCATTGTGCACCATTATATAAACCAGCAAAAAGTGGAAAATGAGTTGCTGATATGAATGTTTTCTGGATCATAATATTGGCAGACCCAACCAAGAACACTAAATTGAGAGGAAACAAGGGTTACATAAACCGTACTATGCGAGAAAAGAAAACACAAGCATCATTCAGATTAATAGAATTTAATTCAGCTCTTACTAATACAATGCTAGTAGTCCAAACTCATTTAGGTAAGAAACCAGCACCAATGTAGCAAGATACGAATATTGTCCAGATTGTGAGAACCCCGAAACTATCTCGCATAGTTTAGACCCATTAGCTTATGCAACTTTTTGTATCCTATCACCTTTAAATAAAAATGCAACGTTTTGTATCCATTTTTGTGAATTATTGGATATGAGACCATAAAATGGTTTGCCATAATACATTTAGGGAACATTAAGCTATAAAATGAGGGCCCCAAAGATTTTGAGCATCGGGCCAGCCACGATGCACATGTCCAAATCCGACCCTGAAATTAGACGTCAACGAAGGGCACGAAAGAGTAAATTGGCCTTTCTTCTGGATCAATTGGCTTATCGAAGGGGTGTCTTGACTCTTAAGTAAGACTATAGGCTACGACTGTTATACTGTAACCATCTCATATAATGTTAGTATATTATAGGCGACGATTTTAAGTATAAGCGTCGTTTTTGTGGCTAATAACCATCGCCTATGCTGGTACATATACTATAGCCGATCAATACTGTAGTTCAGCAACTGCTGTTGTTTACATTACATACTTAAAAGTAAAGCACGATTAAATTTGAAATTATAATATCATAGATCGGACAATAAAAATTACAAATACCTCAAAAGATAAAGCAATAATATATATTTGCATATGGGCATACGCATCGAGCATCCATAAAATACTATTAATAAGAAACCACAACAAACGATCATGTCCAAAATCATCCGAGAAAACAAATATTCATGTCTCAAAATCACCTGAGAAAAAAACATTAATTTCGAAACATCTTCATCCCCATAATACCTTCAATCAGAAGCCATGCATAGCGAAATATCGTTTCAGTACTCGTCATCAGATGAACCAGCCTGCAAATTCCAACTAAGGATAAAATCAGCATCGGGTATCTCAAGCATGTCATCGTCAGACGATGATTCGTACATGATTCCTTTCCCCTTGTCCAACGAAGATTGGCCTAAACACTTGTTATTACTCTTCTCCTCAACTCTACGATCATCATCAGCTAAGCCACCATCGTTTCCTTGGTTCTTCTCCAACTCATCTGGGAAAAAATTAGAGTTTGAGTCAACCTCCATACCTGCAAATGAAACCCTATTTTTTTTATCAAGAACGAATCCCACATAATTGCTTCTCGGCATCTGCGCTTCTCCTTGCACTTGCTGGTGCTGCTGCACTGGGATGATTCCCTGCTTGTTAGACAGTATGTCTTTCCACCAAGGAGATTGAGTAGGGTTATCGCTTTGCACTTGAGTATGCATTGGAATAGAGCTCAAAGAAAGATCAGCAGAAGCTTTGCTTTCCCCTAGATATAAAGACAGCGAAGGGTGAGCAACGCTGTTGCTTAGCACTTGAGGGCTATTACCCACTGGTGAAATCTCACTCAGCTGCTGCTGGTTATTTGAAACTAGGGTTTTCGGCGAAGGAGATGGAGGTTGAGCCACATTATCTATTAATGATGCTGCTTCTTTCAGCGAGTTCAGTATTTCTGCAGCCTCTTTCACCTCATGGATATGCCCGTAATGCTCATCGTGCTCAAGGTTTGCAACCTTCGTTTGAGAAAGTTTGAGAGCGTCGTCAGCCTGCAATTTTTTTGTTGATAGAAGCAACATTTGTGTTAGTTAATTTACAAGAAGGATCACACAGCAGAAGCTGATAGGAAAAAAAAATATATAGAACATATACGTCCTACGTGAGAATTGAATGTGTCGAAGATATGAAGGAAATGGAAATTAATGTCATGTTCTTAATTTCTCTAGTGCAAGTCGCGTATAGTTTCGTGGAGATTGACTCGACGAATCTAACTACGTTGCGACAAACACAGCAAAAATGTTAACGAAAGCGACACAATAACATCCGTCGAAAAGAGATGGAATGTGTGTCGGAAAAAACTAGGCAGCGGTCGGTAAATGAAATCTATATCCGAGCCAGAAATAACCTCTGGCGTGCGCATTTTCTAGTCACGGATTACGCGCAAAAACAGTCTCGGACACGAGCTTTATTTAGATAAAAGGATAGAGGATAATAGATTCTCAACAAGGCCATCAACATATGGATAATAAATTCTCAACAAGGCCATCGACATATGGATAATAGATTCTCAACAAGGCCATCAACATATGGATAATAAATTCTCAACAAGGCCATCAACATATGGAACGATTGGAAATCTAACGCGTGGATATATAAATTTGACGGCGACGAGTTAAGCGACTGTGATAGAACACATCACTTTATTATAACAACAGGTAGATCTAAACAAATAAATATATGATGGAAAACATAAGCTAGCAGGCCAACAATGTTGACCGAATAAGAGCTTTTTTATTCTCTTGGAGGTTTTACCTGAACTGCTTGAAGAACTTAAAATAGTTTCAGAACTTGAGATCTTGAGGATCAATCACTTGTACCCATGTTTTTTTTGCAAGCTATGCACTTATCCAACAATCACAGTCTCATATGCATATGATGAAAAGAGTTTGCAAACTCTAGGTGATAAGCAAAACTCAAGTCCCAACAAGTCAAACTGAAAAAAAAAACCCTATTGCTAAGGCTTGTACAGCTAATATATATGATAATCTTCAAGTCTCACCAGGTAAAATTGAGACAAACCCTATATTTATGCCTCCTTCAATCAAACTCTAAATTAATAAACAGGTCCCATAGCTAAACAACTCAATTGAAACAAAACCCTATATCTAGGGTTTCTTCCATCAAATCGAACACAGATATAGGGAACAACATAAACCTTACTCAATAAAAAAATATTGATAAGAGTAATCAAATTTGTTAATAAATTAGTACATACCGACTGTTGAACCTCTTCTATATGAGAATCATTATCATTATTTTTCGTAGAGGTATGGCTCATATCCGCCTCCTCGTGCATTTTTCCTTTCCCTTTCAAATCTGCCATTAGTCTGTGAGCTGTAATATCAATTTTTCACACCCACACAAATGCACACAGCCGAATATTTTTTGGAGAAAAGACATTAATTAAATAAATCTCATCCGAGGTTGCAAAAGTGGAAATTGGGTAAATTACAACTTTTTGCCAAGTTAATTACCTGGAAATTCATCACTCGTATCACCTTTTGAAATATAATTATGTGCTTCTAGAAGCTTCCACCAATGATTATTGCCTATGTCTCGTGCCTCCTGCGATATCATACAGCTCGTACCAAGTGTATATACACCCAATACATTCGTGTACACACACACACAGAAACACTCAGATATTTAAATATGTTGAGCGCGATCTTTCCTAATAGTCAAAATGGTATTCTGTATATAGTTAAAAAAAATTGTATAAGTTAAAGAAATAATTCCCATCGACCATTTTAATATTAACTGCATTTGTATCGATATCATTTAGTTTCAATTTTATGTTTATCTTAGACTTTTAAATTATTTTAGATAATCATGTAAAATAATGAATTATAAGCTCTAATAATTTTGCTAATTCAGAAATGTGTATTATATTTAGAAGACATAATAGTGGAAAAAAAACGGTTAGCTTTTTCTTAACAAAATTGGATATCGTTTTTTATCGCAAATAAATATTATCTATTCTATTTAATAAAAAGAGTAATATAATAAGATAATATAGTCTAAAATGGTTATAAATATAGCATCATGGTTCGTCACAACAAAAGGAAAGATGAAATGGACATTAGCATTCCAGTTCTATAAAAATTAGGGGTGGTAAACAAGTCGGGTTGAGTTACAGTTAGTGTCAATCCGTTAAATAAACGGGTTGAAAACTTCGAATATGTTGAAATATTGAACCCAAACTCGACCTGCTGTAACCCAATCTAACCCGGAACCCGTCAACCCGTTTAAATTTTTTTTTTTTAACTAAATATACAGAATTATAATTTTTTTTTTATTTGGTAAAGAATATTGTTCATTTACCACTGAACCAGCCAAGATGTTACATCAACATACTACTAATACAACCAATCAGCTAAGGTTAATGCTATGTAGTATACGTGCTCTGTTAACCTGTTTCTCATGGATGAAACATTGAAACCACAACTTCATCTCCTGTTTGATCATGAGGATAATCTGCTCTGCACACCTCGCTCCCAAGCCATGCAATCGCCTGTTACGTTCACACCACAAATGATGAAGGGTGGCAGCATAGCAGGCCACACTTATACGGGCTGAAGCACTTCCTCTTGCGTCCCATCTGTTCAATCCAGCTGCACAAATCCACAAAGTTCTGAATCGAACCACCAATATGCAACCAAGTATTGATCCCCTTAATTACAGCTTGGCTAAAGGGGCATGCCAAGAAGATGTGCTCCACAGTTTCTGTATACACATCACATAACTTGCAGCGAGTATCAGAAATGCTCATCCCCCAGCTAATCAACCTTTCCACAGTTAAGATTCTTTTCTGCAGAATTAGCCAAAGTAACAGGGAGTGTTTTGGAATGTTTAGTCTGTTCCAGACTGCCTTACAATTGGGTGCCTTACAATTTGGTTCTTCTATCTGTAATTTAATTAATTGAATACTTCTCATATAACTTCTAATTTTTCTATTTATTACACTTGTAGTACATTACTTTTATACTTTTATTAAAAATTATATTGACTAATGAGCAAGTCGTCTTCTATACGATTTGCATTCATTTGTGCGTGATCTAATTAAATTTATATATGGCGTTAGTAAGGTCGGCATGTAAGCAAATCAGGAAACGTTACAACCTTCTGAAAATAATAATAATAATAATAATAATAACTGATACCGCCGAAAAATAGATCTGCCACGTCGGACGGCTAACAGACTTATTCCCGCCTAGACTCCGCCGCACGCGTCACCTAATCACTCGAAAACAGAATAAAGTTGGGGGGTCGTTTGCCCTCTTGCCTAGGTCAAGAGGGTAATTTCCATTTTCCAGGTGTAAAGTAGCATAGAAAGGGTGTAGTGTGTGTTTTGTGAGTAATCAATTTGGCAGAGTAACAGTAGGATACGTAAGAAATCGATACCTGTTCCTGAGTACCTTAGCAGTATTTATAGGCTTTTGTCCTTGGGCAGTTTCCAGAGCGGTTGAGACCCACGTTCCGTAATTTCAGGGGTCGAGCTCCCTCGTCGCCCATGATGGCCCATCTTCTTGACAGGCGGGTTTTTGGACGGTTATCCCTCCCACGTTCGGTTAATGTGATTATGGGAAGTTACATTGGTTTGGGGTCTGCTTTTCCGAAGAAAGTATCCTTGCCCTCGGTCAACTTGCCCGAGGGACCGAGCCCGAGCTCTCTCTTTTTCTTGATGGGATCTGTTGGAGCGCCCTAGGGCCGGGAGTCCTCGGGATGTAGAACCGAGGGAGCTTCAATGTCCTACTTCCTATGGATTCGGCCTTATCCTATAGTCCCGAGGCACGTATCCATGGTGAGATCATCTCCTAGCAGGGTAGTTGGGTCAGTTGAGATGGGTCGGGTATTTTGCCACGGGGTCGGTTAGCCCCGAGGGTAACAATAGTCCCCCCTTCGAACAGTCCAAAAGAAGTATGTTGAATTTTGGACGTTTTAGTGAGGCGGTGGCAAAATATCCGAGTCATCGTGGTTCCGGAGGTTGCTGTTGGGCTTTGCTTCGTTCGCTTTCTCTCGGATATGGGCCTACTATCTCTTCCTGAACGGTTTTAAACATCGTTTCACATTCCCAGCCACATGTCGCGTTCGTATTGGTTGGTTCTGATGGGACGTCTGGGCGGGAATTCTGGCGCCCGTTCTGAGACTTGACGTGGGCTGGGCGACGCGGTTCTTTTTTGCCCGTTGATTAAATTCTTATCCAAAGGCCCCGATTGATCGAATGGGCCCTATATATACCCCACTTCCTCCTTCATTCGCTTTCTTCACCTTCTCTCACTACTCTCTCTCCTCACGAAGTTCCCGAGTTCCCGAGCCTTCCTGCCTTTCCTTCCCCGCCTTTAGGTTTTTGTAAGTATTTCTTCCCTTAGCTCTCTTTCCTGCCTAGATATGTCTTCTTATTCCGGTGAGGATTCCCATGTTTCTTCGGGTAGTTTTTCTGAGGGTTCGGAAGGTTCGGGTAGTAGTGGTAGTGGTTCTTCTACTAGTAGTGGTGATTCTTTTGAGGGTTCGGGTAGTCATGTTGTTAGTGTGGGGACCGATTCTCGAGGGAATGAGGGAAGTCCTCGGGGTTCTTCCCGGGGTACGGATTCTGTAGATTCTGAAGCCACCCGTTCAACCCCTGTTGCCCCCCAACCTTCCATTATTATGGAGCCAATTCCTCCTCGGGAGGATGACTTCCCCGGCCCAGGACCTTTTCGTCGGGCCTTCAGTGCTTGGGTTAGGGAGGTCGAAGCTTTTAGAGCTGGTCGTCCCGGCGTTCGCTGGCACCAAATCAGGGTTTCTACCTTTAAAGCCGCGGATCTCCCTAGATTGCAATCTGTTTCCGGTATGCCCCGGGACTTTGAGATTAGGATCCCTTCACCTACCGATTTAGCTAGTTCCCCCCCCCCCCGAGGGCTTCGGTACCTATTTTTTTGATCAAGTAGAGATGGGTCTTAGGTTTCCAGTCCCCCGATTCGTAGTTGACATCTGTAAATACTTCGGGATCTGTCCCGCTCAGCTGCCCCCAAATTCTTTTAGTCTTCTTCTCTCTATGGCTGTTATTTTGAGCCACTATCGCTATACCCCCTCGGTCTCAATGTTGTTAGCCTTTCTGAGGCTAAACAAGAAGGAGGAGGGAAAATTTTTCTTCTCCCCGACCCGGAGACCTGACCTCATCCGGGGTAACCCTTCTTCTCATAAGGGATGGGTGAGCAAGTTTTTCTTCGTTAAGCCTCCTGCTGATTGTGCCGAGCAAGAGTTGATTCCTTTTTCTTGGAACGACAATGCCTCTGCCCCTAATCCACTTTCTCCCGAGCCTCCTGCTCGGGTAGAAGCATTCCTAGGCAGAGTGGGTAGCCGTCAGTATTATGCCAAAAAACTTCGTAATGAAGAACTTCTCTGTGCCCACGGGTTCTCCTCAAAAGCCGTTCTCCTCACCGGAACTATAGGTATATAGCCAGACCCCTACTGTACCTTTGCTTCGGTCTTGAGTTTCCTCTAACAGTCTTTCATTCATTTTTTGTAGCTGAAAGGATGTCTTTGGCCGAGGTCATCGCGATTGCCGACGAAGAGGATGAGGATCTTCCCCAGCCGAATCCTCAAGGAACCGCCCCGAACACCCGTTCCAGGAGCAAGGGCAAGGCTCCAGCTTCCTCTTCAGGGGCAAAAAAGTCTGCGCCGAAGCGAGCGGCTCCTTCCCCGAAGGGGGCCTCGGCGAAAAGAAGCCGAGCTTCTTCAAGTCATCCCGCTTCCTCTTCTCCGGGGGACACCATCGCGTTGGGTCGGGCTAAGCAACCTGCCTTCTTTAACAACCCCTCCCAGGATGAGAGCTGGGAGTTCCTTCGGGAATTCCCTGATGAGGCTAACAGGCATTATTCTCGCGAGCTCTCCTACCTTGACCTCCGAAGCCTTCTTGGTGTCACCCTCGGGCAGGTATGTATCTCTCAAAAGATTTTTTGCTTCGTCGGGCGATTTTAATCTTATCGAACCCCCATTAATGCAGTCCCTTTCCCTGGCGACTGAGGTCACAAAACGTGTCTCCCGTCTTGCCGAGCGGAATAAAGCTCTGTCTCAAGCTGAGGACGAATACCGCAAGCGGGTAGAGGAGTTGGAACGCGAAGTGGCCGAGGCTAAGGTTCGGGAGAAGAAGCTCCAGGAGGACGCAGCAGAGCTCCAGCGCCATCTTTCTCGATCAGAAGTGGATCGAGTTGAGGAAAAGAAGAAGTGGGACGAGGATCTGGAGATGAACTACGTCCCCAAGCGCCATCATCTGACCGATATGAAGACCTTCTTCAAATGGGGCTTCTACGGGTGCATCTCCGAACTTCGGGCACATGGGTACAGTAAGGCAGATCACCCTTTTAGGTTCTTGAATGCTATCAGGACCTTGAAGGAGGCCCCTTCTGGGGGCTATCTACCCGAACCTCGAGACGAGAGCGGTCCCTCGAGGACGCCGAGTATGCCGGTTCCTGCTGCAGTTGTGGCCGAACCCCAGCCCGAGGAGATGCGAGGTACCTCCGGGGATGAAGCCCGTGATGACGCTGAGAAGTCTGTTGAGGAGGAGACTCGCGAAGAGCAGGTTAAAGAGGGAGAAGGAGAGGGTCTAGAGGTTGAAGATCGAGGGGATGCGGAGAAGCCCGGGGAAGTTACCGGGGGTGAAGGTCAGGCCAGCTAGGCCATTGGAAGATTTTTCTTTTATGTCTTTTATTTCTATGGGAATGTAACGAACCCTATTATATATATATATGTACTTCCCTTCTGTCTTGAACATAGCCCCTCGGGGCATAATATTTGAATGTAGTGCCTCCGGGCTTCTTTATCTTTCCTGTATTCCCGGAGCAGATAGTTCCCTTTATGTTATTTCTTGTGCTTCCTCGCCTTTTTGTTAGTAGAACAATCGGCCTCGAACCATTCGTTTCCCGAGGGTCTTAAGTGCGTCGGGCTAGGAACAAACATTCCCGACGACTACTCACTCGAGGATCTAACCCGGGGTCCAATCCTAGCCTCCGAGAATATGACCAAGTATGCCGGCGAAATTTTCGGGTATCCATCTCGAGGAGTATTGTATGCCCGATCTTTAGCCCGAAAAAATCGCGAATCTGGCTGAAACGTTCCCTGGTTTTCCTGGGGCGATGTATCCGGTATTTTAGCAACGGTTACTTCAAGACCCGATTTATCCGCAGATTTGGCGAGGGGATCTCGGGACTAACGCGTGTCGGACCGTATCTAACCATTTTAAATTTGAACTTCTTATCTTTCTGCCCAAGCCTGAAGCGTGTCTATAAATTTGTGACCTTCTTCCTCCATGATTCCTTAATCCCTTGCCTTTAGTTCCTCCGTATCGTATTGTGTCTCTTATTTTATAATTTCTTCATGGCTTCCTCTTCTTCTTCTAAGGGTAAGCGTGTTGCTGCCTCTTTTCCCCAAACAGAGCCTTTTCCTTTCAATTTTGGCAGCTCCCCGAGTTTTCGCTTTGACTTGGATGAAAAGCCTGATCCGGCCTCCAATGTGAAGTCGCCTTTCCCTCAAGGAGATGATGAGGACAAAGCTTATCGTAAGAGCTTAGCCCGATGGTCTGCTGAAGCGGAGGAGGCTCGATCCAAAGCGAACCTCCCGTGGTATCGGACAAAAGTATCAACCCTAAGCCCGCAGCTGCTTCGAGAATATCTGGAGCGGGCTAGGATCCCCCCCGACTACGAGGTTCAATTGCCCGGGCCCCTGCAAGTGGCATCCTCGCCTCCTACTGGTTTTTTGACATTCTTTACTGACCAAGTGGATATGGGACTGAGGTTCCCTATCCCCTTTTTCCTTCTTGACCTTTGCGAAGCCTTAGGCATCTCCCCTGGTCAAATATTTCCTAACTCCTGTAGTTTGCTCCTAGCTCTAGCTGCCATTGCTCGTAAGCTTAGCTTTCCCCTCACTACCGAACTGATTCTTAATTTCTTCCGTGTGTGTGAGAGGGATGTAGGTAAGTTCGTTTTCGTTCCTTCTTCTGATGTCCTTCATGATAATTTCACTGCTACCAAGGGATGGATGGACAAATTCTTCTATGTGCGCCCTTCACCTCAGCATCGGGATCGCCGATTTTCCTTACTCCGGTGGCAGGATCATTGCCAGGCCTCGGGTTATGAGCCCGAGCTCGTGAGGGCGTTCATGGATCGGGTTGGTAGCCAAAGCTTTTCTGTGAGGGAATTGGTATCCGACGTTCCTGTGGGGACAGCTACCTCTTCCCGTATTCTTGGTATGTTTTTCCTTGGTCTTTACTGGTTAGTTCTTCCGTCCCTAACTATTTCTTTTCCTACAGTGAGCGATGGTTCGGGTGTTCTGCCCGTCTTGACCGTCAGAACTAGGGGTGCCTCGGTACGTGAACGTGGAGTCAGCAGTAAGGCCTCGGGTGATAATCCCGAGGACGAGGCATTAACTCCTCGTCAAGAAGTGGGACGTCCTAAGCGGGTGAGACCATCACCGCCTACACCCCCTGTTTCTCTGCGCGAGGGTCCTTCCTTATCTCGACCGGCTCTTCATCCTCACTTCTTGCTGGAGAGAGATGGAGAATCCTCTTTGGCTTATATGATGAACTTCCTGACTCCTGAGGAAAAGGACTTTGCCAAAGAGCTGTCTGATGGCCTTTTCTGGAAAGAATGGGCTTTAGCCTTGAGCCAGGTAAGTTCTCCGCCCCCTAACCATGACTTTAGTCCTTAATCTTTAGCTTTATGGATTGCTTCTCTGTGCCTTCAGGCTTATTCCCTATCCTGTGAGGGGGCTCGGCGATATCGTCTCCAGCAAAAAATGGTTGACTCAGCGCGATCTTGTAACGTGGAGATGACAATGCGAGTTAGTGAGGAGGCTCAAGAGGTTGGTCGCTTGAAGGATCAGTTAGCAAGGGCTCAGTTCGAAGTTGGCAAGCTCCGACAAGAGCTTCATTCAGAAAGGGAGATTCGCCGTAGCCGGGAGCATCAGCCCAACCCTAAGCTGGTTCCCGAGGAAAGAGTTTCCGAGGCTGCCAATATGTACTTCAACTTCGGATTCCAAGGTTGTCTGTCTCAGATTAGGGCGAATGGTTTTCCAGAGAGCGCGCATCCTTTTAATTTCTTGAATCCTGAGGCGGCTTATATGGCATTAGCTCCTCGTCGTTCCCCACCGAAGCCAGTGAAGGGAAAAAGCCTTTGGGACGAGTTTGATTTGGGTGAAAGTAGTGATGCTTCCCGAGGGGATGGCCCCGACGAGAAGGATTAGTCTGATGTCCTTTTGTAGAGTCTAGTTTTCTGTTTTATTTATTTCCTTGTCGTCCGTTGGTGTCTCTGCTTTTCGTCTTTTTCCTACCTGTTATGAATTGCAGCATTTTAAATAAATAAAGGACTTTTATTTACCTGAACAACGCTTCCTGTTCAATGCCCATCCCATTTATCTTTGGTAATTTTCGGGAGTAATGAGGCCTCTTTCCCCGGGTCGAGGGCGTCCCCCCGATCCCAGGAGTGGCCTCGGTGATCTCGTGAGATGCTTTTTGCGTCCTTTAACCAATATTGATGTTGCATTGCTTTATCGTCAAGGGACGTTTCACGTGCATGGCCTATATTACCCGAGGGATGTAGTCCCGAGGGGCCTTTATTTGCCTCTAGCCTAATAGAGGTGGCGCTGCCTCCGTAGAGGGATATCGGTGTGCGCAAAAAGTTTTCTTCCCTTAGGGAATATCTCAGCCTCGTGTAGAGGGAATTCGATGTGCGCAGTTTATATTACCCGAGGGATGTTATCCCGAGGGGCCTTCTTTGCCTCTAGCTTATATAGAGGTGGCGCTGCCTCCGTAGAGGGATATCAATGTGCGCAAAGATGTTTTTCCCTTTAGGGAATGTTTCAGCCTCTCGTAGAGGGAATTTAGTGTGTGTAAAGGAGATCACCTTAGGGGGGTTGTTCCGAGGGATTTTTGTGACAATTGCCTCCTTGGGAAGTGGAGTGTCTTCTACCCGGGTCTTCGTGTCTTTTTAAGTTCTTTGGATGTTGGGTCGGGAGTTCCTCGTACGAACAGAGAATAAACTTCATTAATAATCCAGCATAGTTTACATCTCAAAAGCAATAGAAGTAAACTTTAAAGAAATAATGTGCGAAAATCAAAGAGAAAACATATGCAAATGAGGGTACCCCCCTCTAGGGATAGTATTTCCGTAGCTTCCGGGCGTTCCAAGGGCGATCGAGCCGTTTTCCGCTGGTGTCCTCGAGATAGTAGGAGGCTTCTCCTGCTTTCTTGACGACTCGGTAAGGTCCTTCGAACTTGGGTTCTAACTTCTTCCTTCCTTCTTGATTTAGAATCTCTTTCATTACGAGGTCCCCTTCCTCGTACCTCTTGCTTCGGACTCGGCGATTGTAAGACTTGGTCATCCTCCTCTGGTAGGCGGCCATCCTGATGGCGGCTCTTTCTCTTCCTTCCTCGATAAGATCGAGATCTTCGGTGCGGAGCTGGTCGTTGTCTTCAGGGTAAGTAAGGATTCGGGCGCTTTCCATTCCGATTTCCGCGGGTAGTACTGCTTCGCTCCCATAGACCAAGCTGAAAGGAGTCTCACTGGTCCCCTCTCGAGGCGTTGTCCGGTAGGACCAGAGGACACTTTGAAGCTCATTGAACCATGACTTTTCGAGCCCCTCAAGTCGGGTCTTCAACCCTTGCACTATGGTACGATTTGTCACCTCAACCTGGCCGTTGCTTTGTGGATACGCTACCGAGGTAAATATTTGCTCTATCCCGAGCTCACCACACCATTCCTTTAGCTTCTTTCCACTGAATTGCCTACCATTGTCAGATACTAGTCTCCTGGGGATTCCGTAGCGGCAGATGATGTTTTTCCAGATGAAGGTGGTGATAGCGGCTTCGGTGATCGATCTTGGCCAAGGCTTCAGCTTCAACCCATTTCGAGAAGTAGTCCACAGCTACTAACAAAAACTTCTTTTGAGCCACGTTTCCGGAGAATGGCCCAACAATGTCGAGTCCCCATTGGTCAAAGGGGCAAGGGGAGGTTACTGACTTCATTGCCTCAGCGGGCATCCTCTGTAAACTGGCGTGCTTCTGGCAACTGAGACAGCTTCGGACTGTTTTAATGGCATCGCCCTTCATAGTTGCCCAGAAAAAACCTGCGAGGAGTGCCTTTCTCACCAAAGCTCGACTCCCGATGTGACTTCCACAAATCCCCTCATGTATTTCCCGAAGGACATAGTCACCTTCTTCCTTGGAGATGCATCGTAGGAGGGGTCCTGCAAAAGATCTTTTGAACAACGTTGTATCGATTAAGGTGAACCTTGGAATCTTTCGCATGAGTTTTTGGGCTTGAGCTTTGTCCTCGGGAAGGATCTCGTGGCGCAGGTATTGGTAGATCTCGTGTCTCCAGTCCTCTCGGGCAATGTCGGGTTCGAGCGCGTTTTGGTCTTCTATCTGCCAAATGGTTAGGACCTCTCCCTTTTCCTCAAGTGGGCCAATGGCGCTTGCCCATTTGGCTATCTGATCTGCCTTCTCATTCTGGGCTCGGGTGATTAAGACGATCCTAAGTTCTTCAAAGCTTCTTTTAATTTCCTCGAACGCCCTGACATATTTTTCTAAATTTGGGCCCTTAACGGCAAAGTTCCCCTCTAGTTGCTGAACCACGAGTTGGGAGTCCGAGTGCACCAGTAATCGGGTGATCCCCATTCTCCGTGCCGCTCGAAGTCCAGCAAGCAGCGCCTCATATTCTGTCTCATTGTTTGATGCCTTGTGGTCGAGCCTAATAGCCAGATTGGTCTCTTCTCCCCAGGGTGATATGAGAAGTATCCCGACTCCATTCCCTGAACTGCAGGAAGAACCATCCACGAACATCTTCCATACCTCTTCAGGACCATCGTCGATTATTTCCACCATAAAATCTGCCAACGCCTGTGCTTTGATCGCAGCCCGAGGTTTGAAGTGAATATCGTACTCTCCTAATTCCGTCGACCACTTGACTACCCTTCCCGAGACGTCTGGCCGTGTGGCGATCTTCCCGATGGGTTGATTGGTCAGCACCACAATCGGGTGTGATAAGAAGTATGGTCGTAGTTTCCTGGCAGTGATAAGAAGGGCCAACAGAAGTTTTTCGGAATTTGTGTACCTTGTCTCGGGGCCTTTCAAGATGTGGCTGACGAAATAGATTGGTTTCTGTACTCCTTCCTCTTCTCGAACCATTACGGAACTTATGGCCCGAGGCGATGCTGCCAGGTAGACTATCAACTCCTCCCCGGGTGACGGTTTGTTAAGCACGGGCAACTTTGTCAAATATCCTTTCAAGTCCTGGAAGGCTCTCTCGCACTCGGGTGTCCATTCGAAGTTTTGGACTTTGCGCAACACTTTGAAGAAGGGTAAGCTACGGTCCGCGGATCGGGAGATGAATCGCGAAAGAGCGGTGATCCTCCCTGTCAACCTCTGCACCTCATTTAGACTTCGGGGAGATGTCATATCCAACAGGGCCTTGACTTTGTCGGGATTAGCTTCAATTCCTCGCCTCGTCACCATGTATCCTAAGAACTTTCCTGAACTAACTCCAAAGGTGCACTTGCTAGGGTTCATCTTCAAGTTGTATCCTCGGGCGGTCGAGAGTGTTTCTTGAACATCGGCCAGGAAGCAACTTCTTTCTCGGGACTTGATTAGGATGTCGTCGACATAGACTTCCACGTTCCTTCCGATCTGATCCTTGAAAACCTTGTCCATCAACCTCTGGTATGTGGCACCGGCATTCTTTAGCCCAAAGGGCATAACTGTATAACAGTAGGTCCCTCCGGCGGTTATGAAGCTTGTCTTTTCTTGGTCTTCCTTGGCAAGTAGGATCTGGTTATATCCTTGAAAAGCGTCGAGAAAGCAGAGTAGCTCATGTTCTGAGGTGGAATCAACCAACTGATCGATCCTGGGTAAGGGATAACAGTCCTTCGGGCATGCTTCATTTAGGTTTCGGAAGTCTACGCACATGCGCCATTTGCCCGAGGACTTTGGAACCAAGACCACGTTCGAGAGCCAAGTGGGGAATTGAACCTCCCGAATGTGGCCTGCTTCCAACAACTCTTCCACCTGTCGTCGTGCCTCAGCATTCATCTCAGCGCTGAGATGCCTCCTTTTCTGAAAGACAGGTCGAACGGCTCGGGAGACATTCAATTTATGCTCGATGATTCCTCGGTCGATGCCTATCATATCCTTAGAGGTCCACGCGAACGCGTCCTTGTTCCTTTTTAGTAATCTGATTAAGCCCTCCTTCAGGTCTAGGGGAAGATCTTTGGCGACTTTTACTACCCCTTCGGGCGGATTGATCACCACTTCTTCGATTTCTTCCTCCTTGTCTTCTTTCTGAGCAGTTCCTATGGCGTACAGCGTTTCCCTGCCCCTCGGGTAGTCTTCTCTTCGCGTTTTAGAGGATTTGATCTCTACCCGAACTTCTTCCACGTAGCATTTCCTAGCCATCTTACGATCTCCCAAAACTTCCCCTACTTTGTCTCCCACGGGGAACTTTACTTTCTGGTGAAGTGCCGAAGCAATAGCCATGAAGGAAGTGAGGGCAGGTCTCCCGAGGATGATGTTGTATGGGCTCTTCCCGTTGATGACCATGAATGGCGTGATCCGTGTTTTCCTCATGTCACCCTCCCCGAGGGAGAGTGGTAGATGTAATATTCCCATTGCCTCGACACAATGTCCCGTGAAGCCGAATAGAGCTGTTTCTACTCTGTCCATAGGGTATGCCCCTATGTCCATCTGATCAAGGGCCCTCTTGTAAATGATGTTGACGGAACTTCCATTGTCAATGAAAACTCTTCCAACGTCATGATTGGCTACCTCTGCTCGAATAACTAGGGCGTCTTCATGGAAATCGTCACCTCCATGGAAGTCTTCGGGACCAAAACTGATGGTAAGGCCCGATCGTTTGCTTCCTACTTTGATTTCGAAATTTTCCAAACGGCGGGCTCCTGCCTTCCTCGCCCGATTGGAGTCTCCTCCCGTTGGTCCTCCTGATATGATATTGATCTGACGCGGCGCAGGTTTCTCTGGAGATCTCCGTCGCCCTGCCTCCCTGTTGTCTTGATTCCTTTGATTATCATTTCCTCCAGGCCTCGGGCCTCGTCTATCTTCCCTTTCTGGCGTCCTCCTCCGAGCTTCCCTTGGACGGTCTTGTCGCGTGTTAGGACGGTTTCCAATTCCAGGGTATCGGGGTTTGGACCCGAAGCCCCCTTCAACTCCTGCCAACTTAGCTCGAGCCTCAGGGTTGGTTGCAATTAACTTCTCTAGCTCTCGATTTAATTGAAAACATTCCTCCGTAGTATGTCCGTACTCGTGATGGTAGTTACAGTAAGTGTCGGATATTGGTCGCCTCGGGTTACCATCGATATAAGGTGGTCGGCGAAGAAAGTCGTTTTCCTCGCATATCTCCAGCGCTCGTATTTTGTTTACGCGCAATTTCGAGTAATCAACCCGTGGGAGTGGAGGCACCGGATAGGGGCGATCTTCCCTTCGGGGAAACACTCTTCGGTCCTGGTTTCTCGGTGGGCTTTTTCGGCGCTCTCGTGGGGGACTCTTGCGTTTTCTTTCCTCGGGTTCCCGAGCTTGGGATTCTTCTACTCGAACATATTTCTCAACCCGAGCTATCAGTTCTTCTACTGTGGTAGGATATTTCTTCACCAATGATCTGAACAGATCCCCGTCCCTTAAACCGTGGTGAAACGCCCCGATAAGCAACTCGGGCGCTATGTTGGGGACCTCCATCTTCACCTGATTAAAACGCCGAAGATAGTCTCTTAAGCTCTCCCGATCAGCTTGTTTTATGTTCAATAACTTTACTGCAGATGAGGGGCGTCTTCTGTTGCTTGAGAAGTACTTCAAAAAGTGGCTGGTTAGGTCATGGAAACTTCTAATTCCTCCTGGGGGCAAAAGAGTAAACCATTGTTGGGCCCCTCCTGACAGAGTGGTCACGAAGAGTCGGCATTTGACGGGGTCGCTAAGTTGGTATAACGCCGCGTTTCCTTCGAAAGCGGCTAAATGGTCTTCAGGTGGCCCGGAACCGTCATATTTCCTCATTTCAAAAGATCGGAAGTGTTCGGGCAGTGGAGCCGCGAGCACCTCGGGAGAAAACGGTGAAGCCCGAGGGACGATTGGGACTTCGGGCGGGTTTGCGAGATTTTGAAGCTGGCGAATCTCCTCTCTCATTTTTTCCAAGTCGGCTGCATGTTGATCGGCGCGCTGTTGGTCAGTGCGTTGCCGGTCAGTGCGTGGCTGATCAGTGCGTTGCTGATCGGCACGTCTTCTTCTCTCAGCTCGAGCTCTCCTCTGCATCGATGCCAGGGTGTGGTTACCATCGCTACGTTCTCCAGTGCCGGATTGAGCGTCTCGCTCTCCATTTGTCTCGTGTTGGCCTTCTTCACGCCTGGCGTTGCGTCCTCCATTCTGCCCGAGTCCATTCCCTCTCTGGTTCCTTTCAGCCATCAAGACTCCCACGTCATTCCCGATTCTTCGCATTTCTTGCATGATGGTGGCGAACATCACGGCTGGATCTGCCGGGTTCTGCCCGTTACCGTCAGGTGGCGGCACATGATCATTCTCGACAACTACCATACTGAATTTCTATTAATGAGAAACCTAAACGTTCCCACAGACGGCGCCAAGTTGATACCGCCGAAAAATAGATCTGCCACGTCGGACGGCTAACAGACTTATTCCCGCCTAGACTCCGCCGCACGCGTCACCTAATCACTCGAAAACAGAATAAAGTTGGGGGGTCGTTTGCCCTCTTGCCTAGGTCAAGAGGGTAATTTCCATTTTCCAGGTGTAAAGTAGCATAGAAAGGGTGTAGTGTGTGTTTTGTGAGTAATCAATTTGGCAGAGTAACAGTAGGATACGTAAGAAATCGATACCTGTTCCTGAGTACCTTAGCAGTATTTATAGGCTTTTGTCCTTGGGCAGTTTCCAGAGCGGTTGAGACCCACGTTCCGTAATTTCAGGGGTCGAGCTCCCTCGTCGCCCATGATGGCCCATCTTCTTGACAGGCGGGTTTTTGGACGGTTATCCCTCCCACGTTCGGTTAATGTGATTATGGGAAGTTACATTGGTTTGGGGTCTGCTTTTCCGAAGAAAGTATCCTTGCCCTCGGTCAACTTGCCCGAGGGACCGAGCCCGAGCTCTCTCTTTTTCTTGATGGGATCTGTTGGAGCGCCCTAGGGCCGGGAGTCCTCGGGATGTAGAACCGAGGGAGCTTCAATGTCCTACTTCCTATGGATTCGGCCTTATCCTATAGTCCCGAGGCACGTATCCATGGTGAGATCATCTCCTAGCAGGGTAGTTGGGTCGGTTGAGATGGGTCGGGTATTTTGCCACGGGGTCGGTTAGCCCCGAGGGTAACAATAACAATAATAATAATAATAATAATAATAATTACATAACGCACAAACACACCCGGGAATTAACGACATTTTAGTCTCCATGTTTGGGGCATGGACGTTTTGTCCCTTAGGTGCCACTTTTAGTTCCCGAAATCATGGATTTTGAACTAATTTGATCCCCCGATTAGTTTATTTAGTTTAGATGATGAATTCAACACGTGCGAGGCATGGACGTTTTGTCCCTTAGGTGCCACTTTTAGTTCCCGAAATCATGGATTTTGAACTAATTTGATCCCCCGATTAGTTTATTTAGTTTAGATGATGAATTCAACACGTGCGAGAACATGATCTTTTAATCGACTTAAAACCTCATGAGTCATAAGCTTCTTTGACTTAAACGCACATGCGCATCATTGCGAATCACATTTAACCCAACTTCGTCGTCTTCTTCCCAAAATTAGATGCGTAATGATGAATAATCGTGTTCGAATAAGAAAAGGAGTAAAAGGAGATCATGTGCTCTTGTGTACTAAATTCCTTTTAAACTAACATTTAAATCAGTCAATGATTCAGAACTACCCAAATAGGTAACATCGAAGACTAAAATGACATCTCGAAATATGGGAAACCAGAAACGCCCATCGTGAAAAATTGGATGACCCAAAGTGTCGTTCGCCCAAAAAACTTCTAAACCTTTACATGAACAACAAAAAAATTATCTTATTTGCACTCATCATTTTATGAAAGTTCAGGAAGATGTTATATAAAAACAATAAATATATGTAAAAGACCCTTCACGAGTAAAGATTGAATGAATGCCCTCAACAATTCAACAAGGAAAGGACTAAAGAAGTTTGAAGAAATCGACAATGATGTGCTTCACATCTACAGAAATCTAATTTCCGAACTGTAACAATGAATTCATGCCTGAGCGGATCATACAATACATTACATGACGAAAATTGCAAGAAAGTTTTAGATCAGAAAACGTTTATAGAATAAGGGTTACTCTTTGATTATTATTGTTCAAATATCCAGAAAAAGCATAGATACCATTACAATCAATTGTTCATTTATTCTGCTTCTTCGGAGGGAGGATCGACCCAGCGACCGTGGTCTTTGATAAGCTGTATCAGAGCATCCGTCGCCCCATCCATATTAATTCCTCGTTTCACCACAGTCTGAAAAAACCATATCGTATATTACGACCACGAAATAAAATAAAAATAATATAGAAATTTTGAATCACAATTACCTTCCCCACGTAAAGATCGATTTTTCCAGGTGCCCCGCCGACGTATCCAAAATCAGCGTCGGCCATTTCTCCAGGGCCATTCACTATGCAACCCATAATTGCAATCTGTATATTTTCAAATAAAACAATTAATTTCTTCTTCATTCAATAATATTCCTTTGATTGAGTGAATTGTTTTAAAGCAAGCAAAGTACCGAAACGCCGGGCAAGTGCGACGTCTTCTCTCTGATCTCAGCGCTGATCTCTTGAAGGTCGAACAGCGTTCTTCCACACGAAGGGCACGACACATATTCCTGACATAAGATTCAAGCGGTTTTATTACAACTGTATAATATTTATTACCAAATGATTAAGCAGTAACTATTGTGCTAGCTTTAGCTTGATCTGCTTACGGTCTTTGTATTCCTCATTCTGCACCCTTGAAGCAGATTGAAAGAAGTATCTCTGAGAAATTCAAAATCTTGATCGTTAGCCTCCAACATAAGACCATCTCCGAGCCCATCTACTAATAGAGCACCGATATTCGTTCCAGCGCCAATAACCAAGTCATCCCTGTAATAATATGATACGCAAAACTCAATATTTTTTTGTTTATTGCATCCCCAGATCGAAAAGTAAGATATATGGTCTTGAAGGAACAAAAAAAGAACCTGTGTGTTTCCTTGGCGAAATCTATGTGATGAATCACTGGAAAGCTCAAGGAGTTCTCTTGAAGGTACTCAAAAAGCCTGTTACAATTTCAATTCACAAATGTAAAATTCTTTTCTTCTCAAAAAAGAGAGAGAAAAATGAAAAATGACTCTTATGAAGAACAATCTACCTCCTAGCAGCGTGGACTCGGCTAGTTTTCTCGTACGTATACGGTACGTGGTGTAAGATCATAGTAGCATCGATGCCCTTCAGTACATCTAACTCCTCAATGGGTTCATCGCCCCTCAAAGAGACCACCAAACGTGTACCTAAAGTGAGCATCATTAAATCTATGTAAGTATTCAAAAGAATTCGATTTCATTACAATGGGCGTAGAAAATATTCAACAAGCAATACCTTGTGGAAGATGTTTGTGAGCATTAGAGGACAATTCATCTAGGGTCACCAAAACCATGGCGTTGGGCAGTGGCTTCGCCAGCTGTTCAGACAAAGGAGTTATAACTCCCATGCTAATGTCTATCAAGCGCTTGAGGGCTAGTCTCTGTTTTCATGGAACAAAGAAAGACAGTGATTTATACGATGATGTCTTAATTAAACAGTGTATTGTATAGGAAAACTAGGCTGCTTACGGCTTCTTTATCATCTTCAGGTGGGAGTTCTCTGACCAAGATTGAGTCAACGGTTGCAAGATCCTGGAAAATATAGGTAATGTTAAAACCGTTTAAATAATGCTTCGTGAGGGGCTCAAACGTTAGTTGAAGATTCATGCGATGGAAGATGAACCTTAAATGGCATTCCCACAACAAGTTTTGTAGCGAGGGACTTGTATAAGAGCTCAGGTTTCTGATAAGAAAAAATAGAAATTTTTTATCATTAGGAAAGATCTATCAAGAAAAAACTGGGATTATCGTCCTCAAGGAAAATAAATGAATAAAACTGCGTAAATTACCTTCAACTGGTCGAGAGTCACGGACATAAGAACCGAGCCATCACGGTGAAGTACACCCCTGTAATCAACCTCTTCACCCTGCATAGAAAGAAAGGAAGAAAAAATTAATCATCATAAGAAAACTCAGATTTATAAGCTGAAAAAGCACAACGGTTCTATTATAAGGTGTATCTGACCTCCTTCTGAATGGGAAGTTGACCAGTTCTTCGCTGGAAGTCAAAATAGTGCCTGTGTTTCTCTTCAAAGGGTGCCTGATAAGAACCACCGGTAAGAACTCTCTAGTTTTTTTCTTACTTCAGCTAATCGTGGAAATAAACTATCAAATGGTGTGTTTAGGCAAGCATTAGTACCACTCCTTTCTGAAGCTCAGATGCTTTCATGCCAAGGTTAGCCAACCTTCGACATGGATCGATCTCTTTCTCTGGGTGTTCGGTGAGAGAAACCCTGATGGTATCACCAAGGCCATCCTGTAATAAATAACATTTCTTGATTAAGCTGATAAAGAACTTGAGCAAGCAATAAACATGAGGGACAAAAAAATATGATTCTCACCATAAGAAGTGTCCCAATGCCTATAGCAGATTTCATACGACCATCTTCACCTTCGCCAGCTTCGGTAACTCCCAAGTGCAGAGGATAATCCCATCCCAAAACGTTCATCTCAGCCACGAGGAGGCGATAAGCCTGGACCATAATCACGGGATTGCTGGCCTTCATTGAGAAGACAAAGTTGTGGAAATCGAGTTTTCGACATATTCTTGCATACTCGAAAGCTGATTCGACCTGTTATTATGTCCAGACACAAGAGTTATACATGCAATCTTGTTACAGAATTTCAGAAGAAACCTGTTAAAAATGATTGAACTAAATAGCTATCACTGACCATTCCTCTTGGCGAGTCCCCATAGTAACTCATTATACGGTCTGAGAGGCTACCGTGGTTTGTTCCAATTCGCAGGGCGCGGCCGTACTTTTTGCATTTCTCAACCAATGGCGTGAAAACCTGATAAAAAGAATCACAGTCCTTATATCAGTTATATGCCTGGGAGAAACAACTTCGAATAAAATTTTTTAAAGTTGGACACTATGGTGACCTTCTCAATGTGCTCGAGTTCTTTCTGGTAATCTTCTTCTGTGTACTCAAGCTTCTCAAATTGTGCTCTCCTGTCAGCTGAAAATATGAAGTATGTCAGAAACAAGAAACTGAAGACAGTTCATTAGGACAGGATGTGGACAGAACAGCAAAAGAGGACATGTTTGTATATTCATGTACCAAAATTTCCCGGGTTGACTCTGATTTTGTCAAAACATTCAGCGACGCGCAATGCAACGGGCGGAGCGAAATGAATATCAGCCACTAGAGGTATGTTATAGCTGCATATGGAAATGAGTGGATAAAGTGAGTACGTATTCTTCTTATATTCAATGAGATACGATGTCGAGAAAAAAAAAAGGAAGGCCTACTTCTTCTGGACGAGGGAGTTCTTGATTTCAAAACACGCATCAGCTTCTTTCCTTCCTTGCACTGTTATTCTAACAATATCTGCTCCTCGATCAGCGATTCTCATTACCTGCGCACATGATAAACACAATTTAGTTTTTTTTGTATCATGTAATAATCAAGATCTACTTTTATGTCAACGAAAAATGCGTCATAACTCTACATATCAAATCGAATTTACAAAATTATTACGGAAGCATCGTTAGGAAGAGAACCTGCTCAACAGTTGCAGCGACATCCTTTGTGTCGGTGGTAGTCATTGTCTGAACTCTGATGGGATGCTCACTACCAAGAGCCACATTTCCAACCATCACAGTGCGGGTTTTTCTCCTAACAGTTTTGTGAGTGGATTCGCAGTATTTTTGTCTAGGAACTGCATTTCGTAATGAACACAAAAGAAGAGGCTCAATATATAGACCAAAAAAAAGATAACATTATAACTGCAGCTTAAGAGGAACGTATAAACTTGCAAGAAGATAAACATCTCAAGTCAGCGTGAAATGAGGAAACACAGAAAAGAAATCATCTGACGAATAATTCCTACAATAGATAAGCCACATCGAACCATCTTAACTCCAATTTACATCATTATGTTTAGATTGGAAAACAAAATGATGTCAGACCTACAGCAATCCTTGGAAAGAGAAGAAAAACTACCATACCTAACAGAGGACTTCCTTCTGATGCTGGCTCGAGCTCAGCAGTTTCACGACCGGGAATCGTGGAGTTCTTAATCAGAGAGACCTTTGATCGGCGAAATTTAACTCTTCTTGAATCAGACAACCTTACAAAATCCGAACTTTTTGCGAATCCCATGCCATTATGGTCCGCTTTGCTCTTGAGAGCAGAAAATGAAGATGGAACAGCTCCACTAGCCATTTTCTTCACTCACCTAACTGTACTTCCTACAAAAGATCAACAACTTCAAGGATGAGAAACATATCGTATTCCCTGCAAGAACTCATAGTCGAGTACCATCGTAGCTCTCAGATCACAAAAACTAACGAAATAAAGAAAAGAGAAAACCCATTAACGGTAAAATATGCATCAGCCATTTAAGGATTCACAAAATAAATCCAGCCGCCTAAGCAAGCTTCGATCGCTCTACAAGAATTTACATCAATCAGCGGTACGTGTGTAGTCGAACAAAGTAGGTTTATCAAGCTAATCACTTACCCGAAAATTTTCAGAGGAAAGATCCCAATCGTTTATGGGTCAAGAGATGATTGAAGAGAATAATCGAGGGAGCGAAGAAACAACAAAAAATGGTGGCGGACTAAACCCTGTCAAGGAATTGTTAGAAACGAAATTCCTGAAGACAAGTATACACCCACCTTTATATAATATAGTTTAGGTAATGAACTACTTGCGTGTATCAGTCAAGAGTTTATGCGCATACAAACAATGACTCCCTCGGCATCTTTTGTTTGATTATTTATGTTTGGGGTGAGCGGATTTTTTTTCAGAAAAATTTTCTTGTAATTTTCAGCGAACACTTGGGTGGACTGTCTTAAGGCTTTGGCAGCCTGTGTTAATTGATACTGAAGTCCTTATAGTATGTTTTATTCAACTTTAGGACACAATTGTTTGTGGCTCGTTTATAAAATTACAAAGAGATTCACAGCGTGCAAAAGCATCTATGCGTAAGCGTGGCTATATAAACTGCCCTTTGATCTGTCATTTTCACAAAAATTAATAACATTTAAAAAATCACGAACTATCTTTTAATTATCATTTTTAGTTAATTCTTATACCTATAATTTTATAATCTATGTATACATAATTAAATTTAAATAATAATTTCAATTAACTACTTTAAATTAAAATAAATGTATTATGTTATATATATATATATTATCGCACATGCATTTGAGTGTGCAAAGAAAATTAGTAAATTTAATGAGGTGGGTAGCCAAATTGAATTTTACTAAAACTAAAGAACTAATTTACAAATCAATTAATATTGTAAGTTTACTTTACCAAGTAAAAGTCCACATGCAACACGAGGTCCGAGTTGGCTGGCACACTCTAAAATTGACTAATAATTCACTAATAGTAATCTATATTATGGATAAGTAATCTTATTTAAAAAACATATATTATTCGCCATGGGTTGAACCAAGTCACTTTCATGACCTGCGCCGTCCTTATTGATTTCAACGTCGAGATATTTCAATTATAATTATCTGAAATTGGAGTAAATAAATAAATATTTCTCTAGTCAAATTTGACGTTCTGAAAATTATTCGTGACCTCGACAAGATAATATTGTATAATACGTGTAAATAAATAATATTTTGCTCATCATTGTTACGTGTCACAGAACTCGTGATGAGATGTAATTGTTCATAGAAATTATGAGTTGGAGGATTTAAATTTAAGATTTTATTTGCGTATAATATTTAGATTTTAAGAGAAGAGAACGAGGTAGTCCTTGCCTCAGAAGCCTTGGAAATAAGACAATGGCGCACGGGGAACACGAGCCTAACATACGCTAAATTTCCTATATAGCTTTTCTTGTTTTGAATGGTGGCTTGATGACATTAAAATTGGTAACTTAACTAGAACAATATATAAATATATATACACGATAAATTGGGGATGATAATGGTTGAAAATTTAACACTTTTGGCACCATGTGGGGGGTGAAAAAAGTAAGATATTAAATTTAACACTTTTTTTTTGCCTTCTATTGTATTCAACAATATTTTGATTATTTTATTGTTATTAAGTTTGTTCATAAATCGTTGAATTTAAATTAATTCTAATTTAATAACTATCGACACCGTACACATAAAACTTAAAAATATTATTATGTTCAAATTTTTCAATATTAATATGAAGAAACATATAAATAGTTCTCATTAGGTAAGATTAATATTATTTACATCACTTCATTATAACATTATCGGTAGCAAATTAGAGCTCTTCCTTTAACTAATTGTTAGTATAATCCATATAACATATACCCATTTGTAATAATCTCCACGTAATTATGTTTTAAAGTAAATATGTACCGTTGTCATCTTAACATTTTTGCAACTCTAAACTATAAATGAAATTAGAAGTTGAGATAATATTGACCTTATTTTTTCAGTTTAAATATTACAATTAAATAAGTGAACATATTTAATAAAGAACGGGCAACAGAGCATCGTTACTAAATAATGGATCAATTTTGAAAGTTGGATTAGTTAATATGATTGGACTAGACAACAGATAGGGACAAATAGTAACTAGAGGGGTGCCAATAGAAATTGGTATTTAGCCAATTCATTTTGTCTCCAAACGTTGCTAATGAGGATGTTTAGATGAGAGCCTATTTCCATAATAATAGTCATCATATTTCTTGTCATAAACATATATATATGTGTATATATATATATATATTATATCGGTATTTCCTTCATATTCTATTGGTGTAGTAAACATAACAACATAAACTGTTACTTTATACTTTTAGTATTTAAAAATTCATAATATTTGATGAAATATTATTTTTAAAAACGTAAAAGGAGAATGATATGTGGAGATGTTGTAGTTATCATAAATATAAAATAGACGAATGAAATGATAATAAGTATAACTAAAATTTAATTTGTGATCATATGTTTATAATAATAGCTTTACTAATGTGTAGGGCTGTGCAACCATTTAAAAAACCCGCCGGCACCGTCCGCAGCGCACCGCAACACACCGCACTGAACTATCATTATAATGGTTCGGTGTGCATAACCTCACCGAGTCAAACCCCAGCATACTTTAATATATATTATGAATTTTCCTAATCGTATCTAATTTTCTTTTATGCTAATTATTATATATTTATTTCAGTCTTTTGATTAATAAATGATGGAAGCCAAATTATTGGTGAATATAACTAATTAAAGTTGAAATAAATATAACTCAAACTCTTAATAATCAACTTGAGAATTTTTTTTTCGACACTACATGCTCTATATTGTAAGTTCCGGACATGATTTAATATATATTTTGTTTTTTGCCCGCGCGTGGGATTATACCTCATCATTCCAGGTACATTATTTATATTAGTACTTTCTTGCACACCCGATGTGTGCTTGAAATATAATTATATTGACATTATTTTAAATTTTAAAATCATAATTTCTACTGTTTAAGATAAAATCTAATTTTTAAATATATAAAAAAACTTAGTTGTAGAGGCATACGTACAATAAATTAAAAAATTAGGAGCGATATAAAATTACTTAATTAATTAAATTATAAATGAGGGGCAAAATTGCAAAATAATTTACGGACCAAATGTGGCAGTTTTTATCCGTCACTCACCAATTATATAATATAGTATAGAAGTATAGATGTGCCTTATCAACTTGCTCAGCCTTCGTCGGGAGCAAGTTCGCCGGAACGTCGTTAAGGCGGCCGGAACGACGAGTTGGAACCGGAACGATGGCCTCCGTGCCAAAGTTTCGGATTCTTCACGGAGTTGATTGGAGCGGCCGAAAAAACGGCCAAAACGGAGTTTTTTCGGGTGGCACGGCGATTTTGGAACGGTATCGGCGATAAAGCGATCGGTGGAGCGGTGGGACAGTGTTTTGTGGAGCGGTGGGACGGTGTTTTGTGGCCGGATTCGGATTTTTAGGGTTTCAGATGCAAGCTTTAAGCTAGAGGTTGAAAACGATTGATTTTAGTTAAAATATTCAATTTCCCTACTTAGTGGGCTGAGCCTTTAATTAATTTTAGAAAGTGACCAAGTATTTAAGGCCCATTTGAACAATATAAAATTTACAAATGATATCAATCTTTAATATCAACGTTTACAAATAATATCAACGTTTAAGGTCCATAGAAAGTGACTAAATTATACTTATTTGTTAAAAAAACATGATATCAACGTTAAATACTTGATATCAACCTTTATTAAGTTAAATAATTAAATCTTATTTATTTGTAACTTTTTTTAGTATCATATAATGCTGAATTTACAAATGGCTTGCAACTAACCATATAATATATATATATTTTAAAGCCATCATAAATTATAATGTTAGCTTTATATTTTTACATTAGTATTTATACAATATTTTAATAAATTAGTGGAACGCCCGTTATCGTTCCGTTAAAATACACTGGAACTGGAACGTTCGTGTCCGTTCCGACGTCCGTTCCCGTTTCAGCGAACCATGGTCGGGAGCATCCAATCCTCCCCCATCGCTGTTGATCGAGGATGTGGTAGTAATTTAATTGTTGTTTAATTTTTATCTAGTTTTTGCTCTAAGATTTAATAGTTGGTGGTTGGTTTAGTCTTTACCTTCTCGAGCTTTTGTCTCCCTTTTTAGAGTGTTCAGTCATCTATTTTTAATAGATTTGAAGTTGGAAGATTTCTAACTGTTTTTAACTCGTTCGGGAGCTCTAGTCTAGATTAGATTTGTTTTCATGAGTTTCTCAGTCAATCTTCGGAATCTTTCTTTTCGGGTGTTGTTGTTGTATGACTTTCCACTGATGTATGTGGTGTTTGACCTCCTTGAATGGAGGTGTCGATCCTCTTCGAATGAAGGTGTTTGTCCTCTTGAAATATATGTCTCTTTTCCTACTAATAAATTTATGTGATCATAGGACTTCGAGACATTTAGCTCTCTTGTAATCTTTCAAGAATTTTATATTAACCTATTTAAAAAAAAGGAACATTCCCAAGATATGCACTATTATTAGTCTATTAGAGCATCTCCAACGGGTACTTCATTTTTGTGTAAAACACAAAAATAAAGTACGTCTTTACTCCAACGGGACTCTATATCTAACACTAATATTGTGTTGATCTGCAGAGATACTCTAGATCTAGAGTACACACAATTTTCAGCACAAAAATTGTGTTGAACTTTCTATTTATTATAATTTATTTAATAAAATATTTTTTATTTCTATTTAAATATTTGATATTCTAATAATAAAAGTAAAACAATATTAATATTCTATTATTTATTTATATTTTCGTTTTAATTTAATAAAATTATAATTAAATAATATGCTAAGTTTATAGTTAGTTAATTTTAAAATGAATTATTATAATTTATTGATTTTTTAATAATTATAATATAATGTTTAATATAGAATTTGATTTTTAAAGTAGAAAATAGAGTTAATGGGTTGGAGTGAAAATTAGTGTAGAAAATAGAGTTTATGGGTTGGAGTAAAAGCACTGTAGCAGCTGTAATATTGTGCAGAATTAACTGTATTTTCATGCTGCGGGTTGGAGATGCTCTTATCACGAATACGCTAACGACTCTCGGTCAAATGGGACTAGAGTCGCTTCTTCGTTAGAATTTGGAACAAACAGCCCGCTTAGAAAACCCTAGCCAGTCGAAATCTCGAGCTCTGTTCTCCTGTAAGAGCAAATAAATCATGGCACGTAATGGAACGAGAAGAAGAGGAAGACCAAACATACTAATCACGGGAACCCCTGGAACTGGAAAGACGGCGACGTCCACCGCGCTGGCGGAGGCGGCTAATCTCCGCCATATAAACGTCGGCGACCTGGTGAAGGAGAAGAATCTCCACGACGGATGGGACGAGGAGCTTGATTGTTATGTCATCAACGAGGACCTTGTAAGCTCTGTTCCTATTACCTTCTCACTGTTTGTGATGGAGTTTTTGTGGTCCAATTTGCGGAGTTTATGCCCCTTTTTTTCCGTTTCAATTTGCTCTTCCACAGTTTGTGAGTATTGCATTCTACTCGATTGGTACCACGTTGCTTATACTTGTATGCGTGGATTGAGTTAAGACACGTTAACTGGGCAGGACATTGAAATAGAACCAGAAATTGATCGTTTTTTCTCCCTGTTTATGTTAGTACTGGGAAGAAGACTAGAAACACAAGAGTGGTTTTTCCATCGATTTATAGTTTGCTTTAGTGCAAATATGCATGGGAAACTATATATTTGCGTTGTCGGTATTGGAAAACTGCTTATTGTTAGCTATTTGTTGCAGAGGGTTTTTCTTTTTATCTTGTAAAGTCTTGATATACAGCAGCGGGTGTATGAAGTTTGATGAAAAGAAAAAAAAAACGCTTGTGGGCTTACAGGCTTAGATTAGAGCAATCCCATCATTCATTGTGTGTTTTGTTTTTTTAATTGGTAGGTGTGTGATGAGCTTAAGGACATGATGGAAGAAGGTGGAAACATAGTTGATCACCATGGCTGCGATTTCTTTCCCGAACGTTGGTTTGATCGTGTTGTTGTTCTTCAGACCAACAATACAGTTTTGTACGATCGATTAACGAGAAGGGGTTACACGGGAAAGAAGCTGTCGAACAATATCGAGTGCGAGATATTTCAAGTTATTTTGGAGGAGGCAAAGGAGAGCTACGACGGAAGCGTTGTAGTGGAAATGAGGAGTGAGACCATCGACGATATGGAAAGGAATGTGTCGACGCTCGCCGATTGGGCGAGGAGTTGGAATCATACCATGTCTTGATTCATTGAATGATTGATGCCATGTACTCTCTCCCAAAATGTGATGATGCATCTTACCATCCTCTGTTATTTTTCTTTTTTTTTTTTAATTAAAATTTTATATACGCATCTTGTTTGGTTTGGTTACGATTTGTAAGCTTAATGGAAGCATGACTATAACAGTTATTTTGTTTAAAGCTCAACATGTCAATTGTTACTTCTACCTTGCAAAAAGTTTCATATATTTGAAGAGTAGCATGGAATCTCTCTGTAACTATAACTTAATTGATATTGTCTTCTTCAAGGCGCAAGCAATCAAATCTCCGTACTATGCTAAAACAATATCATAGTAGGAGTTTCATGAATATTTAACGTAGTTTTCGCTCTATCGATTCTCTTAATTTGATCAATGAAGAGGGTCTTGAAGAGCAAAATGGGTTTCCAACCTGGAATAATAGGGCTTTCTTGGCCCATTGTTAAAGCAAGTCGGCCCAATAAAAGCCCAAATGATCATATTATAATATCTTACCCATCTCTTCCAGTCTGGCCGATCACAAACCCTAATCTCCAGCGGAGAGTGAAAACGCAGAAATGGGTAAACTCAACAAACGAAAACTGGTTTTCGTTCCTTCGATCATTATTTAATCGTTAAGTGTATGGAGGCGATCTAACGCCCGTTTGTCTTTCTAATCGATTTTGAATTGCAGCGAGGATCAAGGTCCACGAGCTTAGGCAGAAGACCAAGGTCGACCTCTTGTCCCAATTGAAGGATCTGAAGGCGGAGCTCTCGCTTCTGAGGGTTGCTAAAGTGACGGGCGGTGCACCGAACAAGGTTTCGAAGATCAAGGTGGTGAGGAATTCCATTGCGCAGGTTCTCACTGTCATATCGCAGAAGCAAAAAGCCGCGCTTAGGGAAGCTTACAAGAACAAGAAGTATTTGCCGCTAGACCTTCGCCCGAAGAAGACTCGCGCCATACGACGCCGTCTCACCAAGCATCAGGTGGAGACACACACGGTTCTTTTTCACCTTATTTAATCCGTATCGTACTCTCACAAACATGTATATTCTTGAGGAAGATGGCGATTTGTGTTCAGTCTTAGCTTTTGTTCTGTTGCCTTCTTAAATTATGGCATGATCGTTGCTAATTCTCTGTTTTTTACCATTGTTTCGGTGAACTGAAATTGACCAGTTTTTCAGGAACACTTCTGATTGCATCGATAGTGTTCGGAAACTTTGTAGGCAGATGTATTTTTTCTATGAGTTCTACAATTTAGTCAATTTTTTGGTGTAAAATTTTCATTTTTTTCCATAGAATTTTGGACCGTGGATATACTTCCTTATCAATTTCTCGATGTTGCCACTTGCCTTAGCGTCGATGCTTGTGTGAGTGAAGAGATTGAGTGAATGGTGTAGGTAGCTGATATTACTGAGTACACGTCTGCGTTTAGCTATTTATGTCTTCTTTGATGCAAAATATTTGAGCTATATGAATTTGATTCAATGATCAAACTAGCAAGTTCTGAAAATTGGTGCTTTTGTCTTTCAGAATAAGTTTAGTTCACATGTTGATATTGTACAATAAAGGTTAACTTTAAATCAAACATTGATGTCAGTATTTGCGAATGTTGAGCATTCTTGATTTAGTAATTGGGTTTTATTGAAGCTCAGCATACATTTGATTTAAGCATCATTGTTAGTGCTTTGATGATTGCTTTCAGGCATCTCTGAAGACTGAGAGGGAGAAGAAGAAAGAGATGTATTTCCCCATGAGGAAGTACGCTATCAAAGTTTAAGTCGATTCGAAGCAGTTGTGTTTTTGTTTTCTTGCAAGGATATTAGTTATTTGTTGCCCTTATTGTGATGTTGAATGGGCAGTAAAATGTCCTCCGAGTTATGGGGCCGTATGAGAATTTTGGAATACTCTTTTTGATACAATAATTTTTCGATGGGTATGTTTTCCTAACTCCTATTTTATAATTGATTTGATATATTAAACCTCATTTGTCGATGGATATTGAATAATTTTTTCAATAAGCTGCTATATTTTCTACTATTCTATTGCTCCGATCGTATTCACGTCAATAATCATTTGAACGGATGCGTTCCAAGGCATGAGTGAGACCAAAATTAAAACATGAAGGGGGAAGACAAAATAAATATAAAAAAGATCTACAAGTATAAAAGTGAAGAAAAGAATGGTCATATATGGGCACTTTTGATATATATATGAAATGAGCAAAACAACATTTCAAAATGACAACTTGTGGCCAACCTTTAACTTCCATTAAGTCAAATTTCATTTCATTAATAACTAAATTTTTATGTACATAATTCGAAGAACTCCTCACATAAATAGAAACTAATGCATTCATGAAAGGAGTCCCAATTGATAAGGCAATGCATAGTATAGATAACTCGAAATCCTCCCTAGTAGAATGCTATTAAATTTTGCTATGTTATAAACCGTGAGTCGCAAAATCCCAAACTTTTGTGTATATTAGCGTTTTTCCGTTTTCGCAATGACAACCATATCATATTAGCGAGGATTTCATTGAAAAAAAATATCCTATCCGTACCCTACCTTATAAAGGCATTGAAACCCCTAACATATACTTTGGTAGAAACTCAACTTCACTACATGTGGTATGACACACATATTTATCGTATCTAAGGGATGGACATTGAATATATCTCCTATATTGTAGCAACAGCTTTTGTAACTTAGTTGTATCATTGAACCAAGATCTAAGTGCCCATTGTTGGAATATTATGTGAATGGAAATTTGGATTTGGAATATGTAAATGGGCAAATGTGTGTGTGGGCTTGTGACCCACAATACACACGCGCGGGCTTGATCGACCCACAACGTTTGAGCCCAATATGTATTCAACACTAAATAATAATGGATAATTCCTGCACTTTGGAGTGCCAAAGGATGTTAGACCTCAAAGGTCACATGACCTTTAGAGTATCCCACATTAATTCACATGGGAAAAATCAAAGTGCTATTCGAGGAATGCAAAGAGATTTCGAAACTCTATATATAGAGCTTGTCGAAATTTCAGGACACGCACGAAATCTCTTTGCATTCCTCGAATAGACGCTTTGATTTTTCCCATTCACGTAAACTCTATACATGAGAGAAACCATTCACGTAAACTCACTCAAACAGTCATTCATCATCACTTCTATGTTCCAAGTTCGCCGTATGATTAAGATTTCAGTACAGCCTATAATCAAGTTTTCATTGTATCCTGGAAAATAGACGCTTAAGCAAAGCTCTTGCACTTACGTAGAGAGGGCGAATATGTTTTAAGTCAACACAAGTCTCGAAAAAAATCCGTATAGACTCGCGGTCATACGTTCCTAGAACAGTTATATGTTATTGTTTCCAGTACAGTCATACAAGCCTTGCAGTCTTGTTGTTGTGGAGTGCCATCAATCATACAGGTTTACTGTATAGGCGCGGACCCACGTAGGGGCTTAATATTTTTTTCTGTTATAAGTTCTTTAGTTCTTGGTCCTAGGTAATGTGTTTTTTTCTGTCGGTTTTGTCCCTTGTGGACCTCTTCTCCCAATGTGGGAGTGTTGTGCCCCTTTGTGGTGTTTTATTTCCTCTTTTTGAAGACTTGTTTCCGTTTGACGCAATGCGACCAAATGGATCTGTGTGATGTTTAGCACGTTTGTAATGTTTTTAATGTAATGACAAGTTATCGATTGAAAAAAAAAGATCATAACAGTAGCGAGAATGAGTCTCATATTGAGCACACAAATTGGCGGTATCGAGAAAGTACATCTAACTAATGACGAGATAGACATATAAAATAAACTACTAATAGTTAAACATTTGAACTTCTACCGCCCAAAATAAACCTACAATAGTTGGGGAAGGGGTGAAAGATGAGTCGAGCCAGCTCGTCGTCGAAAGCTCGGCTTGAGCTCGATATAAATGAGCTAGTTGAGCTCGAGCTCGAGCTTGAGCCCAGTCATGTGGGCCTCACGAACAGCTCGAGCTTTTCTATATTATTTTTTTTATTTCTATATTAAATTTATATTTTTATTAATTTTTAAATTTTTAATTAGAAGCTCGAGCTCAGAATGAGCGTAGCTCGGCTACAGCCCTAGTTGGGGACGGGGAGCTCCCGTCCCCAATGGAGGAAAAATAAATATAATTGTGTGAAATAAGATAATCAAGCATTAGCTGTCAAGCAAATAATAAAAAGCAATTATTTTGCTAACTAATCACATCCCAAAAAGTTTGAACAAATAATATTCAATCGTAGTCGTCCTATCTATCCTATCCACAGCCGGCCATTAACAGCCAAGAAAAGAAAGACAAAACTCATCCGAAAAAAACTTTCAATCAATGACCACGTGACGTAGACGTCCCCGAAAATCGCTCATACGATGTCGTATTGGAAACCCCTTCCGCGAAGAACAAGTCAGACAAGTAATTATCGAAATCCTCAGGCGCGTATCTCACAATCGCCGACGTACTCCCCGAGACCCTAACCCGCTCGTAGAAAACCCGATAACCCGAAACTATCTTCCTCGACAGCGATACCTTCACCTCGTCCCTCAGCTTCGGGTCGGGCACGACCCACGAGCTCTGCTTCTTGTACACCTCCTCGAATCCCTTGTAGAACCGATCCAGATCCTCCGGCGAAATCTCCGCCGTAGGATCCTCGGGAAGTGACGTCATCACCTTCCCCCAGCTCATCCTCTCGAAGTTGGCCAGAAATCGGCGGACCTTCGACTGGTTATTCGATAACCAGTCGCCGCCTAGGACCAAAGCCAAGTTCGAGCTCCTCACCTTCGAAACGACGTAGTTTAGGTTGTTCGCGAGGAACAAGTACGACAGCGCCACGTCGTCGCACTGCGTCGCCTTTCCGTCGAGCTTGCAGAGGAGGACCAGTATCAGCCACCCGAATCTCTCGGCGATCGACGCCGACGGCGAAGCTGATGCGTCTAAGGAGGTAGGGCTCGAGAAATAGGACGCCGGCAGCGGCGTCTGACTCTCCGTCCAATCGGCGACGATTTCCGCGACGGCGCCGGTGTAGTCTCCGAGGAAGACGAGGAAGTTCATCACGTAGCGAGTCAGAGGGTGGACGTTGCCCCCTGACGTCACTTTCGACGAGTCCTTCTGAATCGCCGCCTCGAACTGAGTCAACATGACTCTGACGGCGTCGCCGAGCTTCACCTGCGCCGTTAGGGCTTCCTTCCTCACCTCCGTCATCGACTGGTGCGAGAATATCGACTCGATCTCAGGCCATAGATTGGAGAGGGCTTCGTACATATCAAGAGCTCGGAAAATTTTCTCCGGCGACAGAATTTTCTTGGACTTCGCGAAGTTTTCGGGTAAAGTGAACATACTCATGGCGGCGTCTCTTGCTATGTCGGTGAAGCAAGACTCCGCGATTCTCTCAGAAGATGAAAAGACGGCGTCGCAGAGGATTCTCTCTCCGTGGAACAGAGTCTTCACGGCGAACCTCACGGCGCGAAGCCACCCCTTGATTTTGGGTTCAAGAACACCCCACTCCATCTTATGGATTTGACTGTGGTGGTTGTTGTTGTTGCCCTTCTCAACTCCCAGGTGGTATAGAGCTTCGTCCACCATGGATTTGCGTATTACCCTGTAGATATTGACGCACTCCTTTGCGTACCCACAAGAGATCATAGCATCTGCTATGCTCTTCAAATCCGCCATAGCCGTTTCCCCTCCTCCTCCTCCTCCTCTTGGAGGCGTACGAGGAGGCGTTCTTCTTCCTCTAGGAAAACCCATCTGTTCATCGTCGTCTTCCATACCTTCTTCGCCAGTCGAGTAAACAGAGGAATGATTTGAGATGGACTCGGAGTCGAGGTTCTTCTTGTTTGCAGATAAAATGACGTGAAACTCCTTCTCCAGCCTTTTGATGGCGATTTGCATCAGATTCTGAGCTCTTATGAGCTGCTGGCGATGACTGGTCGAGCCGTGGTGGTGGCTCACGTAGTGGTGCATGGCCTTCTGAAGATCGGCGACGGCCTCGAGGAATTTTCTGGGCTCGTCGGTGTTGTTCGAAGAAAAGAGCGGCGTGTAATGTCCGCGATTTGCATCCAAATCCCAGTGTCTGACCACTGACTCGGCGAAGTCGAGGTTCTCGTCAATCATGGAGTCTGAGAAGGTGTGGTGGCGCGTGGGTGAAGGAGGAGATTCGCGGTGGTGGGAAGGAGATGGAGATCTGCTGTGGAATAGCGATGATCCCTTCATTTTTCCTTATGTTGTAAAAGGCAATTGGGTACTAGTGGTATCGGTGAATGGTGAAGAACAGAGACACGAAGGATATGAAAGTTTGCTAGTAGAGAGAGAAACGTAACTTTAGATTTTGGAGAGAGAAAAGGCAAAGGAGAATGTAATAAGATTTTCTAACAGTGTGGGGAGATTTGGGGTATATTTATAGAGGGATGAGAGGGAGGAAAACGTTGACTAATCAAAGCAAAAATGTTTGAAACGGCTGACGCGACGCGCCATGGCTTTTGACTTTGCTTGGAATTTTCATGCAAGCGTTAAATGTTAGGGAAGAAAGAATACTTATAGTTTAAGTCTTCCGGGGACGGTTAATCGTAATACGGGCCCTCCAGCAATTTTAAATATAGGGCATTTTTAAAGATAAAATTAAATAATGTATATTGACAAATCGTGCTAACTTATCACATCATCCTCTAACTACGGCACTCAAAATTTAAAATGCACCATTTATGCTTTTTGAACTTTGAAAAACCGTCTCTTTTTAGTTCTTTAAGTGGAATTACAAAACAATTGTTTATAGTAATTTGAAAAAAAAAAAATTATGTGGAAACAAAAGTCCCATGATTTGACATCATAGTCCTGTACGCAACATAAACCCCTTTTAATACAATTTGATATCCTTGTTTCTTTTGCAAGCACCATATTAAAGCAACTTTGTCGATTAATATCTAAGCGCTCTCATGTATTCACAAAGTTTCAAGTTTAAACGTTCTTATGCTCTTGAGCCTTTATGACTGGATATTTCTTTCAAATAAAAGACATCGTTAATGCTTATTTTTGTCGTAACGATCATTTCAAGCAGTAAGAAACCTGTTAAAGTTAAGTTAGGAGATATAATTGATGTTAAATTTTGAATTTTTTTTAATTAACTATATTTTACTTATATAATACGTTTCTAATTCGGGGCCACCTCAAAATTCCTGGGCCTAATGCCCTTGCTTTACTTGCTTTATCCAAAAGCCGGCCCCGAGTCTTCCAATCTGTGATAATTGGATGCTTCAAATTTGGAATTTTGAATTTTATTTCCCTAACGAAAATCAAGACATCATTAGTACATTTATTTGCAATGTTTTTTTTTTTTTTTTTGCGTGATCGCTTCAAATCATATCTCAACGATCCCATTGAAACTTGCTATTATAGAAATGCATTCTGATTTTGTCACTTTGCAATATCACAATATAGATTCGTGAAAGATAAGTTGGGACAGTTTATAAAAAAACTAGGTTCGAGCTTATGACTGTCGAATATCGAGTTCAAGGTTCGTAACTAATTAAAACCTTTCGAGCTGATTGGGGAGCTTAGCTTATTAATTTTTCTTTACTTATTTTCACTACAGTTAAAGATTCGAGCTTTTCTAGCTCAATCTGATTTGTTTTCCATCAAATGGATCTCGATTTCGAAATGAGCTCGACTCCTTTACAACCTCAAAGATCCTAATGATACATAAATAAATAAACTGTTAGCATGAGGACCAAAAGATAATTTTTTAAGAGTAATGGGTCACGTTTGCAACCAAATTGGTAACTTACATGATGGGACCCAACCCAATACTAATATTCAACAAAGTTGCGGTCGAGTGTCTATTCAGTGAAGTGTTTGATAGCAACTTCTTAGGGGTCATTACAAATAAATATAAGTCTTTAGTAGTTCTTTTTTTGCCATTTGCAATAATATAAGTTTGAAGAAAGTTTGAACAATAATTATGTCATAGATTGTCAGGTTGCTACCCTATGACTTGGTTCGATAATAACTCCACCAAAGGAACCTGGTAGTCATAAAATTTAATTTCTGATAACTAAGTTGAAAGTGACCATGTCAAAGTTTTATGTTTGATGTGAAAAATGTAGGATAACTTACATATACGTAGCAATTAAGACATTTTAAGCAATAACAGAGGTATATAGTTTTAGTTATTTAAAACTCTTCATAACCTTTTTCCACACACAATATACGGTCAGCTTACGGCTCCTATAATCAGCTACCACGTCTTTTCATTACAAAAAATGCAGTGTTTCTTATAAGTAGTATGTCCTTTTCCTCCAATAGTTTATCTACGTGCTTAAAATATAATTATATTTAATATCGTTTATAACTTTTATATTTATAATTTCTAATGTTTAATGGATATATATAATATTTAAATATATAAAGAAAACTAATATTTAGGGGTAAAACTACAATAATGAAAAAGTTTAGAACTGATATGATTATGAACAATGAATTAAATTATGAATAGTGGTGTTAAATTTTAATAATTTGATAACAGTTTATAGCCACCCCACCCTTAAACCATCTTCCGGACAAACTCATTCTCAAACTCATAGTCATTCTCAAAGTCGAAATGCAGGAATTCTTCTCCTACCATTAACTCATTCCCAAACTCAAAATAAATAGTTGATACATTTCAATTCACTTGGCACCTTATGCCGTCTCCAATCATCTCCAATTTGAGCTGCTATTTATCTATCAATGATATTGATGTTATTAATTCACTTGCACCTTATGCCATCTCCCATCATTCCCTATATACAGTTCAATTTCTTTATATATAGAGTTTCAACAGTATCATTAAAACTCCAAGCATCTCCTCTATATTTTACACCATACAAAATATTCTCATCATTAGGTATTAATTTATGTTGTACATCTTCATTAACTTCTAACACAACTCTTAATAACATTATCAATCATGAGGACACTTTTGGTAAATTATTGGCTATAGAACCTAAATTTATTTGAAGTTCCAAATGAGTGCAGAAGCATTTCATTCATGACCGTTATTTGTTTCCACAGTTAAAAGTTGACCTGCATTATAATAAATGATGATAAGTCTCACGAGACAGCGAGAGAGATGAATTCAAAATTCAAACCCTTAATCAATTTATTGAGAGTGACATTAATATATTAAGCACAATCAATAGGATCTCGTGTAATATCAATAATAAAAGTGCAGTACACTAACAAGCATTTGATTCGTGACCGTTGTGTGTTCCTCACATTGAGTTTCCGTTCAGAATTCAACGCTAATCAATTGATGTCACTAATAACATCAATATAACCATTTTCATTTTGTTTTTCATTTTAATATGCTTATTAAATTTCTTAAGTCATGTTGATTTAAACACAAACTTGAGATAAGCTAGTAGAAAACCTGATAATACAGACTTTTAAATCAAATACATTATTAAAGGACAGTGAGCTAAAATAAAGCATATGCGATCTAAGGGCTCTCCAAGGGCAACACTATACTCAGCGGTGGACTCGAAGAATGGAGTTGGAGGAACTCCAACGCAACTCCAAACGCCACTTCATAGTTGGAGAAACGAACAATGCTCGTCAATCTAAAGCGGACGTTTTCACCCTCTATCTATTTTTCATTTTGTTTTTCAATTTCTTTGATGCTTCATCTTAAATTTGGTGTTTCCAAATAGATTTTGGATTTTATCGGTGAGCTGGGGAGTTGGAATAGTTAGAGAATATGAACAAGTAGGAGAGAGAATGTGCTGATTGAGTTTATAATAATATTAATAAATAAATATCTTTTTATCCTTTTATGTACGTAAAAAAAAAGGTGAATCTATAGAGACCCAATCGTATGGAAAATTCGCAAGTCAGTACCAATGTCAGAAATTTTAGATAAGTACTCGTTCGACTGTGCGTACTATTTTCCCAGTCATGACGTACCTTTTGATATGTGTATTGCGTCCCACGTTATGCATCTAAACGGTACCCATATATGGTACCTATATACGGTCCACACGGTACCTTGCGTCAAGCTATATGGTGGTACCATTTTCTAGCTGTATTACGTATCACAATACGTTTCTCTATGGTACCTAAATGTGTGATATGATGTACCTTGCGGCAGGTAGAGCTGTCAAAACGGGCCGGCGGGGCGGGCCGGCCCGTAACCGCCAAAAGCCCGCCAGTGGCGGGGCGGGGGCGGGTAAGCCCGCCATCTGGCGGGCCTAAGAAATGCATAACCGCCCCGCCCCGCCGGCGGGCGCGGGCCTGGCGGGCTTAGCCCGCCAGGTTAAAATAAAAAAAAATATTAAAAAAAATTATATAAAAAAAGGAAAAAATAAGAAAAAATAATAAATAATAGAAAAAAAATAAATATAAAAATAGGAAAAAATAAGAAAATGAACGAAAATAAATTTAATTTAATAAACTTTTTTAATATTAATATATTTATATTAATAAGTACCAATTATTATTTTATATTTACAATATAATATAAAAAATATAATTTTTTTTTACTTAATCTGGCGGGCTACCCGCGGGCTAGCCCGCCCCGCCCCGCCGAAGCCCGCACCCGCCGCGGGCTTGCCCGCCAAGGCCCGCCTCCAGGCGGGCCTAAAATTTCAGAGCCCGCCCCGCCACTTTGGCGGGGCCGGGCGGGCCGGCCCGCGGGCCCAAGCCCGTTTTGACAGCTCTAGCGGCAGGCAGGTACCAATGTGCAAAAAAATTATTCTGACAGGTACCTGCATATAAAAAATACTAACAGGGTACTGATTTGCTAATTTTTCATATTAATGAGTATTTTTATGTAAAATCCCCAAAATAGTTCTTTTATAAAATGTATACATTATACTATAATAGACTAAATAGTTAAAAGTTTTCAAAAGTATTTCTAAAAAAAGAAAATAAAATACTTCTAGCAATTTAATTATTATAAATCAATATAATAAAATATATATAATAATTAACATATGATATTAAATATATTGAGACTATTTTGTATAGAATAAAACATAGAGGAAATGGTTGGAGTGTTCAATGTCTATTTATAAAGAAATTGTAGTGTGGCAAAATTTTATACGAAGGAAGGATTGGAGATGGCCTAAGCACATCGAAATTTGTGTCTATATCTCAGCGGATCATTTTCTTATGGCAAGGGGAAGGATTACATTTTTTCCTTCTCATACAAAGAGATGTTGCAAGGCTTAGATATTTTCAATTTTGCTTATTGGGGTTAGGATGAAGGTTTTGGCTTGCCAACTCATTGCCTTACAAATAGAAATAATTTAGATTAGGAGACATCCTATGCCATTCTAGATTATTCTTTACCCTACTTTTGCATTAAGTTGTTTTTAATTAATTAATAGCCCCAATGTAACGAATTGCCACCATTTAATTAATCCATTGGGTTGGGGCAAGCCTAATTTGTGCTTTAGCTAGCTTAATAGGCCTACTATAGTTACCTATACTTGAGGCCGCCTTTAATTTCCTAGACAAGTCAAGATAGGCATACATATAGTACTTATATTGTTCACTTTTTAACTTTGCACTCAATATAAAGCCCTAGATTAAAAGAGGACTGGTATAATAATAGCAAGCTTTCAAGACAATTTATGAGAGACCCAAGTTATATAAATCCATGACTAGAATGGGTCAAGATTAAAAAGTTACAATTACCAAAATAACCCTAATATGAAACACCATATGAAACAACGAAAAATCCTCTGTTTTACACACGAGTCTCCTTCGCATTAGCCATGGCCACCGTCAGATCAACACTTTGATTCGCAGCCAGGTTATGTGCTTGAGTTTACTATTGAAGATGACTATTGTTGCATACGGTGAGAGTGATGAGTGATACTACAAAAGAAACATATTATTTATTGGCTTCCTTTGTAGACTTTGGTGGATATGGATAAGAATGCTATCTCAATTTTTTAACTTTGACTTTTATGTCGCCTTTTCCGATATACGTTGTGTTTGTTTTGTAGCCCACTTAATAGAAAAGACCAAGCCCGCAAAAATTAAACGTTGGTTGTCATATGAATATCATATCCAGTTATTTTGAGCAGTTTAACAAACACAATATAAATAATAAAATTGTTTGGTTTAAATAACAAAATTTATGATGGGTCAGACAAAACTTTGAAAAGACCCATTTGGAAAATGTAAGATAAAGGAATCTTGGAGTTCCATTTCAGATAAATAATTGAAGTCCGTTTAACAAATGCGGGCTTTTAAATTTTCATGGGCTTCAACTTATTAAACCAAACGTATAAAATGGGTCATTAATAATTTTGTTATTTTCTTGGTATATCTTGTAAACCAAACACTGCCTAAACGAAACCTTAACTATCAAGTATTGGAGTAATATTGTTAATTCCAACACTAACTCAGGCCAACATTTTTTGGGATTCCAAGCCTAGACCTATGTTTTTCAAATGTGGCAATTATTAATGTAAAATCCGAGATTTTAAATGGTTATAAAATATAATTTATTCATTAAGATGGAATTCTTAATTGAACATTGGTAAGAAAAGATAAAATGAACTTGTGATTTTTATTTATGTTTCCAATTATTACTTGTAAATAAATGACATATCAAAATGGTTTTGATGTAGTGGCAAGCCATACTAAAACAGTATTAACCACATAGGGCAGTCAGTGTTTTAAATCGCGTTGTGAAGCGCGCTATATAGCGCGATATTACGTAAATATTTTCTAAAGCGTAGTAGCGTAGAAATTTTGCGCTATTTCTTTTTATTATTTCTTTTTCTTTGTCTTGGGATTCAGTTTTTCTTTAAGAATAAGCTGTCATTTTCTCTTTCATGCCTACAAGATAAAAATTAAGCTGTTCATTTCTTTGCTTTGGCGTCTGCGACATTAAATGGGCGTTGTTCTCCAAATTACTTTTTTTTTTCCATATTAATTTAGGGTTCATATGTTTGAGGCTTTCAATTTACAAAATAAGTGTCGAAATCCCTCGGGTGCCAAAGAATACGATGAAACTAGAGCATGCAAGCTGAAGATGATGATGAATAGCAAAGTGGGAGAGAGAGGTACACGTTGCATTCTTATGTTTTATGGCTATTTTGTAAGTTGTCTACTTTTATAATTTTATGTTTTTCATATAATTTTATGTTGTGTACTTTTAAGTAGTTGTGTATACTTTGTATTCTTTTAAGTTGTGTACTTTTCTATTATGATTTTATGCATTTTAACAAATAATGGTTATTATGTTATATATTATGTTTTTTAAGCATTATAACTGAACCGCTTGAAATGCTAACGCAATGCGCTACGCTATTTACGCTACGCACTATCAGAATCAAAACGCAACGCATTGCGTTTTATATACTTTAAAACATTGAGTGCAGTTGAGTCAATCAAGCTTGCATCAACTATTATGTATCAGCTGAAACAACTAAAAATCGATAAGCGATGTATTAATTAGAAATTACTTCAATAAAACTTAAATGATATGGTCGTGAAGTGAACCACGTCTGCAGGCGGCGTGATAACCACAGTTACCCTATAGAGGTGTCCCAATGCAGTTGTTGACGATGGCGCTGAACAACATGTAATTCTACAGTAGGTGGTAAGTGATACATATTAAACATTTCATGGCACGAATACAATACCAAATTTGGGACAGCCCATCGAGACATCGCGGGTCCTTGTTCCGATAGATTAGACATAACGTCGACCTTCAGCTCATTGTCCGGATTGTAAAATGAAAAAAATGTGTAGCACTTTGACCTCCTTGCAACAAGAGGCGACGGCTCGTACGCCATTGTCTCCAGTCGAATCCATTACCGTTGCAATTAAAAAATAAGCAGGTTACGAGAAGAGAAAAATATATTACAAAATCTCCAAAATGAACAAACAAGGCCAAGACGATATGGAAAAAAAAAAAATTATTAGGATAAGGTCAGCAAACAAAAAATATGAAGAGAAGGAGGAGGATGACTTATACCCATAACGCACAAATTACAGCACTGGATGGTGAACTCGACGATATGAATGCTCGAATCATCGATTATAATAAGCCAGTAGATCTTGTCGCAAACGGTATAGACGGCTTATAGATATTCGTGATCAAAATCCCAAGATTCAGTCACGGCCTCGAGATCATTACAAGCAGTGAAGGCGTCAGCAAATTCAAATGCAAATCATGGCCAACGACAATAGTGGGTTGAACCCGAACTCAGCTAGACGAGAAACGTGACTAAGTAAACCCGGGATCTTTTCGAACGATACGTTAAAACAATTTTAGGTCTCGACACCTTGAGACAAGGGACTTTATATCAAGGATATTCACGTCAAAATCCAGGCAAGAAAATATTGAAATTAACAAACTGAAGTTATCCAGGAATTGCCAAGCCATCTTGAACCACTGTCTTCCACTTTACAAAACAAAATCCTTATCAATACCCAGAATCAACCATGAGAATAAACTGACCCACCAGTCGTACAAGATAGACGTTTACAAAGCATTCATAAAACTAGATCTTAACAAAACTGTCATAAAGACAACCATTCACAAACAAAATCATCGAATAACCACATAATCGGTCATAAGAATAGAAACCAACCCGTCATTCGTAATAGATGACATTTACAAAACAGTCGTAAAAGACAGACTATTAAAGAATAGTCGTAAAAGACATTCATAAACAAAATTTTCAGCGAATACCTCAAATCAATCATGAGAGTAGAAACCAACCCATCATTCGTAATAACAGATCTTTACAAAACAGTCGCAAAAGACAAACCTTTAGAAACAAACTCATCGAATACCCCTAAATCAGTCGCGAGAATAAAAACCACCCATCAATCGTACAAGACAAACCTTTACAAAACAGTCGTAAAAGACAAACCTTTACAAAACAGTCGTAAAAGACGGGCCTTTACAAAACAGTTGTAAAAGGGAGCCCTTCACAAAACGAAATCCTCGGTGAACACCCCCAAATCAGTCATGAGAATAAAAACTAACACCACTCGTAAAAAACTGCCCTTCACAAAACAAAATCCTCAGCGAATACCCCCAAATCAATCATGAGAATAAAAGTCAACCCAACGACGACCCTTTTTGGGGAAGAAATTGCCTTTCTCATCATTAGCAAGAACCCTAGATGGATCATACAACTCGAAACCTCACGACACACCCTACTCTTTCCACTCTTCAATACCTCTAAGTACACAAACTTCTTAGGTATTTATAGGGTTGAAATCTTCCTCATTAAGCAAGCTAGGTGTCATCATGCATGAAGTCCTTAAATTCAGTCTTCAATTTTTTCGTCGTACATTGTGTCGTCCAGGTTTTGTAAAAGGGAGATTTTTAATATGCCTTGGATTGCCTACCATTTCGCTTTGTTTGGTTATATGATCAGCAATAAGGCAAAATATAAATATATTCTAGTAAGCCCAGGATTATTTATCTTGCCCTATGTAACAAGTTTGTTTATATCGGGCTTTGCGGGCTGACGAATTAATTTAGGGTCGTAATAAAGAAACCAAACACTCTATTATCGGTTATTATTTATATTATTTGGGCTTATATTGGATTCCAAACGTGCCTGGTATAACCCAAGCATTCGTTGTGTGTGTGACATTTGGCAGAAACAAAATTAAATTACATATAAATGGGTGTTTGGTGTACCAACATGGTAGGGATAGTTTGTGAGAGACTTGTCAATTAATTAGTGTTGGGTTATACCCAAGTGGTAGGCAAGTCAAAATTTTATGGGGTTGGCTGCCTACCCATTTGGGTATAACACAAGTCCACTCATTGGATGACATATGCAACAAATTAAATTGCACGTAAAATGTATTGTTGGTGTATCAACATGTTAGGGAAGTGTGTGAGAGGGTGACATGTCAAATAATTAATGACTTGCGTTATACCCATGTGGGTAGGCAACTCAAACCTTATTCATGTCTCCTTATTCACTAAACAAATCAAATGCAAGGCTCAACTAACTAAGAGGATGTCTTGCCAAAGATTGTTACACATGTAGTCATGAAAATCAACAACAGTCATGGCGATGGTTGGGTTATAACTCATAGAAAGACACACTTTGCCTAGGGTTAGTGCCAAATTACAGATAGTCATTACATCCTCAAAATGTATTCATGTGGATTTAATGTTGTTATAATATGTACACATCCCCTAACGAAATCTACACACTCTCTCTCCCTCACGCAAAATATCAGTTCCTCATTTTGATGCAGAATAGTTGGAAGCAAGGTTCAATTTGATCGAGGAAGGTGGTATAACGACCATTTTGAATCACTTGTTTATGACTAAAAAGTACGAAGATACTCCTGATGGTGGATCCATCATCAAGATTTCAAGACAATGGTACCAACGGCGACGCCAAAATAGACTAGGCGAAGGTAAAAGCTACATTTAAGTTTGAGAGACCATAGAAGAGTAGCTCCTCGAACATCGTCAAGTTTCTGCTGCTTAATTAAATAGGATTGTTACCGAAGAATTACTAGAAACAAATAACCCCGAATACTTTTTCTTTGTGATTGAATTGAGTTGTTGTCTAATAAAATGTTGGCATGGATAGTAACGTGAAAAAGGATATCTTCGATCTCTCTGGATATTTTCCATCGAAACGAATTCTTTATATTTGTAAGGGTTATCTATCTATCTAGCTACACTTCAAAACTCATGACCTAAATATTTACATTAAGAACCACGTGACACCTTTTTTCCTTGGTACAACCATATCTTACTCCCCAATGTTTGGCTTATGGATGTTTCTGGAACCCCATATTCAAATATGCCAATTTTAGTCTCTAATATTACAGATAAATTTCTCGTAAGTTTAGAATAAATTTAACATGTGAGAGCATATTGTCTCCTTTTAGTCGACTACCTCATAACTCATCTTCTTCTTAGACTTAAATCGCACATGAGCACGCATCAAATTTAACCCAGTTTCAAAGTATATATACCTTTTAGCCCAATTTATAAGCCCATGGACTTTCACTCTAAGCCCCAATTTATAAGCCATTGAGTTGCACTCTAAAACCAATCGACAATAAAGGTAGCAGCCACAAGCTTATAAATTGGTCTCAACTACACTAATTATCCGATATGGACTTGGATTTGTACCCAACAAGTACACGCTAAACTAACATGACATTTATACAACCTTAAGCCATGAAAAATGCACCGAAGGAAGAATGCAACGCAGGATAAGACAATGTAGTTCGAAGAGAGAACATGCAAGTTGTAGAAAAGTACATATTGTTATTTATTGCCTTAAGAGTTTTACTCGGAATCAAGGCAAGCTCTTTACTAGGTGCATCATGCATGGCTACTAATACAGGTTAGCCACCCGATTACAAGGGCTACATTGTATCTTGCTTATCACAACCTATTATAAATCGATGGGCCCTTCCTAAAATCAAATGTGATAGGTGGATATAGCTTATTGATATATTAAATGCGTTTGAGCCCATTTTTATGAGTTATATATTATTGCGCCCATAAATGGAGTTCGAAAATCCACTTAAGGAGTTGAGCCCTACCATGGAGGCTCCAAAATAGACTAAAACATTTAGGGTCCTGCCCAATAGGCCAGGATGCACATGCCCAATCCAGCCATGCTACGTGTGCCGGCTTTTATAACGTTATATTATTTTTAATTTATCGTGGTATAATATAGAGGAAAATGTCAGTTTTAGGTCCTAAAAGTAGACATGAACCACCGTCGATGCTGGCACATGTTGATAGACTATTATATATAGACAACTCGAACCAAAAGTAAAGAAATTATGCATGAGATAATTGAGTTAATTTTAGACATGGGGGAAGGTGGATCTCTCGACCGGGATGGCATTTTTGTCAACTCAGTGTCGAAATAAGTTGAACATCGTCACCAAAAGACTACTAGTCTCCATTTTGCATTTACAGAAATTAGTTTTGGTGAACTCAATTGAATTATACAATATATAGTCAACCCCCCACATCATTTATGGGATATATCCCGTCAAATGTCGTGATCTGATTCGCTCCTAAATAGAATGATACAATACAATCCACTCATCTTTATGAAGGAAAATATAAAATGTTTGTCGATTCATCGAGAACACGTTGCATTCACCTCATATATCTTCATTGTAAACATCCATTACAAGCAAGAATGATCTACAAATCATATATTTTACGTAGGTCTTATGATTTTTAAAGCATGTTTCATATGATCCGAAACTTGGTTATGAAATAATTATTAATTTAGGTCGTTAATGTCGGGAAACTTGATGTGGAAATAAACAAAATACATAATATAGACAAAAGAATCAATTCAGTATGCCAACATGATTAATATTTTAGTTAAAAATGAGCTAAGCATGACATATTTATTATTGTCATGTGGCTTAAGCTTTAGCCTATAAATAGGCTTGATCCGTACATTGTAAATCATCCCACAACAAAAGAGTAAGAAGAAAAGAGAGGTACATAGAGGCTTTGTTCAGTATTTACTCCGACTATAAAGAGAATGAGGGTTTTCAGCTTTATAAATTGTGGTTGTAACACCTGTTTTTATCCTAATAAAATTCCTACCTTTCCCGCTGTTTTTTACTCCGATACAAAAAGGAGTTTTTAACGTAAATTCTCGTGTTCCATTTATCCTCATTGTCATTTCTAATATCGTTACGCTTTCCATTTCGCAACAGTTAAGTACGGTAAAACTTCCATAAATTAATAATCTATAAATTAAGAAACGTTCTAAAAAAATAAAATCTTCTTGTTCCTACTTGGGCCTGTGTAGAAAATCATCGCATTCAATAAGATAATAATATAATAATTTTTCGCAAATTCCCTTTGTAAATACTAGGTCACATTAAAACTATAACTTAATAATTCATAAATATTATAATTATATATTATGATTATTTTTAAAATATTACAATTACAGTAAACCTTTATGACAGTGGGATCATTAAATTTTATTAATTTAGAGAGATATTAATATAGTGGTAAATTAATATTTTATTAATTAACAGGTAAACATTTTAAATTCAGCTATCTCGCAGTGCATGCCAATGTCGGACTGAATCAAATAAGAATATGAGTGAGTATGTAGCTTAATATTACATACAATTAAATCTTGTAACATAATTTATCGACATTAATATTCATCATTTTGTAATGACTTTTAAATATGTGATATGGTGGTCGTAGCAAAGTTCTAATTTATAATTGTAATATTGTAGTAAATTCATATATTTATAATTATAATTACTTATGAATTAATATGTTAGAATTTTAATGGAACCTAATATTTGTAAAGAGATTTTTTCGAAAATCATTATCTTATTATCTTATCGCATTTGATAATTTTTACAAAGGCGCGAGTCGCGATCGAAAGATTTTTTTATTTTAGAGATTTTTATTAAATTATAGTGTATTAATTTATAGAGCCTTTACTTTAAAATATATTCATGAGCTTTGCTACGGTCATCATGTCACATATGTAAAATATCATTACAACTAATAAAATGACCAATGTTATTATTGGGTAAGGATAATTGTATGTAATATGAAAGATACAAATTTACTCATGTTCTAAAATCGATTCGGCCTGCTGATATACGTAACTTTCACAAATTATTACGTATATAGAAACATAACCGCTTGAATAAACCCTTCACCTACTATTTTTCCCCAAAAGCAATCACAGAATAATCAATCAATACTCTCCATTACACGTACAACTAATAGAGATAAATCAAATAATCAATAATATACTAGTAATCAATTCTCCTCACCGCCGTCCGCCGCAAACCCAACCACCATGGCCAAAGCCAGCAACCACCTAGTCGGACTCCTAAACTTCCTAACCTTTCTCCTCTCAATCCCCATACTCGGCGGCGGCATATGGCTGAGCACGCGCGCCAACACCACCGACTGCCTCCGCTTCCTCCAGTGGCCGCTCATCGTCATCGGACTCGCCATCATGGTTGTCTCACTCGCTGGGTTCGCCGGCGCGTGCTACAGAAACACCTTGCTCATGTACATCTACCTATGGGCCATGTTCTTCATCATCGCTACACTCATATGCTTCGTCATCTTCGCCTACGCCGTCACCGATAAAGGCTCCGGCCGGCCGCTGATGAACAGGGCCTACCTCGACTACTCTCTCCATGACTACGCCGGCACGTGGCTCGCCGACAGAGTCGCCGACGAGGGCTATTGGAGGAAGATTGCGTCGTGCGTGAGGAGTTCGAAGGTTTGTGCGAAGATGGGGAGGAATTTCAATGGTTTGCCTGAGTCTGCTGATATGTTTGCGTTAAGGCGATTGAGTCCGATTCAGGTCCGTATTTTTTGTTTATTTATTTCCGTTTAGTTGACTGATTAGTTGGTTTACATGTTTTTTATGCTTCGATCGAAAGAGTATATGCTTGATTTTGGTGTTTCAACTTTTTTTGCTGATTTTACCTGTGTGATGGATGTTTGGGTCTGGGCGTTAGGACGATGAGGATGATTAGTTTCTAACACGTGTCCATCTTTCCTTGAAAAAGAAATAGCAAATATAAGAGAGTTTTCCATTAGACAATGAAACATCTCGAGAACTTATCCTCCATATTTTCCTAGGGCATATCTAATTTGACACGTTTTGCAAAATATGATTGTATAGGTGAAAAAAAATTATATCTACGTGTGGTGTGGTGAAAATTCATTAGTCATTCACTATTCACTAACTCATCTATTCTATCATTCTATGTGCCGATGCTATAAACTGCTACTTTGACCTGTCAATTAAGTTTTATCACAAAATATTAAATATTAAAATTGAAATAAATCACACACTACCTTTACTTACTATCAGTCTCATGTGCACACTCATACGTACTTACGACTAGTCTCATGTGCACTCATACGTGTGAGATATGAAATATAAATATATTTATACTGCATTGTAGTTAGGGCTGGTTTTTTAATTTCAGTGGCCCAGTTCTTATATAATATATGGAGGCCCATTTTTCCTATGTGGGGCCTTATTGGGAAAATGGGTCTATTTTGTTAGTTCATATTTTTATAAACAGCCCATTTTTAATATGTGGCCATGCTATTACTAACTATTATATTAAGCTGAACTAGTTTTTTGCCCGTGCAATGCACAGGTCATAATTAGCTATATCTATTTTAAGTCGATTATACAAATTAATTAACGATTTATAATTAACTAATTAAAGAATCCATTTTTGATAGAACATGGGTGGTTAGTTTTTTTAGAAGTGGAGTGTGGGGTGGTTTTATCAACGTATTAAGAAATAATTAGTTAAAAGAATTTAGTGAACATGACACATGCCAACACCATAGGAAGACTACATTTAAATGTATATATATGATTTGTAGCTCTGTGCAGTAGGCCTCGATGCACAGGCCCAAATCCGGCCGTGATTATAGTGGGTGATTTGCTTATGAGTTAATATTAGTTTAATTACCAGACCAAACTTACGGTTTATACAATTCCCCTTATACTTAATAAAAGGGTATATCTTAAACATATTATAATTTATAGTTAATTCTACTTTATTTTTATTATTATATATATATATATTCATAATTAAATTTAAAATTGTTCAATTAAATATGTTAAAATTAAAATAAATTTATTTATATATTATAGCACAACGTATCTAGGTAGAATATATGTATGTATCATTATGCTTTATTTGACTAAAGGCCAAAGATTTGTTGTCCTATTCTCTCAATCAATAATAATTTGTTTGTTTGAAGGATATCTTTCCTTCGTAAAGTTATTTACGTATGCAACCGTATTCCATTTTTATAACTAATCAAGTTAATTTACATAGCAACGATTTTTCCATTTATTGATGAGCTATATTGGTCATGGGGTGTGATCGATCGTAGATGGAGAGGTGATATGGGTCGATTGATGTGCGGGCCGGCAATTTGGGATATTTGTACAGGGTCGTTATTGAACTTAATCTTCCCTTTTTCCTTGAAGCATATAATGTTTGCTTGCTATTGTGTCTACCTACCGTTAGCACTATCTGTTAGCACTATCTGCAAAATCTACTTACGTTTTGCCGTATAAATAAAGGATAAAAACTTACTTTGCCTATTTCCAAACGATTTTTTTGTTCTTATTCTTTTATTTTCTGCATGCACGATGTATATTTACGTAACACAGTCGGGATGCTGCAAGCCGCCCACGACGTGCGGGTACGTTTACGTGAACGAGACGGTGTGGGCCCAATCAGCAGTCGGTGCGGTGGGCCCCGACCCCGACTGCTTGAGGTGGAGCAACGATCAGAGTCAGCTTTGCTACAACTGCGACTCTTGCAAGGCGGGAGTGCTCGCGAGCTTGAAGAGGAGTTGGAGGAAAGCCTCCGTAATAAACATCGTCGTACTCATCCTCTTGGTCGTAATCTACGCCGTCGCGTACGCTGCGTTTAGGCACGATAAGCGCATGGACAACGACGAGCCCTACGGCGAGACGCGCATGGAGAAAGAACAGCCCAGTAGAATACACTTATAATTAATAAAGGCAGGGTTTACATTAATAAAACAAAACTCGATCGTTGTATGTAATGTAAGCATAGTGTGTGTGGGGATTGATCTGTAACTTTTTTAGTTTTTAGATGGCTTGTTGACAGCTTCCTTTTCTGTAAAATGTTTGTTCAGTGTTCGATGTCAATCTCATACTCAATGTGGTTTTAATGTCCTTTTTTTTTTAATTGGGGCTTGATTGATGACACCCATCGACGAGCTTGAATTTGAGCTGAGTGTTCGAAATTGCAAACCAGAGCTGTTTATGTTAAAGAAAATGTTACACACAGAATCAGACCAACAGGGATAAAATGTTTTTGTTGACTATGTTATGTTGGAGATATTCATCTGAACTATATAAAACTACCGCGCCGAGCAATAGTAGCTTTCTACCAAGTATTCTATGATACTGTTCGTTTCTAGCATGATTGTGCAATGAAAAGTGTTTCTATATCTTGAAGTCACAGCACGCTTACTTAGAGCATCTCCAACAGTCCGTTATAGCTGGCGTTAGACACCATATATGGTGGAAAATCAGTTCCAATCGTCCTCTAAACGCCACACTATTGATGGCGGGTGCTACAGTGCCCCGCTATATATTGCGGGTCACTGTTCACCCGCTATCCCTCTTTCTTAATTTTTTTTTGTTTTTTTATGTGCAATTAGAAATAATTCTTTAATGAAATAATTATTGTTAAATTAAATCTGTTTCCATATTTTATTCATGTATGAAATAAATTAATATTTAAAACTTAAATTATAATGATAATTGAAATATATTGAAAACATTGGTATAGAGTTTAAATTATAATGATAATTTAAATATATTGAAAACATTGGTATGGAGTTTAAATTATAATGATAATTTAAATATATTGAAAATATTGGTATCATTGATAATTTGAAATCATTACCTAGATATTAAATATAATATTAAATAAATAGAATAATGAGAGTATTAGGTTTAGAGGAAAATATAGAGGAGATGGTTGGAGTTGTCGGTACTGTTTAAACTGTATGTATAGAGGAATTTAACTGTAGCAACGTTATATATAGAGTGGATGGTTGGAGATGCTCTTAGAACAGCACTGCATAGATAACTTCTGCTGCGAATGCTTGTATGAGACGTTAACATAAGACCCTTAACTAACAATTATTACCTGAAAATTATGGCTAATATCACTGGTCAACTCCTCCTCACTAAGCTCACTACCCTCCCTCAACTGAACCCTCACCCGAAACTCTCTATCTCCATTTCCATCTTGCATCTCCGCTATCTCCTTTGCGCAAATCACAGCATCGTCCCCACAACACGTCACTTTCATTATGCTCAGCGTCGCTATCAGAGCAACATCTGAAGATATCTCTCTCAGCTCATACAGCTCCACAAGATCGAGCCTCTGTAGGCACGGGAAATGCCTATTATCCCCAGCGAACGATTCCAAGTCGGGACAAGAAACGACCTGCAAGAACTTGAGGCGAACGAACTGCCCTTCCTCTAACTCCCACTCGGGTCCCGAGCAATTTACGAGGGTGAGCACTTCGAGCGATGGTAAGGAACCTATCTTGATCGTAATATCTTCCCATGTTAGTCGACTTATGCTGATCTTCCTTAGCGAAATAGGGAAACAGATGCCTTCGAGCAGTGCCCTGGGGTCCTCGACCTCGACGGGCGAGCATGTAAATGATTCGAGCTTCTCTAAATGGCTGAGGTTTCGAAGGGCTTGAGATCCTAATCCCTGACCCGTACGTTCTTCGCCATCGCTGTAATAGATCCTTAGCTTCTTGACGTTGGGTATTCTTCGCAACAATTCACTGCTACAGTTGAAGTTTGCGATTTCCTTGAGCGATAGCAAGTTCTTCAAGAGGACGCTGTCATCAAGAGGAGGATCTGGAAGATGCAGACTGAATATATGAATATACCTGAGTTGAGGCATTTTCCAAATTTCGCAAGGGACTTGAGTGTCCTCGAGGCTCCCTTGAACGATTAAAGTCTGTAGATTCCACAGGAGACACACCGAAGAAGGAACCGAAAGTGGGTTGAAAGTAAGCTGTTGTACGTCGATGTGCCTCAAGCTTACCAGTTCGTCGATGAAGTCTAAATTTACATTGTAAATCTCGGGCTGACCGTGACGAAGGTAAGAAGAACTCAGTAGCCTTAGCGATTTCATATTATCGAGCGAAGGTAGCGTTCCCTGATACATTAAAGTGCGGAGAGCGCTTGCTTTATCCAAGACGTCCGCTTGACGAACGTGGCGACGGCTTTCTTCCTCGTCGAGCATTTTCCCGTGCACAACTACGCGGCGTTCGGCTCGGACGGCTAACCGAAGGGACTCCTCCTCGGAAACGTGGAGGAACTTCCCTTCTCGAGCTTCTTTCAAGCACAAGTCCCTCAGCAGGTCGTGGATTTTGCAGTATTTAATCTTGCCAGTGGGACGCGTCGCGTGGGCGGAGATGAGATTCCTGCCTACGAGATCCCTCACGCATTTCTCCGCCGTCTCTTCTTGGCTGCTTCCCTCGACTTTCTTCAGGAACCCTTCGGCGACCCATAACCTTACGAGCTTCGAGACTCGAATTTTTTCGTCCTCGCGGAAAGTTCCCACGTACAGAAAACAAGGTTTCAAATGGATTGGTAAGTTTACGTAGCTCATGGACAGTATTCGGAGGCAACGCTCGTAGTCGTCCAACTTTACGAGAGGATTCAAGCCTTCCGCAATGTACGACCAGTATTCTCTGGTCCTCGGTGACTTTGCCAGATGGCCTCCGATAACTACGATCGACAGGGGAAGCCCTTTGCAGTTCTTCGATATTTGCCTCCCTATTTCGTCTAGTTCGTTAGGGTCGTCGTCCTTTCCGAACGCTTTAGAACGAAGCAAATCCCAACTTTCCCTCTCGCCTAAGAACCCCATTCTGTGGGCGTAAAATCCTAACGAGGCGACACGTAGTTCCCTAGTCGTTATTACCACTCCGCTTCCCTTGCTAGCGGGAAAGAACGAGCGCACTCCATCCCAAGCCCCGACGTCCCACATGTCATCCAATACGATGAGATACCTTCGACCAGATAAATGCCTGTACAGTTTTAGGCCGAGGTCGTTCGCACTCATTCCGCTGAAATCATCGTCTCCTTCGAGGAACTTAAGACGGCTGACGAGTTGTACGAGAATGTGTTTTGCGGTGTAATTCTTCGATATCGTAGCCCAAGTGCGAATGTCAAAGTGGTACGCCATGTAGCTTTGGTCGTGAAGCTTACGTGCGAGGGTGGTCTTACCTATGCCTCCCATGCCAGATATCGTGATAACCCTTCGATTAGACTCGTGCGGTTGAATGAGCTTCTCCATGAGGGTAGTTACATCATCGTCTAGGCCAACCACCGTGCTCGGGTTTTCTTCTTCAGAAGGAAAAACAGTAGGCGATGGTGGACTTAGAAGCAACGTCGTCGTCCTACTATGTTCGTCGAATTCCTTCAAACCCATTATTGCCTCTTCCCTCAAGAGATCCATTCGTTGTAGTGCTGTTTGTACGCCTTCGTGAATGGCTTGACGGGTGTTTTCATGATGCTTATTAAGGATTTGGTCAGCGATGTGAGATTCGATCAGATCCTCGACTGTTTGTGCCGTGTGAGCTACTTGGCTCTCGAAAGAGTGATCGTAAGCGCTGTAGTTACTTTTTTCGAAGAAATCTAGGAAGAAGGATATGCTTTGGGAGAGTGTTTTGAAGTTGAGCTGATTTGTGTGGAGCTGATCGAGTGAAGGGTGAATTTGGCGTTGGATCTGAAGCTGCTCGACGGTATGCGCCAGTGAAGAAAGAGCTGCGTAGGCACTCGCCATAATATACTTCTATCTATCGGATGATCGGATTATTTCTTTGAGGAGGCTGGTGGATGAGCAAGGAAGACGATAGAGATCAAAGCTTTGAGAATCTATACATTTTCTTTTCTCCTCTGTTAGCAAGTTTCACAATTACGCCGATGTTGAACTAATAGGGCGGAGGACAGTTGACTTTCGGCAATTTCCACGAATTTGTTAACCGTCCCATGTATTTTCATTTGAAGACAATACGAATATACGATAAGAATATCATTCATATCATTTTCCTGTCCGTGATGTTGTTTTCATTTTTAATTCCCTTTTCTAATGTTAATATAATGTAGGTAGTAGTTGTATTGATTTATAGGTGTGAAAGAAATCAATATTTTTCAATATATTTTTGCGGGCTTTAAACTAGACTTAATTCCAGTGTCGCTATCACCTCTGACGAGTGATTTCTTCCGAGAGCGAGTGTGATGATTTTCTGCTTCATAAGTTAGGATTTTACGTTATTTTACACCCCGTAAGTATGGATAATTCATCGTTACCTATACAAATTTCCTCGATATTGTACGTTTACGATGATATTTCATATTTGACAAGTATCAAAACGAAATGAACCATAATCGGGAAGCATGTATCAGACTTATATATTAAAGCATTTGATGTTGATGAGCTACCATTTGTCCATGGACAAAATATAAACTGCTTTCCTCATCATCTTATATGAAACGAGCCCCAAAGGCTTACAAAGACATTTGAAGGTCCATATCAAGGAAATTCAAAATCCAAGAGTTTCTCAGAGTCTTTCAAAAGTCATACAAGCGAAGAATCAGAAGAATAAACAAAGATAGAGTCCATTAAATTTCATCAAATTTCATTTTTACTATTTCCTAACTATTTGACATTCGAATAAAAGAAAATACGCTACAAAGACGTAGGAATCGTGCCGAGCATGCGCCATGATCACCTTGTCGTCTATTTGCTTTTAGTTGTTTCGTTGCGCTTTAGTTTGATTGTTTTAAAAATATCAAATATCATTTATATACCTTATTTAAAATTCACTTTAGTCTAAATTAAAATTTCAGAATAATATCTTATTAATCGAGTTGTACTCGTGGATTTATACTCGTGGAGTTATATAACGTAGGTAGTAGTAGTACTGATTTATAGGTGTGATACTATTAATATATTTTTAATTTTCAGTAATTTATTTGCGGGCTTTTTAATGGGAAACTAGACTTAATTCCGGCGCCGCCATCACCTCCGACGAGTGATTTCTTCCGAGAGCAAGTGTGATGATGTTTTGCTTCCTATTCCATTTTTTTGTCCCAAAGTTAAAGATTCCGATGTCCAAGTCCATCGTGTGAAAATATCTAATTGTGTTATTCGATCGATCCGATGTCCACCACCAAGTAGGGATGTCAATGGACGGGCTGGGGCGATATTAGATCCCACCCCCGGGTCGACGGGAAATCCCCATTTCCACCCGCGAACTAAATGGGAAAAAATTATCTTCATCTCCATCATCGTCGGGTCCCCGCCCCGACAGGGATTTCTCATCCCGCAATTTTCTGTAAAAAAATAGTTTTTATAATATAAATTATATTAAAGTATATTTTAAATATTAATAATAAAAATGTGCAAAAAAATCTTCCCTATGCCCGCCTCGCAGGATTAAAATTCGGGATTCACCACGATTCGGGGCGAATCTTCGCAGAGACAGTGAATTCCCACCCCGTTGACAAGCCTACCACCAAGTCTCTTATTAGTAGTTCAATGGCAATGTTTTGTTGGTTATTCACTCAACGAATTCATCTCGGGAAAAAAAAAAGGTGAAGGCTGTAGAAATCTCTATTATACATAAGCATCATTCATTCATCACTCAAAACATAACAATATTCTAAAAAAATCCAATAAACCTCGTACTGTCCTTGATCAGCACTTTCCTTTTATACACACATATATATAATACATGATCAAAAGCTAGCAAATATGAATATTACTTAGTTAATGCTCCAGTTCCCAGCTATCCACTGAGGGCAAGAGGCTTTGTAGTAATCGGCGACTTTCTTGCATTGCTGGGTTTCGGCTCCGTTTTCTTGGACGCACTTTTGGTACTCAAAGTAACTCTCGTAACAGCGCCGCCTCGTCTGACGGTCGTCATCGTCGGTGGTGGTTTTGGTCACTTTCTCGGTGGTGGAAGAAGGCGGCGGTGGCCGAGAGACCGGTGGCGATTGCTGAGGTGGCCGAGGAGCTTGCTCTCCCCTCGCCACTTTGCTCAAATCTCTGGCCCTCATATTATGGTGGGAATCCAACGCTGATGCCGACATCTTATGATTTGGATATTATTATTGTGTCGATTTATTGTAATTTTATGCTATGGTGTATTGTATATGCTATACAGTTGTTTCTTTATTAACGATATTAAAAAGAGATGAGTCAATAATGACAAAAGCGGTGAGATGTCCACGTCGCTGCTTGCAGCACTGACGTGTCAAATGGAAAACACCCTATGATAATTTCGGACAATCGCTTGTATTCTGCTATTGTATTTCACTTAGATCCAATCTCATAAAATTAATATTATATATATTTTCTTTTTATTCCTTTATTATATTAAATTAATATACTTCCTAAATTAACCTAAATGATAAATAGAAAATTCGTTCGTCTTCGTTTATCGCATGTCGTCGCCACTCTCCTCATCTGTCGGATTCAGAATTAAGGGTTCAAAATTTGGGGTTTTAGGATTCAGCGTTTAGAAAGCTAATCGTTAATTATTATGAATTTTTAAAAATATAATAACATTAAAAACAACCCACTATCACAATATAGTACCATTTTAAAAATATAATAACATTAAAATCGAAGAACCATTTGCAAAATCGTATTTTCTTTCACAATATGTTTTAATTTATCACTTTTCAATTAATTCATAACTAGTATTCTTGCACACTCATGCCTTATTTGGTTCATGAGTTTAGCTATTTTGAGCGTGGGTTACATCTTCCGCTTGTTTGATTCATACGTATAAATAAATCGTGGGTTATGTAATCTTATGTTAAAACCACACCAGCGAGTTTAAATAAACACACCTTCTCACATGTGTTTATTTATCACTAACACATTTATTATTTTATATAAACCTTACTAATTTGAATCCTCCTAAATTATAATCTTACGAACCAACTCAAATGCGTGCGCTATACAAAATATAAATGTACACTAAAAATAGAGGGATAAAATTGGAATATATAATAAAAATATAGTGAGTGGTATTTTATTTTAATTAATTAAATTGACAAACCAAAATTTGACAGTTTATCCCATGTAGGGTGGGTGTTCGGGTTGTGGTATTCGGATTCCGATCGGGTTCAGGCGGTTCGAGTCGGATAGTTCGAATTATTTGTCAAGTATCAGGTTACCCGATACCCGATAATATTAATTGGGTCGGGTGTCGGGTAGTAATTTGCTACCTGACCGGGTTATTCGGGTATCCGATATATTCTTTTTAAATAATTTTACAAACAATAATTACATATTTAGATATCAATATGTAACTTGCTTGATGTTAAAGATTTTAAACAATATTTCGACTAATTTCTTATTTTAATTGTATAATTAACAAGTGATATTTTATTATCAATTCATAATAAATTATAAAATACAAATATATATTCTCTAAATTTAAAACAAAACATAAATATGTACATATTATATTAATTGAAAATAAAATATCCAAATATTATAATTGATATCTAATATATAACATGGATATCTTGACATGTAAATTGCATTATAATATTTTTACTCATATTTCCAATTCAATCGTCGGGTACCCGAACTCGATATATACCCGACAAGTGGGTACCCGTCGTAGATCGGGGCGGATTCGGGTAGTGAAAATCTTAACCCAACCCGAACTATCCGAATCCGAACTACCCGACTCCCTGATCCGATGTCCACCCCTAAATTCCTATGCCTTGATGCTTAATGAAAGAGTATAGACGATCATGTAAAAATTGATCCTTATTACACGCATAATACTCTAACGTGTATTAAAAATGGCAAACGGAAAATCAAAACTAGAATGCAACTGCAAAGATGGATAACTTTAGGGGAAAAAGGGGCAATTTGATGTCAGACCCCAACATAAGTTTCATTTAGGTTTCATGCCCCTGTTAGAAAATTTGTAGTTTTAAAGACCCGATACACTTAAGTGTTTTTTAGTACCACTTCATGGACCTGTAGTACCACTTCATGGTTCTGCAGTACCAATTCATCGTTCTGCAGTATCACTTCATGTTCTGTAATAACACAAAACGAATAGTCCGATACGAGTTCATATACAACGTATAACACTTGCGTAAATTTTAGGTCCTTATCTCTAAATTTACAAAAATCGATCCTTAATCCTAAAAATTTTCTGACAGGGGCCCGAATCTAATTTAAACTTTTGAGACCTGAAACTTAATTAGCACAAAAAAAAAATGACGATGTGATTTTCTTTAATTTTTATTTTGTAAATTACCTTAATGAAGGGTGAAATAAAATAAAAGAGTTACAGAAGTTATCATGGCATACTGTACTATCTTCTATAACGCTATATTTCGGCCCACGTCGTAGAAATGGGCCACGTTTTGATAACAAACCCAGCTCTCAGGAAGCCGCGTCTTCTTCGTGTCCTTTCCCAAATTCTTAATTCCTAAGTTTTCTTTTCTTCCACGGTGAAATTCAACAAACAATTGCCGAGTCCATTACAGTACGACAGTAGGCGGTATGTATACTTCATAGTTTTTTTAATTGCCTAATGTTCGGCAATCCACACCGTTAGATCACTTAATTCGAAATCTGAATTTGCGATTGATGGATTTGGAATATGTTGTGAGTTTGAGCTTCATTTTTGCAGGTTTTCTTTGCTTTCTTTGTCAAGTATAAAAAAGTTGTAAATAAATTGATTTTTGTTTTTTTTTTATTCGGTCAAAGTTTCATCGACTGCATTCGTTTTTGTAATGCTAGTGCCTTTAGCTCATGTATGTTGTTAAATAATTAATTTTCACATCCGTTAGTTGCTATTGTTCCTACTTGATGTAATGCTAGAAATCCGAAGTCTGCACAGCCAACAAATGGTTGCCACCACTGCGAAGAAGCTGACTCTTCGACTGGAGTATTAGACTTCGTCCGCTCATCTCTCATCGATCCATGTATGCCCTTTATTAGTTAGTCCAGTCTCTCTGTGACTTCCAGTTCTGTGTTCTTCTTTTTGTTCAAATTAATAACTCATGGCACTGTTGTTAGAGATTGCTGAATCAGTGTTTTAAGTTGAGATAGCAAAACACCAATGCTTTTTTTTTTTTTTTTTTTTATGTCTTCTGAATTTTATGTACTCGGTTGTCGGCATATGTTGTATATCTATAGCTTTTTATTAGTTCAACTGTTTGTAATTTGCTTAATTCAATACTTCTATGTTTAGATTCTGTCATAGAGATAAACATTGAGGTAGATTATGAACGTGTCTTTCAACAATGTCTTGTGTCCCTTATATTTTATCACTAATTTGTGTTGGCCATGTTTTGCACCGGAATTTTTTTTGCAGTTTCTTGTAATTACATGATTCTTATGCATAGAATTAACTAAAATATCAGCGTTTGCTGATCGTATTGTGCTTGTTTGAAGACTAAGGAAGCTAAAAAATTTCAATCGAATGCTTTACGTAACCAATGCTTCAGAAGGAGCCCTATGTTACCTGGATCTAGCTGCACTATACTTTTGTGTCAACGATTCACATAAATGTCCTGGCTCCTACGCATCACAATCCCCTTTTTCATTCATATGCTACCTGTATTTGCTGCTTCATACTTCTGTTTCAAGAATTGTCATTTATCCAATATCGTTATCTTAATGAATAACATGTATGCTCCAACCTGCAGTGGCATCCAATATTGATGAGTAGCACAGCTTCTTCAACTAGCTTAAGAGCAGCATTCTCATATTGCGTACAACAAGTGCGAAACTATGACTACCACCACTACCTCTGCCTCCTCGAACTCCCGCCAAGCATGCGAAAGCCCGCCTTTGCCCTTCGGGCCTTCAACGTCGAGACTTCTCGGGCCATGGACGTTGCCTCCGACCCCAAAATCGGCCTCATGCGCCTTCTATGGTGGCAAGAATCCATCGACAGGATCTTCTCAGACAAGCAGCCCATCGAACACCCAGTCGCCCAAGCCCTAGCCTCGGTAATACCCAAGCAAGACAGAGTAAGCCGAAGTTGGCTCAAACGATCAATCGATGCCCGAATAAACGATGCAAGAAGAGAAGCAGAAACGCCTGATATCATAATCCCAAAAGATATCCAAGAATTGGAGAAGTACTCAGAGGACACTTTCTCTACGATTCTCTACTCAACACTACGAGTCGGCGGCGTAAACTCAACTGAAGCTGACCACGCAGCTTCTCACGTGGGCAAGGCGAGCGGCCTTGCATTGCTCCTCAAGTCACTTCCTTACCATGTGGGTCGAAACCGACATTCTTCTTACATACCCTATGATGTGGCTGAGAGGCACGGGATTTTGGTAAGGGAAGGCGGGAGGATTGGAGTGAGCATTGATTCTCGTGAAGGGCTTTGTGGGGCGGTGTTTGACATGGCTGCTGTGGCAGATTCGCACCTGAGAAAGGCTCGTGAGCTGGCGGGGATGGTGCCCGAGGATGCTCGGGCGGTTTTGCTTCCCGCTGTTCCTGCCCGGGTGGTTTTGGATGTGTTGGGTCGGGTTGGGTTCGACGTGTTTGACCCGAGGTTGGTTAGGGGCGTTTTGGGCGTTTCTCCTCTGTGGTTTCAGTTGAGGCTTAAGTGGTGTTCGTGGAGGGGGAAGTACTACTGAGTCGTGAATTCGCTTTTGTTCTTGAGTTTGTTTTTTATTTTTTCGTGGGGCGATTGATCTGATTGTTGCTGAGAAGTGGTTTCTCAGTTTGTGTGTGTACAATGATATAGGCTATCGCTTGCTGCAAATCGGTTTACTGCGAAGGAAGGAGCCAATAAAGATCCATAGATGTTGCAGAACTTTTTCTGATTCTGGAATTTTGAGATTTCTTTCGACATTATTTACCATCAGGCTTTTTATTCCTTTTACCTAAATAATCGATAAAATAAACAAAAGACAACTTTGCAGAGTTCAGAAAAACAAAAGATTTTGAAATGAGTTTTTTTTTTATTTTTTTTATCCGACGACCCTGAACTTGATGTCAAGTGGCTACTGGCTAGATAGACCTGTCCCAAATTTACATAACACGAGATAATCAGAAAATATAAGATCTCTCAAGAAACCGTGGAAGGCAGAATTCAGACTCACGACATAACCCACAAAATTCTTGAGGCCTTCAACTCTCAATATTTTCGTCTTCTATCTATCATCTATATGATAATATTTCTGATGCTCGGGATGGATCCTGAGGGACTATTTGCACTATTATGTCTCGACAAAGTATTGATGTGATCACTAATGTTAATAAAAAAAAGAAATTCGTCATATGACTGTTTTCTTTTTCTTGCTTTCACATTAGCGGGTGCCCGCGGAAGACTTTTCTTCTCTACTATGCCGACAAAATTAGGCTTCGTTAGGGTTTGTCTAATTGTTTAGAAGAGCAAAGATAGGATCAAACTCTGGAGCTTGTTCATCAGAAATTCGCTATTTTCCGGCTAATCAAAGAATTAGACGTTATTTCTCAGTTAAAGCTCCTAGGAACCTTGGTCGTGTTTCTGGTCCCTTTATGAGTTGCAAAGTCGATTTTTGGCAATAGCTTTCTGGTGAGAATTAGTAATGAGCGATAAATCGAGCTCTTGAGGTCTGTTGGCAATTTTGAAAATTAGTAATTACGTCAAGTAATCATCTTATATGCGTTAGTTAAATTGAATCCAATGTGTATCTAAGAGTTTAGATATTCAGGGAGATAAGATTTGGATCCATCCTGACATTTGGGAGCATTATACATACGTTCAGTCAACACCTACCTAAAGTTGTTAGTTTCAGTTCAAAGGTTGCTAGAATGTTGGCTGTAATTTCTTACTTCCATTTTGTTTGATGTCAGAGGAGAGAAACCGAACACCGTTACCCTCCATAAAGAATCTTCGATCTTTTCATGAAGAACCTGCAGTATATCGTAGGATCATTGGCAGTTGTGGTGGTCGCTGTGGTTCTCTGAAGAGTTATGCCTTGGCCTCGTGAAGAGGAACAGGTCAACACTGTTCTCCATGACTTGGTTAATATCTCAAAGTATGTGAATTTTATCAAGTGCTGTCTTGTTTTTTTTTTTTTTTAAAAAAATTTATCTGAAATGAAAATCGTTATTGATCATGAATTTAGTGAATACAAAATTTTCTAATACTGACTTGCAGTTTACATGTGAATCTTGCTTCATGTTCAGTGGTTGGTGCAATTGATTAATCATGAAAGTATGATGCTTGTATGCTGAATCTCTGAGCCCTTGATTGATGATATCCTTCAAGATTTGATGGAAAGTCACTTTATGTTTGCAGTTGGTGGTGGTTTCTATTCCATTAAATTTTGGTTTTTTATATGCATCAGTCAGCTGGAGAATCTCGTGTCAGCTCTATATTGTGCAAACTTTTATTATTTTGCAGATACCAAATAAAAATTTAAGCATACACATTGGAGAAAGCCATATAGCTACGACACCGTGACGTTAATAATCATTTTGTTCGTCCTTAAAATGTCCAAATTTCTTTCCAAGTTCATTTCCCTTTACACAACCATGTACTTCCGGCACGTGAAAGCAGTTTCTAACATTTATGGCCAACTTATGTGCTTTTGTACTTTGTCGCTAACAATGCTGGTGGCTGATCTGTTGTTTTGCTGGATTAAATTGCAGATGATTAGTTTTCAGGAGTTCAGAAACAAGCTTCTAGAGCCACGCCTAGTTGATCATATAGTTCTCTCGGACAGATTTGTTGCTAAAGTTTATGTGAGAGATTCGCCTCTTAATCAAGTTATTCAAGAAATACCCGATGTCCCGGTGATAGAGAAGCCCAGCAGTCACTACAGATACTACATAAATTTCGTGAGCGTCGATGCTTTTGAAGATAGGTTGCAGGACTCTCAGAAAGCATTGGGGATCGATTCACATGATTATGTGCCTGTAACTTACGTGTCTGAATTGGATTGGTTCAGTGAGTTGTGGAGATTTGCACCCGAACTATCGTTTTTGTGCTTTCTCTTATTCGTGGGCCGAAGCATGCAAAGTGGACGTGGGAAGGGCATACTAGGGATATTTAGCATCGGAAGAGCACCCTTTACGATGGTCGATAAGAATGCGAAAGACAAGGTTAGCCTCCGAATTTGTGCAAAATTCTTCAATTTCCTTGTTTCTTTTCAAGAATACCAATCAAGCATACGACTTTCCCTAGGTTTATTTCAAAGATGTCGCTGGCTGCGACGAAGCAAAACAAGAGATCATGGAATTCGTTCACTTCCTAAAGAATCCTGAAAAGTACGAGGATTTGGGTGCCAAGATTCCCAAAGGCGCCCTATTGGTCGGACCGCCTGGCACGGGCAAAACGCTCCTGGCAAAAGCAACCGCTGGTGAATCTGACGTGCCCTTTCTGACCATTTCTGGCTCTGATTTCTTGGAGATGTTCGTTGGTATTGGGCCCTCGAGGGTAAGGAGCTTGTTTCGAGAGGCAAGGAAATGCGCTCCAAGCATAATCTTCATCGATGAGATCGACGCGATTGCCCGAGCTAGAGGGCGCAGTGGTATCAACGATGAGCGAGAAAGCACTCTCAACCAATTGCTCGTCGAAATGGATGGTTTCGATACTACTTCTGGCGTCGTTGTCTTAGCTGGGACCAATAGGCTCGATATTCTGGACAAAGCCCTGTTGAGGCCCGGGCGATTCGATCGTCAGATTAGCATCGATAAGCCCGATATCAGAGGCCGTGAACAGATATTCCAAATATATCTTAATAAGATCAAAGTGGAACACGAGCCCTCTTATTACTCCCAGAGACTAGCTGCTCTAACTCCTGGTTTTGCTGGCGCTGACATTGCGAACGTTTGTAACGAAGCTGCTCTAATTGCTGCAAGAGGTGAGAAAACGCTTGTTGATGTGGAACACTTTGATGCAGCTATAGATAGAATCATTGGTGGTCTTGAGAAGAAAAACAGGGTGAGCCCATTTATTGCAGAGCTATATTTTGAACTGATAATATTAGCAGCAGCTTAGTTTCTCATTTCACAGGTGATGAGCAAAATGGAACGTCGAACAATAGCATACCACGAATCGGGCCATGCAGCAGTGGGATGGTTTCTCGAACACGCCGAACCGTTGCTGAAAGTGACCATCGTGCCACGCGGCACTGCTGCTCTTGGATTCGCCCAATACGTCCCAAACGAGAACCTTCTGCTGACAAAAGAGCAGCTCCACGATATGACTTGCATGGCCCTTGGAGGCCGAGCGGCTGAAGAGGTTTCTTTCTTCCTATTTCTCTTACCAACTTTTCAGCTTTTTCATTCGAATGGAAGAGCAAGTTTGCGCAATGTGGACTAACTAACCGCAGGTATTACTTGGTGTAATCTCCACTGGAGCTCAAGACGATCTGGAGAAAGTGACCAAGATGACGTATGCCCAAGTTGCGACCTATGGCTTCAGCGAAAAAGTGGGACTCCTCTCTTTTCCTCTAAGGGAAGATGGATTTGAGACTACTAATAAACCCTACGGTAGCAAAACATCTGACATTATTGACGAAGAAGTTCGAGAATGGGCCACGAAAGCATATGTTCGAACCCTAAAACTGGTTGAGGAACACAAGGAGCAAATAGCCCAAGTAGCTGAACTTCTGCTTGAGAAAGAAACTCTTCATCGAGAGGATTTGGTTAGAGTTCTCGGTGAACGTCCTTTTAAGTCGAGGGAGACGAGAAATTACGACAGATTCAAACAGGGTTTTCCAGTTGAAGAAGCAAACGTGTGAGTACGCTGACGAAGGTGATATTCTTTTAACCTGAAGTTGTGCCTTCCTAGTACATCGTCCACTCCGAGAAGCTGAACTCATTTAAAACACCATATATTTCGGTACTACTGTGCACACCATTGTTTCGAAAAACTGGACTATTTCGCGGTCAACGACGCTTTCTTGAATCTGGAAACTATTTAAATGGGCATATATGAGTCAATCTGAAGGGTTCATTTCTTACTCAAACTCAATATATTATCAATCTTATGTCCAAGTTTGATATGGCACGATGCAAACTCATTAGTGCAGGTGATAGATAGCAACCCAATACAAGTGATTCCATGCTTCGCTGCTTGGAAACTTTGTTCACACACATATCGCCCATTGACAACGATTTAACCATGGTACTTCATTTAAGTGAAAAAGAAATTACTTTGTACTTGCAAAATATCCAATAATTAGAGATGGTACAAAGCCATAATTCCATATACATCGTCTGTATTGACATCTTTTCTCAACCCACTCCCTAGATATGGATACATTATTGCCTCATCATTATGATTGTGCCCTAACCCTAAAATGTGCCCATTTTCATGTAATTCAATGGTTTGCAGATCAAATGCAGTTGGGCTAATGCCAAAGACCCAATTTTCGTCGCCATCGTGAAGGTCTCAAATCGTTGGCGGAGCTGCATGGGCCAAAATCCCGAGAGGCCCATCGAATGGGCTCCCGTCATGATGATCTCTGTACTGAAAGCTGATTTTTATGTCTGCATGATTGTGAACTGAAGTATATTCGAACTGAACGATGATGTCACAGTCCATCTTTTCATCACATAGACGAAGGCCTTCGATAAGTCTATTTTCGTGTTGAGCGCGAATGAGAACGTGAGCATACTCTTTCATGTAATGGTCATGTGGGCTAACCTAGAAATGGTAGATTAGAGATTAGATCACGCTACGTAAGCAATGAAAATCTTGTTGAATACTCTCAAATTTGAAACAATGCAACCAAGCTATCAGTATAATAGAATACGAAAGAAAAGAAGCTTGTTTGTATCTCATCTGTTGGAAATGCTATATATAAGATTAAAAAGTGATACACTCCATTCAAGGTTAATCTCTTATGAAAAGTGATCACTCAACATAGTATCAGAGCTCAGGGACCAGAGGTCTTGGCTAAGAATTCTCCTGACCCCCAATTTAAGAGAATTACAAGTCTAAGGCTAGATAATAAAGAAATCAACCTAGTCGTAAGGGGGCGTGTTGGAAATACAATATATAAAATTAAAAAGTGAAACACTCTCTTCAAGGTTATTCCTATAGGAGAAGTGGTCACTCAACATTATCGAAGCTCAATTAGCTCCACCTTTCTTTACCTAGAAAGTAACTGTAATGCGACGAATTCAGTATAGGGACGCCGTCTTGCATTTGTATTTCTCCGAGTTGAAAGAAACCGGGTACTCCACATCGGAGTTAGTCCAATTGGTTGATCGTCTTCTCATCTAAAATTCAGGTTACATCGAGTTTGAAAATTTTTTGGTATAGTTTAGTGGCCAGTTCGATATGAACAAGTCATCATTCGCTTGTATTGGACTAGCATTATTGAAGCTCAAGTATGCAAGGTCTGAGAGGTACTTGTTGTCGGATGCCTTTGGTATTATTACCATTTCGTGCCCCGGATAGGGTTTTCAGAAACCCTAAGGGCGATGATTTTGGAGGATATGGCTTAGGAGGTGATTGAGGATTTGCTTGAAGGATGGAAAGAAAGGGTTGAGCAAAATGAATAGGCATATTGTGCTTGAGATGGTTTTTCGGAAATAACGTGTCCATGATCAACTATGTTCTTATAATGAGACTATGTTCCCTATGTTCTTGCATTTGGCTTAGTTTATAATGTCGGAAAAAGCTTGTTAGTTTTCAAGGAAATTGAATTTATGTTGGATCACGTTTGTTTCTAGAAAGAGATGACTTTTAAGAAGCTTATTAATTAATGTTTCATCCCGTTTATATTTAATTGTCGTAATCTGATCAGGTGGAGATTATCATAATCTGATGCGTGTGGATTATTGCAACTGATTGTGAAGGAAATATGAACTAATTGACCAGTTTTTCTATTACGGAATGTAGTTATCGGAATCTTATGTGGTGGATTCTATAGGAAAGTTAACTATGTTGGAGGTGTTGGAAGGGTAAAAATCAAAACGGTTGATGGAGCGGCGCGCACTTTAGGTGGTGTGATCTTTGTCCCAAATTTGCGCAGAAATTTAATATCCTTGAGCCAATTAGATTTCAAGGGCTATGAGAGTTTCATAGCAGGGGGAGTCTGTAAAATCATACGTGGCGGAAAGGTTCTACTAAAGGGAGCGTGGAGGTTTGTATCGTCTGGGCGGGAATGTGGTTCATAATACTCTGACTTCGATGGATCCATGAAAATCACGCGCATGGTGGAAATACAGACGATGGTGAGAAGGAAAGTCCTGCTGGAGAAGGGGTTGCATAGAAGTCCCTCTTCAAAATCGGCGGTAAAGTCGGTTCGACAGCTGCACATAGGATAAGCCGCATGATGAATCAACTGGGTAGGACCTGAATTCTTAATTCGAATATGTTAGCTGGTACAAGGAAGGCCAATGAACGTTCGTGGTAATTACGAACGGGTAACTCTAAAGATCAGACTCGCTAGGTGAGCGCTTGGTGAAGAGAGGAAGAATGTGGCTGGAGGGGAGAATTGATAGGTCCAGCCAGCCCACCAACAAAGAAAGAAAGAAAAAAATATTATAATATTTTATTATAATATTATTTTTTATATAATAAATTAATGAACGGTTCATATTAAATGGTGACTTTCTAGCCACCGGTTTTGAGCGGTCCAGAAGAGTTGAAGGCATCATTAAATAGACTGAGGATTCTTCAGTTATTATCATCCAAAATCAAGTGGGAAGAATTTAGTGAGAGAGAAATAGTGAGAGAGAAGCTTATTAAGTCGATAAAGGTCAGAGCGAGTTTAATTTTACTGGGGTAATTGAGAGTAGGTACACATACATTATCCGGGTGGTAAGGGATCTCGAGTTTGGGTTTAAACACGAGTGTTAAATTTGCACGGTATAATATTCTCGATATAGTAAAGCTGATGCTCTCCGTAGCGGTAGACGATCGGTATTGGTCGAACAACGTAAAAATCACGTGTTCTCTTTCAGAGTCATTTCAGTTTTATATTGTCCAGATAAAATTATCGCGGGTCCAAAATCAACCTTCCACTGGGCCCGAAATTACCGCTCAACCCAACACGAGTAAGTGCAACTCGCCTATGCCTAGAAATATGCTACCGACGTGAGTAAAGCCAAAGCAACAGTAGTATTATGTCAATCGTCGGTGCCGCTAACTAACTCATCATGAGGTAATTCTATTATTTTCCAAGGCAAAAGAGCTCCTAACCAATTCGAAATCCAAGGACCATATTCTCTTCTCCAATTTGAGTTTTACTCACATCTCGAATGAATTCAAGAACGTATTCTGACACCAGTCGGAATGGGCACGAGCTCGTGGGCGCAAGCTGCATATTGAGTAATGAGGTGCTTATGTTTAAATGCCGATAAATACTGCCAAAACAGCCAAAAGTTGTGTATAATTCCAAGCTATCAATCGCAATATGAATCACTAGAATTCATTCATTCAACAACGCGACATTTTAGTTTAAAGCTCACTTGACATTCCTCAGTTTTCCCAGTGCAAGAAAGTTCCAATAATTGATGAAAGCGGCAATGGGCAATAGATAAATAAGTTGATAAATAAATTTATAAAAGAAATAATTAAGAAGTGATTAGTAATAGTAGCCCTTGCTCCTCTATTATTTTACTTCCGCCTTATATCGATGGAAAATATAATAGTTTTAAAATATTGGCAGTGAATGCAACCAAAGTTTCTACTTCTGGCATTGTTATTTGTAACATGTATTGTTCCCAGTCACATGGCAAATGATACTCTAAATATAGAACTTCTGATTTATTTTATTTAATTTTTCTTCCAAATACTTTAAGAAGGAAAAACTTGGATAAGTTTATACAAATAAATTTCTCTGTCAGGTCAGGAGCCATATTCATGATAGGTTCATATATAAAGGGGACTAATTTAAAAAAATAGACTAATTTCATACGTTTGAACACAAATTTAGATCGATCAATTTTCTAGTAAGAGATAGTTGGAAATCCAGGTTCCATTTATTCCTTGACACCAATTAAGAGGGTAAATTATATTATCGGCCAAGACTTGCTTTATGTAAAAAATGATTAGGGACATCAATTTATTCCAACACATTAGTAATGAGTTAGTTAATGAATCGGAGTCAAAATATTTGTAATAACCGAATGTGGCATCTTTTTTTTTTTTAACCGCGTTTTCAAAATTGATGGAGTCGATGGTTTTGTATTGTGAATTTATCATGTTATAGAAATATTCTTATGATTATTGTGTTAATTACGTTGATATTATTATACTTATATGTAGAATATTACTATATTAGATAAATATGACTTGTTATATGAAAGAGAAAGATGTATGAAATATTATTTAATACAATGGTATATTTTACAGTATATTTATAAAGACTTAGACCATCTCCAACCGAAAAACCTATTCTCAAACTCAAACCCATTCTCAAACTCAAATGCAGTAATTCTTCTCCAACCATTAAACTCATTCTCAAACTCAAAAGAATATTCTTAAAATATTCTCTTTCAAATCAACTTTTATTAATTTTCAATATTACCCACATATTTTACAATTTAACAAATTAGACGAAACGACAAATTAAAATATTATTTTAGAAATTTATAAATAACATAAGTATTTAGTTTACAATTATAAATATTATTGACATTTTATATAAATATAAAACAATGAAGTAAAATTAAAACAAATGAAAAATGAAAAGGTTTTGTACTAAAATTAAATCAATAAATTAATATGGGTCATTTTAATAGGAGTTAAAAAGTTATTGGTTGATGAATAGTAAAAACCCAAATTTACGTTTCTATGTCACCAAAATAGGTCAATACCCATTTTAAGTATTGGTATAAGTGTCCATTGGACACAAAACCTATTTTGCATCCTATTTTAGGTATCGGCGGAGATGGCCTTAGTTATAGTACTAACTATATTGATGGGATAATTGCAAATTTGGTCCCTCTGATATAGGCCTATATCAGTTTCAGTCCCTCGAAAACACTCGTCATCAATATATGTCCCTCAGCTTTTAACCGTTAATTAACTTAAGTCCTTTTCGTCAAGTTTGACCGGGTTGACCGTCAAAACTAACGGAATTGACCGGTAGTTAAATATTAAAAAGAAAGAAAAATGCTTAAATATTAAAAAATTAATAAACTTTAAGTAAATATAATAAAAGTGAAAATGAAAAAAGAGACAAAAATTTAAAAATTGAAAATATAATTAAAATAAAAATAAAATAAGAAACAAAATCTAAATTTCAAGAGATTAAAAATATAAATAAAGTAAGAAAAAACAAAAATTCTAAATAGAGATAAATTTAAAATAAAAAAGAAATAAAATATGAAATTAGAAATTTCATTTAAAATAAGAAAATGAATCTAGAAAACCAGAAATATAATTAAAATAAAAACAAAATGAAAAAGAGACTAAAAGTTAAATTTAAATTTATTTTCCATTTTGTTTTATTAATTTATATTTCTGGTTTTTCTAATTTTATTTTTATTTTAATTAAAAAATTTATTTTATCCATCTGCCCCCGGGGATTAGTCCCACATCTCGAGTGTGTGGAGGTTAGCCGCCCATAGCTGGGCTGCGTGGGGATACCGCGGAACCGTATAAAAAAAAAATTATTCTTATTTTTGTTTCTTTTTTAGAATTTTAGTTTCTTTTTATGTTAATTATATTTTTAATTTTTAAAAATTTATATTTTTTTCTTATTTTATTTTTATTTTAATTATATTTCAAATTTAAATTTTAGTCTCTTTTTTCATTTTTAATTTTATTATAACTTTTTTTTATATTTTTTCCTTTTTTTTAATATTTAAGCAATTTTTGTAAAAATATTTAACGGTACTAACGGTCAATTTCATTAGTTTTGACGGTTAACCCGGTCAAACTTGACGGAAATGACTCGGTTAAAAGCTGAGGTACATATTAATGACGTGTGTTTTCAAGGGACTGAAACTGATGTAGGCCTGTAACTGAGGGATTTGACAATTATGCACACTTAATTTCTGTAAACATTAGCAATAGCATGTAATATAATAATACCATCAGACATCCATCTAGCTTAACCACAAATGAATTATTAACAGTAAGTTATGGAAGGTTGACATATAAGCATTCCTATGGAGATGGTAAAGTCAAAATCCATTACTAAGATCCTAAACCCCATTGCACTCGTGTTCAAATTAGAGTCGTTAAAAACGCATTAAACTATAAACGATATTGGCATTAAACTATAGAAGATAGTGCAGAAGCTTTTGTAATAAACAATATCAAAACACCCTTAAAATAATGCCCTAAATCCATGGCAACCCTAATAACCACCTCGCCTAAATCATCCTAACCTAATCTTCCTAAGCCACATCCAGACTATCTTTTGAGTCTAAAATAATGCCATGAACACTTCCCCATGTATTTTAATATATTATATATCAATTATCAAACAAGTCCGTCCATACATAAATTAATGCAACCAACCATACACTTAAAGTATATTATTATTATAATCAACAATCTAGTCTCATTCACTCGTCCGCAGCACCTCTATGTCTTGCTCGATCCACAGCCATATCTATATAGTAAAATATCACAGAAATGAAAACACTAAGAAACTCATCATCGTGAATTTCAAGAAAACGATCATCGCAATACATAAAACAATACTATCCGTAATTTTATCATTTTGCCATTTATCCCACTAATTTTATCACATTTCCTTATTTAGTAAAATTATCACAAACAATCAATAAAATAATATTAAATATTCTTAAAAGACGTGTCAAAATACTCACTTTTATTACCTTTTTATTATATTATATTAATATAATAATACCACCTTAATATCCGTGCCCACCAATACATGTGATAAAAATAACGGGAGGTAGTAGTTTTTGTTAATAGTGTATAGTGATACACATGATAACGATCGAAGATATATTTCTCCCAACATAACGTAAGTTGTATTTCCCCACACTCCATCCCTTATATTATTTATATATACAAACTTGAATACGCTTTTCTCCACAGCAAGAGCAACGAACCATATCTCAGCGTAAATGGGCACACTCAGTCGTAGTGATTCCAAGAGCAGATTTCAGTTCGGAAGCTTATACGATCATCATCATCATCATCATCAGCATGGCTCGCAAAGCAACGAGCAAGCGATTGAGTGCGACTACTTTGGTGGGGTCTATGAGTTCATACAGAAGATGTTAATGGAAGACGAAGAAGATGACGACGTAGATCGGCAGAGAACTTGTGTTCTTCAAGACTTGCAAGCCGCCGAGAAGTGCTTCTACGAGGTTCTAATAGATGCTGAAAAGGAAAAAGACTCTTATGCCCCTGTTGAGGAGGCGGCTGTTGATGACGTCAACCACAGATCTGTGTCTGGCTTTTCTCAGTGGCCTACTTTTTTGGACTCTCAGTGCGATTTTGGTGGGCACATGGACTATCCTTCTTCTTTGGACAGTTTCAATCGAGGATTTGAAGGCGGCGAGGGGAATAACGGCGACGGCGCCGGCGTGCCCGCCGGAGAAGATTCTGGGACGTCCAAGATTCGAAGCCGAGAGGAAGAACATGGAGCCGACGAGCCCAGAAACAAGCAGTTGGCTTATTCTTCTTCGTACGCGGAGGAATCCATGGAATTGGACAAGTACGACAAGTCCCTCCTCTGTCCCAACTTGAACCCAGGCTTCTACAGCGACGATCGCGCCGCCGCCGGCAACAGCAACGACTCCGACCAGTGCTCGAGCGGCGGAGAAGACGACGCCAACAAACAGTACAGAAAGTCAACGGAGGTGAAGCGAGGGCGGCCAAAGGGGAGCAAGAAGAACAGCAAACAGAGAGGAGAAGTCGTAGATCTGATGAGCCTTCTGACTAAATGCGCACAATCGGTCTCAATCTTCGACGCCAAAGCCGCCGGCGAAACCCTAAATCTCATCAGAAACCACTCCTCCCCCTACGGCGACCCAAACCAGCGGCTCGCCCACTACTTGGCCAACGCGCTGGAGGCGCGACTGTCCAGCACGGGCTCGGCTCTGTACGCCTCCTTCGCCCTCGCAAAGCGAAACGCCGCCGCGCCGTCGTCCTCCCTAAAATCGTACCAGGCCCACGTCACCTGTTGCCCCTTCAAGAGGATGTCCAATATATTCGCCAACAAAACCATAGCGAAGTGCGCCGGCGAAGCCACGACGGTCCACATCGTTGACTTTGGAATCTCCCAAGGATTTCAGTGGCCGTGCATAATACAGGGCCTCTCTCTTAGGCCCGGCGGGCCGCCCAAGCTCAAGCTCACGGGGATCGATTTCCCCCAGGCGGGGTTCAGGCCCGCCGAAAAGGTCGAGCAGACCGGGGCCCGCCTAAGGGAATACTGCAAGAGATTCAAAGTGCCATTTGAGTACAACGGCGTGGCCAAGAAATGGGACGAGGTTGTCATGGAAGACCTCAAAATCAATGGAGATGAGACGGTCATAGTCAACTGCTTGTATAGGATGAGGCATGTCCCCGACGAGTCGACCTCGGCGAACACTAACAGCAGCATCAGCCCCAGGGATGATGTCCTAAGGCTCATAAGAAGGATAAACCCTAGGCTGTTCGTCCATGGAGTGGTGAACGGTTCTTACAACGCTTCGTTCTTCAACACTAGGTTTCGCGAGGCCATGTACCACTACTCTTCGTTCTTCGACATGCTCGAGTGCACGCTTCCGAGGGGAGACGAAGATCGAGGGGTCTACGAGAGGGAGGTTTACGGTAGGGACGTGATGAATGTGATAGCTTGCGAGGGTTTGGAGAGGGTTGAGAGGCCCGAGACGTATAAGCAGTGGCAGGTGAGGAATCAAAGGGCGGGTTTTAGGCAGGTGGAGATTAGTAGGGAGATATTGAGGGAGGTGAAGGTTAAGGTGAAGAGTGGGTATCACAGTTGTTTTTTGATCGATGAAGATGGCGAGTGGATGATTCAGGGATGGAAAGGCAGGGTCATGTATGCTCTTTCTTGTTGGAAGCCCTCCTCGTAAGGGAAGATGTATATAATCTTTGGTCGGCAAATGTGTGTTTGTGTCGTAGTTCGTCCCGTGACAGCGTCGGAATTAGGGGACTCTTCGAATTAAGGGGACTCTTCGAATTGATGATGATGTTCATTTTAGATGGTGAAAGAAAACTATGTTTGTTGAGAAGACTCACTCTTCTGGATCTCGTTGGATAATTTTGAGCCCGCTCGGGTATATATGATTTTACTAAACGTTCAGATATATATGTTAGGGGTGTGCAACGATTTTAAAAATGACTATTTAAATTTCGGGCCCATTAGCAATTTTGGTTAGAATTCGGGCCCCAATAATGTTTGAGTTAAAGTGAAGGACCCAATTTAAGTTTTCATTAGAGTTCAGGCCCCAAATGCTGCTAAAAGATTTTTTTTAGCCTTGTTTATTCAGCTTTCGCTCCCAAAACACTGACTTGTTTATTCGGTACCACTTCATCGCAAACTGGTACCACATTGACGCTTCTTATGATAATTATACTCCTTTCTAGTACCGCATCTGCTAATATTAAATACCAAATGTACCACTTTACTCCATTCTCGTACCACATCTTCAAACTAATACCAAATGAGAATAAGTAATATCCCGTACCAGTTTTTGGTAACGCTACTTATGGTAATTATACCACTAGACCTTTACGGTACCGAATCATCTTAAATAAATAACACATGAGAATAAGTAATATCTCGTACCAGTTGATTAACAATTTATATGGTAACTATACCACCTACGCCTTTCTAATACCCAATCATTTGAAATATATACCACATGAGAATGATCAATATCTCGTACCAGCTGAGTAATAATTCATATGGTAATTATACCACTTTACGGCTTTCTGGTACCGAATCTTTTGAAACAAATAGCACATGAGAATAATTAATATCACGTACCTGTTGATTAACAATTCATATGATATTTATATAACTTTACGCCTTTCTGATACCGAATCATTTGAAATAAATACCACATGAAAATAAGTAATATCTCGTACTAGTTACAATTCATATGGTAATTATATCACTTTACGCATTTCTGGTACCGAATCATTTGAAATATATCACATGAGAATAAGTAATATATCCTACATCTTGATTAACAATCCATATGGTAATTATATCACTTTACGCCTTTCTAATACCGAATCATTTGAAACAAATACCACATGAGAATAATTAATATCCCGTACCAGTTGATTAACAATTTATATGGTAATTATACAACTTTACTCCTTTCCAGTACCAGTTTGGTTAACGACTCAATGGTAATTATACCACTTTACTCATTTTTAGTACCGCATCGTCTAAAATGAATACCAAAAGGTAATACCTCTTTATATAACACATACAAGGACATTTTCATCAAATTGCTGTTTATGTCCTTTTACTTTGAATTTTACGGAAAGTAGGTCCTTAAACTATGTTTTATATGAATACCTGAAAACAAACCAAAATTAACATAGGGGCCTGAAATTGAAAGCTCCTTTTTAAAAAACCGCCCGCACCGCCTGCACCACACCGAACCACACCGTACACGACAATTAACTGTTTAAACTGCGGTGTAATTTTATGTACTAAACCGCACCGTAATAATGGATCGGTGTGGAGTTTTGTTACAAACCGCACCGAACCAAACCGCACTACTAGTGCATTAATAATTTTTCGTATAATTATATCTTTATGCTAATTATATATTTTCGTATAATTATATCTAATTTTTATGCTAATTATATATTTACTAGTATATATAAACTCCATTTTTCGATTAATAAATATTTATTTTAGGAATGACAACTCAAATATATTATGGTTAAAATAAGTACGACTCAAATACTTATTAAAAAATTCGAGCCACTACTTATATTTCAAAGTTCAAATAAGCTCATAAGTTATGATTTAATATTTTTTTTTCAATATTTAGGTTCTAATATAGTAGTATGTCGAGCGATTTGGGGAACCGAGAACGACGAGCGACGGGCGACTACCGCGGGGCGACGAGTGACGAGCGACGATGCGCGACGTTCGATTTGGGGAAGAATATCGCACGGGATGTGTAGGTGTATTATTTTTTTTGAACCTCAACGCTAAATAAGAAACCACAGCTAAATTTTTAATAAACTAGTTCTTATAAGGGTAAATCCGTCATGTAGGTACCTATCACTAAATAAAATTGAAGTATGTAACTAGGTTAAAAATAAGTCTGACAGGTGCCTGATTTGTTTTATTTTTATTCCTATAGGTATTTAAGTGTTGATATCCCATGATTAAATTATATATATATATATATATATATATATATATATTTTCAACTTGAATTCTTCATTTTTTAATTTTTCCATATTTTATTCATTTTTTCTTATTTTCACTTCTGTTTTTATAATGAGCGGGCCTGCCCACACGCGCCCCGCCAAATGGTGAGCTACGGTCGGCCTGCCCCTCCTGTCAGTTTTGATAGTTTATATTTCATTGAGTATCTATAAAATCAAATTTCTATAAAGTTCTACATTATGATCACAAGTATAATAAGAACTGAATGTTCCTTCAAAAAATAAGGTGGGGGATTGTATCTAATGCCTATCCTTTAGATTATCGACATGTTATAACAAAATTCCATTTTTAAACTTTGTGTGGAAAATTCAATGTCTACGAATAGGGAAGAATGGTCATAAATTTCTATCATGATATGAAGTCCGAATACGTATATATATTTGTTATAATTTAGTAAATTTTAGTCTCACGTGTATTAACTTAGTGTTGTTTGCGTCCCCTAGAAACCGATGCCTATAGCCAAAAAAATAGTCCCCATTAGTCATTATGTTTCTCTTGTTCTTACAACTAGTTTCGTAAAAGAGTTTCTTTGCTTAGCAGCTTGGAAATTTGCTCGATCACCCACATCGCCCTATGATTTAACCATGGTACTAACTCAAGTACAAGACAAATTAATTTGCACTTGCAAAATATTCAATAATTAGAGATGGTACAATGCCATAATTCCATATACATCGTCCGGAGCAACATCTTTTCTCAATCCACTCCCTATATAAGGATACATTATTGCCTCATCAAGATCACTATGCCCTAACCCTAAAATGTGCCCCATTTCATGCAACCCAACGGTTTGCAGATCAAATGCAGTTGGAACGACTCCAAAGGCCCAATTTTCGTCGCCATCGAAATGAAGGTCTCCCTTTGTTGGCGGAGCTGCGTGTGCCAAAATCCCGAGAGGCCCATCGAATGGGCTCCCGTCATGATGATCTCTGTACTGAAAGCTGATTTTTATGTCGGCTTGATTGTAATCCGAAGTATATTCAAACTTGAATGTTGATGTCACACTCCATCTTTTCATCACGTAGACGAAGGCCTCGGATAAGTCTATTTTCGTGCTGGGCGCAAATGAGAATGTGAGCATACTCTTCTCATGTAATGGCCATGTGGGCTTACCTAGAAATGGTTAGATCAGATCGCACGACGATAAGCAATGAATGTATGTTGAATGCTCAAATTTGTACCAATGCAACCAAACCAAGCTTGTTTAATGTAATAGAATATGAAAGAAAAGAAGCTTGTTTGTATCTTTTATAAAATACAATATATAAGAATAAAAAGTGATGCACTTCCTTAAAGGTTAACCTTTCAGTAAAAGTTATCGCTCAACATGGTATCAGAGCTCAACGACCATTTATTTAAGATAATTGCACGTCTAAGGCTAGATCATAAAGAAATCAGTCTAAACGTGAGGGGACGTGTTGGAATACAATATATAAGATTTGGAAAGGGATACACTCTTCCTTCAAGGTTGTTCTTTTAGGAAAAGTGGTCACTCAACATTATTTAATCTAATTAACAATACTCAATTAGTTCAATCTTTCTTACCTGGAAAGAAAGTGTAATGCGACGAATTTAGTATTGGGGAGCCATCTTGCTTTTGCGTTTCTCCGAGTAGAAAAAAATCGGGCACTCCACAACGGGGTTTGTCCAATTGGTTGATCGTCTTCTCATCTAAAATTCCAGTTACTTCGAGTTTGAAGAATTTTTGGTATAATTTAAGTGCTAGCTCAAGATTATTATCGAACAAGTCATCATGTGCTTGTATTGGACCAGCATTATTGAAACTCATGTATCCAAGGTTCGAGAGGTACTTCTTGAGTTGAAAGATGCCTTTGGTATTATTACCATTTCGGGCCCCGGCTAGGGTTTTCAGAAACCCTAAGGGCGACGATTTTGGAGAAGGAGGTGATTGAGGATTTGCTTGAAGGAATGACAAGAAAGGGTTGAGCAAAATGAATAGGCATATTGTGCATGAGATGGTGTTTCGGAAATAATATGTTGTGTCCATGATCAAGAACGTTCTTATAATGAAGCTATGTTTCTTGCATTTGGCTTTGTTTTATAATGTCGGAAAAAGCATTGTGGTTTTAAGGCAAATTGAATTAATGTCTGATTACGTTAATTTCTAAAAAGAGCTGACTTTAAGAACCTTATTATTAAGAGTTCCATGCTATTTATATTTCATTGTCGTAATCTGAATCAGGTGGAGATTATCATAATCTCATGCATGTGGATTATTGCGACTGACTATGAAAGAAATATGAACTCATTGACCAGTATTTTTTACAGAATCTAATTATATGAAATGTCTCCACCGTAGGGTAGATATGACGCTAAAAGGTACGCTTGATACACTAAATTTGTTACAATTTATTAGAGTAAGAGTTTTTCGTCACGTTTATATTAGGATGCAAAAATACTTTAGTATACTCAAATATGTTATAAGCTTTATTGCATATCTTATTTAACGGATTAACCGTTAAAATCTTGAATTTGTAGTTTAAATGAATATTCAACTATATTGTTTGAACTGGTAACCAATTGCAATATAAAACCATGAATATATGAGTTACTCTGTCAAATATTATACAAAGTGAAACTAGAAATCATACATACATATGGTAATATTAACTTCGCCAATATTTACGAGTACCAAATATAGTCCGCACATACAGTGCCGAGAAACACCCTATAATTGTACCTTACCAAGAAGAAATATTGTACATTGCCTGACTAGTTTATCGTACCAAAAATGATGATGGTATTTGACATAAATACAAATTTTGACTGGTGAAAATTTTAGGGTTAATTCCTTATCAGGCCCTGTCAAAGTTTAAAATTCTTCTTAAATACTCCTCGAATTATTTCTTCCTTATAAGTACCTATTTGAAAATTTATTCCTGTTCAGTACCTAAAAAGGCCTTTTCAGGTTAAAAAGACGAAAATACCCCTGTCTCACATATTCCATTGAAGTTGAATAAATTATTTCACATGAATTATACCAACAAAACTTGTTATTATACCACTAAAATTGAAATTATACCAGAAATTTGTAGAAATTATACCAAATGTTCCAACATTAGACTACGTTGTTATAATTCGAATTTTATAAAATAAAATTGGACATTATACCAACTGATTATGCTATTATACTAGAAATTATGGAAATTGTACCATCTGTTTTCGTAATTATACCAATAAATAAAGGTATTATAATTTATACAAAAAAATTAGACATTATACCAACTGATTTTGCTATTATACCAGAAATTGAGGAGATTATACCATCTATTTCGTTATTATACCAGTAAATATTGTTATTTTGATTTTATACAGCGAAATTGAATAAAACCAGAAATTGTGGAAATTATACCATACATCTTCGTTATTATACCATCTATTTCAGTTATTATACCAATAAATAAAGTTATTTTAATTTTATACAGCAAAATTGGAGATTATACCAACTATATTATACCACAAATTGAGGAATTTGTACCATCTATTTCCGTTATTATACTAGTAAATATTGTTATTTTAATTTTTATACAGCGAAATTGAATAATATACCAACTAATTTTGCAATTATACCAAAAATTGTGAAAATTATACCATATATTTTCGTTATTATACCATATTTCTTCGTTATTATACCAATAAATAGTTATATTAATTTTATACAACAAAATTGGAGATTATACCAACTAATTTTGCTATTATACCAGAAACTGAGTAAATTGTACCATCTGTTTATTAGGTTCTTCAATTCTGCTGGTATAATAACGATGACAGTTGGTATAATTTCTAATTTAACATTATTTTGTTAGTATAATTAGAATAACATTTGGTATAATAATCAAAACAGTTGGTATGATGCCCAATTTAATATCGTGAAAGGGTATTTCCGTCCGTTCACTGTTTAGGGGTATTAAACACAGAACTTTTTACAGATGGATACTTAACATGAAGATTTTTTCGTAGGGGTACTGAACAGGAAGTTTAGTTTCTGACAGGGCCTGATAAGGAATTTACCCAAAATTTTATGCGTGTCAGGTACTATCAGAAACTGTTAGAAACATGGGCAATTTTCTAATCAGTCCCTAGTCAGTAACTTTGTAAAGCGTTCAGTCCCTGTCAGAACTCCCATTAGTTTAAAGGACCAACATTGCGTTAAATGGCATAGATAAGGATTAAAAATATGTATTGACGAAAATACCCTTCCGAACATACTGAACTAACAGTTATTTTCTGGCGACTTTGTGTTATGCAGTTAGATTATATTGTTAGAAAAGTCTGATGAACTGTTATTTTCTATTCCTTATCTGTTACTACGATGCAGAAAATTGTTATCGACATATAGTATTTATTTTACGAATCTCGTTTTTACAGTGAATCGAGCTCCGAAATTTCAAATGCCCATTAACCAACCAATTTCGACGTGTAATGTAGGATGTTTGTGGTATTGACGAAACAAGATGTAAGATTTGTATGAGTTTTTATCTTTCTATTTAGGGTTCTAATATGCGAAAATAAGATGAAATCAAAGCCATTTGGGCACCGGTTACATCAAATATGTACAAATTCGAAGTACCCATAGTATGGGCAGCTCGGTGCGGCTAATTGTTTGCTCGTTCGTCCGACGTACATCTTTTAGTTTCGCAAAAATACGGTCAACCCCACTATTTTGGGTATATTTTTACCGTGTCCAAACTGTTACTCGCCGTGTCAAATATGTTACCTGTTGTGCCAAAATAGTTACTAGGTCAAAACCGTTATTAAACTAAACTTAATTGTTACCATGTATAGTGTTCTAATATGCGAAAATAAGATGAAATTAAAGCCGTCTTTGGCAACGATTACATCTAATATGTATAAATTCGAAGTACCCATAGTATGGGAAGCTCGGTGCGGCACATTGTTTGCTCGTTCGTCCGACGTTCATCTTTTAATTTCGCGAAAATACGGCGGACCCCAATAATTTGGTATATTTATACTGTGTCATCAAAGCTGTTACTCAGTCTACCAAACTCGTTATTATGTATGTCAAATCCATTATGTAACTTTAATTAATTGTTACCATGTGTAGGGTTCTAATTTGCAAAAATAAGATGAAATCAAAGCTGTTTTTGGCAACGATTACATCTATAATGGATAAATTCGAAGTGCCCATAGTATGGGTAGCTCGGTGCACATCGTTTGGTCGTTCGTCCGATGTTCTTCATTTAATTCATGAAAATACGATCGACCCTATAAAGTTGGGTGTATTTTTTTCATTTTGGTCGATTTGTAAAATTCTCAGGATCGGTTACTAGTATATACGCTTCTGTTACTATGTTGACCAAATTTATTACTAAATTGTCGGTGAAATTTCGGGCGGGAAACCAGAACCAGATGAATTTTGGGCGAGAGTCTAAATAAAATCAAGCATAGATTATCTGTTACCCAATATGTGTAAACTGTTACTAGTTATATGTTTATATGTTACTAAAATTATTATCATTTGTGAATTAGGGTTGTAATTAAAATTATAACCTAAACCAATATATTTTTATCTAAAACTTCGTAAATTCATATATTTTAGTGAATATAGCGCGTTTGCAATATAAAATTTAAAATCAGAAAGTAAACAAATTACATATTAAATTGTTATTTTGACTATGTATTCTGTTATTCGTGTTGTGTTTCCTTGTTACCTACATATCAGTTTCTGTTTTTTTCCTCTTCAATTGTTTCTGATCAGTGTTAAACTGTTACTGCAAGAAATCAGTAAGCAATATAGGGTTTACGTTTAAGATTAATTGAAGATGTCATTAATTTTGTTGAATTATTTATGTTCGGTCGACCATCTGAATTGTAATAAACAATTAATAGTTCATATCCGCAACGTTTTGAGTAAGTAGAATCAATTTCGTAGAAGCATGATCATCTTTCAAGAAGAGTGCTACTTGTTCTCCATACTACGTCAACTTCTTCAATTCCAACATAATCTCCACGAAAATCATAACATAAACTATATTTTATCTAAAACTTCGTAATTTTAGTGAATATAGCGTGTTTACAATATAAAATTTGAAAATCATAAATTAAAGTATTTACATATTAAATTGTTATTGTGACTAAGAATTCTGTTACTCGTATTGTACTTCCTTGTTGCCTACATATCGATTTCTGTTTTTTTTCTCCGCTTCAATTGTTGTTGAACTCTGTTAAACTGTTACTGCAAAAATCATTAAACAACGAAAGATTTTACCAGAATCATGCATACATTTTCAGCAACAGAACCGAAGTTTGTTCAAAAGAAACATACTATACATAGGTATCAGATACACATAGCGCCAAATTGTAACGTCCTCGTCGTCGCTGCTCGTCTTTGATTTCTTCGATTAATTTGGGGGTTAACGATTTGGTATTAGCGAAACAGAAAGAACTTGAATAATAAAATTTATACATAATAAGTTGGATATTCACAAGGATTTGAATCAAAGTCGCTGGAATTTTAGATCGAAAGTTATACTAAAAAAGGTGAGGTTGCCATTTTCAGGCAATGCCATTTTCGGACAACATCCCTAAGCATCCGTAAATCTTTTTGGGCACATTTTTTAGGTCAATGGACTTCGAATCAGAAATAACGTAAAGAATAAGTTACACATAATTCACTTGGCTAATCAATGGAGCTTGAATCAAGGTCATTTAAATTCTAGATCGAAAGTTATACTCCAAAAGGTGCAGGTTGCCATTTTCGGGCAATGCAGAATGCATAGTGTTACCTAGAATGCATAAATTATTACCTGGAATGCATAAAATGTTACCGAGAATGCGTAAAGCGTTACCCAGAATGCATAAAGTGTTACCCATAATTAGAGCTGTCAAAATGGCGGGCCGGGCCGGGTTGGCCCGCCGCCCGCCAAAGCCCGCCACTTGGCGTGGCGGGGCGGGCTGGCCCGCCACCTGGCAGGCCTAAAAATCAGGGACCGCCCCCCCGCGGCGGGCCGCGGGCCAGGCGGGCCAGGCCCGCCCGCATATAAAAAAAAATATATTTTTTTTTGTATTTTCATTTTATAATTTAATTTATTAATTAGTTTTAGTTAATTAAGGTATTTAATAATAAATTATGGATAAATAATGTATTAATTATATATTTATAAATACATATGTTATTAATTATGGTATAATTAAGTCATTAACTATTAAAAGTAATATATTTAAACATAATATATGATATAAAATATATATATAATTTATTTAAACTGGCGGGCTGGCCCGCCTGCCAAGCCCGCGGCCCGCGCGGGCTGGCCCGTTTAGGCCCGCCTTTGGGTGGGCCTAAAATTTCCCAGCCCAGCCCGCCCTTTTGGGGCGGGGCGGGGCGGCCCGCGGGCCACGGCCCATTTGACGGCTCTACCCATAATGCATAAATTGTTACTTAGCGAGCATTTTATTAACAAAAGCTTCAATCATAGGCCGCATCAAATTTCTTCGCGATTAACATCAATATTTTCATTGAAAGACGCACCACCTTATTCAGCATTAAAGTCAAGATTTTCCCTTGTTTCAACGAGATTTTCGAACTACTTTTAATACATTATTCCAATATAAACTTCAAAAATTTTCATTGATTATTGACACCCATGAGAAATTATCATCGATTTAACCTTATTTGGTCATTAACGTCGAGGTTGAGCCGGCTTTAAATCATAAATTTGGTATTCGTTGAAGGTTGCTTTTGCTTCAATCGTTTGTTGAAGAAGATGGTACATGGGTGTAATTTTGGCGATTGCGATGGATGGAAAGGTCATTTACAATGAGCTTGGTCCTTCAAACTAACTGTTATGGGGCCTGAACTGTTTTGAAAATTCGTTAATAGGGACTGAATCCAAATTTACCCTAGAAACATTTCATGACATACCAGCCTTTGTCTTTTTTGCAACTTGATCATTTTTTTAACTGCTATTAAATGTCATGCCAACTTAATGAGTTTAACATATTTCCCAGGCGGCTGGTGTACCAGTTTAGCATTGTTACTGTACCAAAACTTCAATACACAAGCCACAAACATTTTAGCCATAATACTCGACCAATCAGCATATTATAAGAATACATCCACCGATAACATACTAAAAGTATGCAATATCAATCTATAGAATATTGTATATTATCAAATTACCAAGCATACACAAAGCCAAAAAAAAAGAACAGTTACAAACCTTGAACTGCAACAATTTAAGATTCTTCTCTTTCTCTTTAGCTTTCTTACCTCTTTTTCTCAATTACAAAGATTTCTTTGGGAAGTACCTAGGCGATCGACTTTCAGAAATCATCTTTTCTGCTTCATCTTGAAATTTCTAATGCTAGCAAGGAAAGCATAATGATGATAAGGATAAAACGTAACAAATATTTTATTTCAAAATAAAACATTGGTTCTCAGCTATCTAGACACTATGATAAACTCATATAGATTAGGAGATAATCAAAATGACATGCAGTGTAGTGTCATATGATCAAACTTGTTAAATAAGAACAACTTCTCGTACTATAAATTTACCTATACTGTGCCAATATATACTATCCCGCCGTACCATTATAATGCATAAATTGTACTAAAAAAATGCATATAACGTATCAAAAACACGCCACGTACCTTTCTTTAGTTGGTGTTCTTTCCGAGTGCGCAATCAAGATGAATTTCCTTGGGAGTCAAACCATTTCTGCAAGAAAAAGCACAAATTCATGAACATGTACGATTTTCCAAGTGTGATTGAGTAATAAACCTAATCCTCGTACTTGAAAGCCATATATACTAGACATTGAGCTCTCAATTGCTTTACTTGATGCTTCTCAAATGAAGCCAAAGAGGAATTTCGATGATATGTTACACTGTTAACAGCTCCACCTGTGCAATCAGAATACATATAGATTAGTAAAATTATCATAGAACAAATTTCGAAAACCATCATTTCTTTGATTTAATTTTCACCAGCTAACTCAGAAGATTTGGAACAATCTTCAACGTCCACCGTTGAATTTTCAAGATTAACGCAGCACTGCGATGAAGATCCGCCGCCGTGACTATCTTTTACCGTAGGACAATCCATATTCTAATTGATTATAAAGTGAATAAAAATGAAATCTTAAATCGGTGACCTCTTTCTTATAAGTAATCCAAAGGAGAACTTTGTATATTATTCAAGGGAAGGAACCGAAGGCTTATTTAGATATAAAACTTGAAAGAAAGAAAAAAGACTATAGAGTTAGACATGATTCTAATAAATACTTGGAATAAAAGCATGAAATTTCAGGTAGAGAAAAACAATAATTGATACTACTCGACAGCTTATATAGATAGCTAGGTTCCCGGAAAGAACAAAGGATGAACTAAGGGTTTTTTTTTTTGGGATTATGACTTGATTGCGGTGAATAAGAACATATGTTATTTCAATTGCTATTGCGCTTTGGTGAAGACATCAATGTGAGGCGGCGTCCTAAATTAAAATATTGAGATTGTAATCCCTTCGAAAAACAGAAACTTCATTTAAATTTATAAATTTAATGGTTCTTGTAATCTTTTTTTTTTGATCATATCTGTCAACTTGCAAGTCGCTATATCACATGGTTGTGCATAGCCGGCAAATAAACGAATGGTTTGTGCGTTTCACATTTGTCTGTTTCAGTCTTTGTCTATATGTTTCTATTTGTTTCATGTAAATATAAAATGATATCATACCTAAGAATGTTTCACTGTTAAAACAAACAACCACACAATAAAATTGTGGAGTTTTATGGAATATGAAACTTGATTCACTAGATTACAAACTATTTTCCGTGTACTTTTAATTCGTATTTTACTATTTTGATATAGAACTTTATATATATAAATTTTACGAATGAGGAAATATATTACAAAATTTTACTACAGTACAAACTACATGGTAACACAAATAAGAAACACTTGGGACGTAGACATTAAAGCAAATTGGAGTCGTGGGCTTCGGCGTCACGCAAGGTTGATCTCGATCGATGAAAAATGCATAAAAGTTAGATATATGTGATTATGGCATGATATATTTGCAAGCTTCAAGTAATATCATTCTATGTTGTGAGTTGAGCGCATCTATAAAGATCCCGTCGTTCACTTCCATGGAGTCACAACATTACACGTGGTTATCCATGGAATTTCGATACATATTTTTTGGTCTACTTGGATTTTCAACAGTGTTTAGTTGGATAAAGCTCGTGTTGTTTATATAATAAAGGTTTTTTGCCGGTATCATAATCAGGAATTAGTTGAAGAAAATAATAAAATTATAATTGAGTTTGATAGTACAATATATTCGTATAATTGTTCGAACAAACTAGTATTATTTTTAATTCTGTAAACGGGCATGTCATCTGTCCAGCGCCACGTCGGAGTCGGACCTTCCGATATAAAAACCGGTCACGTGCGTGGCACATAATGTATTTTGGGGGAAAAATCAGGTATAATGTCTATAAATTGCATGATTTTCATGCCAGTTTAAATTAGATGTCCCTATAATGCCACACTCCCTAAGTTATGTGACCAAACAGATAATTAAGCCTAGAAATTATAATAACATTTGTCTTCGTATAATAGTGATAACATTTAGTATAAAGCTCTTAAATTAGATTTGGTATCATAATATAATTGTTGGTATAATAGCTATTTTTATTGGTAGAATCATATATTTATTTCTGTGTAATAACATGCGTTGTGTTGTTAGTAGAATACTCGCGACTGATGGTCTAATAATCTGAAAGTTTTTTTGAATATGTAAAGAAATGTTAGTTTCATCATTTCAATGTTTGTGGTATTAAATAGGAAACTTTTCACAAAAGGATACTGTAATGTAAAGTAAGAAATACTTCGAGGGGTATTTAAGAGTAAGTTTAAACTTCATATGGGGAGTTATGAGGAATTTCCCGATAAATAATTCTCTCTCACTGTTGGGACAATATACAAAAGAAGAGAATTTGTCCTCTTGTGATCTCGGGATGTTTTTGTTAAATAGGATTACTTTTGTGTGAAATTAAAAAAAGAGGATTCTAGGTTTTCTAATTAAAAAAAAGGGATTGGGTGTTTTAAAAAAAAAAATCGAAGTGTTTGATTATCATTTTGATCCGCTCGACTGAAATTTCATGTCGAAATGAGATTTTAATCGATGGGTTCGTGATCTTACATGTATTAACCCCAAATCTGGGTGAAATTTCGTGTTTTTGAGCTTGAAATCGACGTTTTCGAGTAAAAAAACGATTTATTCGAATATTTTATTCGAACTATTCGAGTGAATTCGAATAGAAAAATAACACTTATTCGAGTAAAAAAAAATTCGAATTAAAAATTCGAATTAATATTTTTCAATTCGAGTTTTTTTTTTTACTCGAATCGATTAATTCGAATAAATTCGAATTAAAAAAAAATTATTCGAATTAATTCGAATTTTTTAATTATTCGAATAAATGCTACTTAAGTTGGGGTATTTCAGTAATTTTCGGTCCGTTCCCTTTTGTTTAATTAAAATAGGAAACGTTCCTTTTGTTAAAAGAACCCATCTCGTAAGTCAGTAACCACAATCATATTTTATGCTCCGTATGTCGGGCGCCAATCAACGACATTCTAAGTCAACTCCAGTATTGGGCTTTATCCACGCCATCTTCTTCTTCTTGTTTTCTTTGTTCTCAGAATAATTCATACACAGAGTGGAATGATATAGACGAAGCTATATCTCTGACTGGATAGTTGTCATGTAAGTGAAGCTATATGTTTTTGGGCTCTAGGCTCCTTCTCTTTTCTCTAGGGAAATCTTTTATTTTTGCATCTATGTTTCTGCTCTTTTACTAATTCGTGATGGTAACATTCTTTGTTGTTGCGTAGGATTCATTATTGACAGTTTATGAATTGTATGTGGAAGTGCGTGAGCGATGCTTCGACTTAGGACGACTTTGATGGCTTTATTATGTCTCTCCTTTTCCTTTGCTGGTGGGCATAGCCAACAGACACATCCAGTGGAAGGTAAGCCTTTGTTATTCATGAATGGTTTGATGTTATTAAGGCGTTCTTTCAATTTTATAGAAGGTGTTAGAAGGAATGAATGCCTCAGTAATAAAATGTTATTGTTGTTTGGCAGTGAACGCATTGAGATCGATTAAGAGAAGCTTGGTCGATCAGTATAAAACCCTTGTAAACTGGAAGAAAGGGGATCCTTGCACCTCAAATTGGACAGGAATTATCTGCTATAACAGCACATTGGAAGATGGTTACCTCCATGTTAGAGAGCTGTAAGTCTTTTTAGGTTCTTTCTATTTCTTAGCTTGCTTTACTTGTATCGAAAAGTCTATCGATCTTAGTAATGTGATGGATCGCACGCTTGCGTATATAAAATATGTTTTGGGATTTTTATGTTTCAATTCTTGAATAGCCCAATCCATATGACGGCCATTTTTTCGAGCCAAACAGGTTGTTATTGAAGAGCAATCTCTCGGGAGCTTTATCGCCTGAAATCGGCCGTTTATCCTATTTGAAGATCGTGTGAGTTTATTCAGATCACGACACAAACTTACTCGTGTGTTGACGATGTTCTAGAACTCTTTTTTGCTATTTTCTCCGAGTAGGGATTTTATGTGGAACAACATAAGCGGGATGATCCCAAAGGAGATAGGCGACATCACGACTCTCGAGCTGCTGTGAGTAGTACAAGTAGCTTGTCAAACATCATCATCATCATGTGGCCATATTATCATTAGAATCTGTCTTAAAAGTTATGCTGGGAAGAAGAAGTTGATTTTTCTGCTTTCATCTTTGTGTTCAGCCTTCTGAATGGAAACAAACTAAGTGGTACCTTGCCTGAAGAGCTGGGCAGTCTTTCAAACTTGGACAGATTGCAAGTGGATGAAAACGAAATATCTGGCCCGCTGCCCCTCTCTTTGGCTAAATTGAGCCAAGCAAGACATTTGTAGAGTTTATTTCTTTCACTTCCCTTCGATCATCTTAAGACATAATAATGGTTCTTTAACTTGAATCTTGGCTTTGGATACGTTGTCGCAGCCACATGAACAATAACTCGCTTAGTGGGAAAATACCAGCAGAACTACGCCTACTTCCAAACCTCGTTCACTTGTAAGTTATTCAAATCTTGGAACTTTTTATGACATTTATGATCAAACTTATTGACTTGTGGTCTCTGCAGGTTGCTTGATAGTAACAATTTATCAGGACCTCTGCCACCCGAACTTTCTGAAATGCCAAGTTTAAGGATACTGTAATAATAATGCACCGTCTTTCCCTATATACAAAAAAAAAAGCTAGTCAGTGTCTTATTATCACACGATGGATGGTTCAGCTTTTCCCTGTCTGTGCAGTCAGCTTGATAACAATAATTTCGATGGAAGTGCGATTCCCTCGTCATATGGCAACATGCCCCTCCTCTTAAAGTTGTATGTAGCTATATTGATAGCATTATTGTAATTTCTGAAGAAGGCATTGTCTACATAATACATCTTTGCAGACGTACCATACGTAATGTTTGGTATGATTTTTTGGATTTGTGACTATGTCAGGAGTCTAAGGAACTGCAGTTTGCAAGGAGAGATTCCTGATTGGAGCAATATGATTAGTATTGCCTACATGTAATAACTAAATTCTTCCGTTTGATTAGATTTTACTTCTATAACTTGTTGTGATTCATTTCTATCCTTGCTCTTGGCCCATTGTTTCTGCATTAACATCGTCTATTTCCCAGAGATTTGAGCCTAAACGAGCTCAACGGATCCATACCAAGTGGTGCGCTCTCCGAGAACATCACGACAATGTAACAATTCAATTCTCATTTTTTCCCCGAATAAATCCATATATAGGCAACATCTTATACCTACGCGTGTATGCAGTGACCTGTCGCACAACAGATTGAACGGGTCCCTCCCGTCAAGTTTTTCATCTCTTCCTCTTCTACAGAAATTGTAAGTAGCCATCAATCACTTCCACTACTAAAGATTTCTGAGACATATAATATATGATTATTTTTTGCATGTTTTAATTCGAGACATTGGATTGCGTCTAGTGCAGGTCACTTGCAAACAATTCACTGAGTGGCACAATTCCATCAAGCATTTGGCATAACAGGACCCTAAATGCATCTGAAAGACTCATTCTGTAAGAGAAATATATCCGTCTTTATATGGTTGTTAGCAGACTTGAAATAATAAACATCATGAAGCATTTCATATTTGGCTGAGAAGATGAGCATGATTCTCATGTTAGTATTATGATACCTTCGTACGCAGGGATTTCGAAAACAACATGTTTGCAAATATTTCAGGCAGCGCTCTGATTCGTCCCAATACGACCGTTGGGTAAGTCAGCTTGGTGACATAGCTCTTTCTTCTAACACACAGTCACTCTTACATTGTCTGTTGATGTTCAAACGCCTTTCTTTGTCAGACTTACGGGGAACCCATTATGCTCAAACGCCAACCTAATTCAATTTTGCGGGCCCCAAGACGAAGATTTCAGCAATCTCAACAAGGCGAAAACGAGTCTCAATAAGTGTCTTGCTCAATCATGTCCCACGCCGTACGATTATGCGCCAGAATCTTCTGTTACGCATTGCTTTTGCGCTGCCCCGATATACGTCGGTTATCGCATGAAAAGCCCGGGATTTTCAGATTTCCTTCCCTACGTAAAGGCGTTCAAGGAGTACATAAGCGCTGGGCTGGACTTGAATCTGTATCAAATCGACATTGATTCAGTTGCATGGCAGAAGGGTCCTCGTCTTAGAATGTACTTGAAGATCTTTCCACCTTACGTCAACGATAGTGTGCATCTGTTCAACAAGAGCGAGGTTGTCCGTATTCTTTCGATGTTCAGTGGATGGAAGATTCGTCACAACGATCTCTTTGGACCCTTTGAGTTCCTCAATTTCACCCTCACAGATCCTTACAGAGATGGTATGTCTTATTTCGGTTTCATTTTTACACGTGCTTAAATTTAAAGATTCCCTTACACATCCTTCTATTTTTCTTGATTCAGAATTCCACACAGTGTCAGAATCGTCTGGCGTGAGCAAAGGAGCACTAGCAGGCATTATAATTGGTGCAGCACTTGGAACCTTAATTTTATCTGCTGTAGCATCACTGCTTATCGCAAGACGCTACATTCGGAGACAGCATTCGACTTCAAAGAGACGACACTCATGTAAAGAACAAACACTAATGCCAACCATCCATATAAATGGAAAGCGTATGCTGCTTAATAGTGTTGCATTTATATGTTTGCAGCATTATCTAGAGCCTCCCTAAGCATCGATGGCACGAAGGAGTTCACTTACGATGAACTGAAATCGGCGACGGATGATTTCAGCAGCTCAAACATGGTCGGGCAAGGAGGTTATGGAAAGGTTTATAGAGGGATCCTCGGCGATGGGAGCGTTGTGGCAATAAAACGCGCTCAAGAGGGTTCCTTGCAGGGAGAAAAGGAGTTTCTTACAGAGATTCAGCTTCTGTCAAGGTTGCATCATAAGAACTTGGTCTCACTCGTTGGATACTGTGACGAAGAAGGTGAACAGGTCAGTGATTCTCTTCTCTTTTATGTGACATTATGGTTTGCTCCTTAATGGATTGGATTCAATATTTTCTTCTTTCTACATGGGCAATACAATAGATCGACGTAAAGTATGAGCACATGGAAGCATTTCTATGCCATCTTCAGTCGTCATCTTAATGTCAAATGCCCCTATCTGAGTTGGATCTTCTGACAATAATCGATAACGATCTTGAGTGATATTTAACTCCGTCTTTTCTAACGCAGATGTTGGTATACGAATTCATGTCAAACGGGACATTAAGGGATCATCTCTCTGGTATGTTCCTTTTTTTTCCCCGATTCTCTTCTCAGTTCCCATACATGCTTTGTCATTCATTCGAAGAAAACTGAGAATGTTGAATATTTTCATAAAATCATCCATTACAAGGTAAGGAAAAGAAAGAAAGGGCCAGAAATCTTTAGTTACAGAGACTACTTACTTACTGCAGGTAAAAATAGTAAAACGATTCTGAGTTTTGCGATGAGAGTCAGAATCGCACTAGGAGCAGCACGAGGCGTACTCTACCTTCACGCCGAAGCTAATCCTCCAATATTTCATCGAGATATTAAGGCAACGAATATATTATTGGACACGAAATACACTGCAAAAGTCGCTGATTTCGGGCTTTCGAGGCTCGCCCCCGATCCATCATTGGAAGGACCTACACCTAATCACGTTTCTACGGTGGTCAAGGGAACGCCCGTGAGTATTAAACATATATATATCTATATATACATTCAAAATCAAAATGAATAATAAAAAAAGGTGACGTATTCGTTCCTAAGAACTAATAATTATTCAGGGATACCTTGATCCAGAATACTTCTTAACTCATAAGTTGACGGACAAGAGCGATGTGTATAGCCTCGGCGTAGTGTTCATGGAGCTACTAACTGGGATGCAACCTATTTTTCGCGGTAAAAACATTGTCAGAGAGGTAATGTGTGCGAAGTTTGATTTTTCTTTCTAATCTCTGTATCTTATTGTTTGTTAAATACAATTTAATTCTTCGATGGAATTAGTGCTCATGCAGTATATGAATATCGAATTGGCAGGTAAGTAGTGCTTATCAGTCTGGCGTAATATTCTCCATTATCGACGAGCGTATGGGATCTTACCCATCAGAATGCATCTTTAAGTTTGTCAACCTTTCTCGCAAGTGCTGTCAAGACGAGACAGATGCTCGCCCTTCCATGGCTGAGGTTGTAAGAGAGCTCGAAAGCATTTTGTTTATGTTGCCAGATGATTCTGATGGTAATAAGGTTTCAGAATATTCTTCTTCTGATTCTCATAATCGTGAAAATACGGCGACCGCTTCTTCGTCGTTGTTGCAAAGTTATCCTTCGGTGGGCGACCATCCATCATCGGGTCTTCGAAGTGGAGTCCTTCCCTCTATTTCTCCGAGGTGATAAATAATCCCATCTAAGTTCGTCAAATGATGAAATCAAAGTTTTTTTCTTCAGAACAATAATTAGTTGAGATATATAGTGAAACCTTGAGTTACCGTGTATATAAATTTTCAGAGCATTTTTTTTTCCTTCATTGCTTCATTGATTTCATCGTCTGATCACTCAAATATAATGGTTCAGTTGATGCCCTTTCTGTTGCGTCATAACTGTTTCGGTGCGGTATCAAAGAACGATAATGTGATGTACGCAAATATGGCGCGAACGTCTAAATGGTTTGAATTCGAGCGAGCATTATACCAGTTCACAAAGTAACTCTATTAAGTTCTATTCTTGGTTGTTTGCGTTGTTGGGTAATGCATGAATCTTCTTCAATAAATACTCTATGTTATATTCAGATTTAACAGGTAAAATATTCGAGTCTAACCGAAGATGGGGCGGGAAATATCTCCCGCGGAGAATACGTCCCGAGGTGGGAAACATTCTCCCGCGGGGAAACCTCCCGAGGCGTAGAAGATCTCCCGAGGCGACAAGCCCGCAACATATGCTCGTAGAAGCGTCGCTCGAGACATGTAGACATACTCGGGAAATCTATGTGTGTCGTGATGGGCCGAGCCTTATGATTCCTAGAGGTTACCCCACTAAGACCCTCTCCAAACGAGAAACTCGTTCTCAAACTCAAAATGCAGTAATTTTCTTCAACCGTAAAACCAATTCTCAAACTCAAAAGATCATTATTGTAATATTCTCTTCTATAAGTTTATTAATATGACCCATATAATTTATAACTTTACAAATTTTGACCACAATACTCTTTTAAATTCAATTGAGAAAATATTATTCGAGTTCGATAGATACTGGACCAACTACCAAGTGTCGTGAATTCCTGAAGACAAAGCATATGAGAAAAAACGTCGTAATAACAAGAACACCATGAAAAATCTTTTTTTGAGCATTAAAATGATCATCATAGGACTTAAAAGACAAATTATATGGTCAATTCTTCAGCCAAGATGGAGGAACACACTTCAAATTCGCCGTTCATGACTGGGTTTGCTCGCTGCAACAATGATATGGAGATACTCTAAGGAAGAACATGGGAAATCTTTTCTCACGCTAAAAAACACAGTGTAACTGTTGGGCAAGTGAAAACCTTTAGCGAGCAGAGGAGGTAAGAGCTCATTAATGGCGACCACATCTACACTATTCTTTGGAAAACATAAATAAGAAAAGGACTTTGTTTGCAAATTAAAAATATCTGACGCATCCTTTGGAAAACATAAAATAAGAAAAGGACTTTGTTTGCAAATTTAAAAGGGTAAATTCTGTATCAGTACTTTTCAAAGTTTGAGCTTCCATATCAGTACCACTGACAAAAATTCTTCCTTATCAGTACCCATCTGCGAAAAAGTTATGTGTTCATTACCCAAATAGTAAACGGACGAAAATACCCTTTTCTGAAATTAAACTGGACATCAACCAACTGTTTTGATTATTATACCAACTGTTATTCTAATTATACCAACTTATCATTATTATACCAACTGTTATAGTGTATAAATCTGTTGGTATAATTACGACAACAGTTGGTATAATTTCTAAAGTTTCTGGTATAATTTCAAAATCGGTGGTATAACGTCCAATTTCACTGTATAAAATTCGAATAACGTTATTTACTGGTATAATAACAAAAACATATGGTATAATTGTTACAATTTCTAGTATAATAGCAAAATCAGTTGGTATAACGCCAATTTCGCTGTAAATTATAATAACCCTATTTCAATTGGTAATCCTACCAACTATTACTCTAATTATACCAACTGTTATCATTATTATATCAACCGTTATAGTGTACAAATCTATTGGTATAATTGCGACAACAGTTGATATAATTTCTACAGTTACTGGCATAATTTCAAAATCAGTTGGTATAACGTTCAATTTCACTGTGCAAAATTTGAATATCGCTGTAAATTATAGTAACACTATTTAAATTGGACAGCATACAAACTGTTTTGATTATTATACCAATTGTTATTCTAATTATACCAAATGTTATAATTATTATACCAACTGGCATAGTGTATAATTCTGTTGGTATAATTACGACAACATATAGTATAATTTCTTCAATTTGTGGTATAATTGCAAAGTCAGTAGGTATAATTACATCCAATTTCGCTGTAAATTATAATAACGCTATTTATTGGTATAATAACGAAAATAGATGGCATAATTTCAATATTTTCTGGTACAATATCCAATTTTGTTGGTACAATAACGAATTTTTTTGGTATAATTCATGGGAAAATAATTATTCAGCTTTTTTGAATATGTGAGACATGGGTATTTTCGTTCATTTAATGCTGGAAAGAGCTTATTAGGTACTGAACATGAATAAATTTTCAAATGGGTGCTTATAAGGAAGAAATAATTCGAGGGGTATTTAAAAGGAAGTTGAAATGTTGAAAGGAACTGATACAGAATTAACCCAATTAAAAATATCTGACGCATCCTTTCCATTCCGACGCATATATGCGTCTCAATGAGGAAAGAGAAGTATAAATCGGATTTTGAGTTTCGCCTTGAGTGTCGATTGGAGAAATTTTACCCCATTTTTTGAGATTTTGGTTACCATTGGAGATGCTCTAACCTAGGGTTGGCAATGGAGCGGGGATTCCCCGTCCCCGCGGGGATCCGCCCCGAACGGGGCGGGGAATCCCCGAGATTTTATCCCCGCGGGGCGGGGACGGGGAATGATGTCTCCTCGTGGGGGATCCCCGCCCCTTCCTCGAACCCTCTTTTATATATTATAATATATAATATTGCATTATGATTTAAATAATAGTAAAATAATATCAAAATATAGATTTAAAAAATATTAAATTAATACAAATAATATATAAAAATATAATTTATATAATATTTATAACAAAAATATATTCCAATTTATATATTATATTAAAGATATTATTTTTTAAAGAAATTAAGGGGCGGAGAATCCCCGTGGGGAATCCCCGCCCCGCGTGGATCCCCGCGGGGACGGGGACGGGGACAATTTCGTCTCCGAATGTATCGCGGGGACGGGGATTAGATCCCCGCCCCCGTCCCCGCCCCATTGCCATCCCTACTCTAACCTATGTGAGGAAACCACCCACCACTATCGTGGACAAGACTCACTGACATACTACTCTATCTCTCTCGCTGAATAAGGACAACGGCCAAACCACATACTGACGGATGCATTTCTCATAGTAACAGGCGTCTATGTATTGAATTTTCGGTTCAAAAAGTATATTGGCAAAAAAAAAAAAGACACGAAGCCCAATCCAATCGGTAGATGCCTCTATGGTTCATTTATTATTTCTAAGGACCACCACTTTTCTCGGTCCAGTCGCAAAAAATCGCAAAGTACACTGCAAGTTTTGAACTGTTATGCAGGCGCAGTCATATATACGTGCAAATCAACTCCGACTATATAGCTTAATATACATTCAGTTTTTTTTTAAAAAAATTATTATCCTAATAATTTATACCCAATATCATAGTAAGCATGAAAGGGTTAAATAGCTCAATATCAGCTTTGTTTAGTAGTAAATTACGTATATATTAGCATGTTTGCTTTGCTTATATCTATATTGAGTACTCTTATTACATCGTACTTAGAATGTTGGTTAATTATTATATGTAGTGACAGTGTATTACAATACACATAAAGGCAAGCTTCATAATAGGAAACAGACTTAGTACATGGCCGACACATTTGCACAGTAGCGTGGAAAGGAAGCACAATACGATGCCTCGCGTCACAAACTGTGTACTTACTGTGGCTTTTATTCATAGCATAATTAAACACGTGGCGCATAGTTGAAGACCGCGCTTACTTATTTTATTACACAAAACACAAACTTGGATTTGCAGCTGTTTGTCTCAAACTCCACTTCAGTTCTTAGGCTCAACACTATCTGCTGCCTTCTCACCAGCATAACTGCAGCACCTTCGGCATTTGCCATAGTAGTATCCACCGCAGCAACCATAGCGGCAACGCCTACCACCATAGCTTCCGCCGCCGTACCTTCCTCCTCTACCACCATACCCTCCGCCGTATTGGTCCGTTTCAGTCTTGGTTGTTGACTCTTCACCTTCCTCAGCTGATAATGATGAGTTATGGACCACCCAAGAAATTTTAAAAACAAAATGAGCGTATTTATTACTAATGTCGGAGCGAGTAACTACATCCAAGATTAGTTTATGTATATTTTAAAATTCGGCATGCAGAGCCACGGAAATTCTAGTGAAGAATTAATGTGCATTAATAGTAAATTCTTTGTGAGTTATTTTAATTTATAAAACATGCAAAAGTATATATTTAGTACTTGTATTGGTCAGAAAAATCTCACCCAAGTCCCTAGCGGCTACTTGCGATGAGGCAAAAAGAACAACCGCGAGAAGGAGCACAAGGAAAGCGACTAGCTTTTTAGAAGCCATTAATGGAGCTCGAGTAGTTTAATATGAAGTTTGGTGTGAAGTTATATGCTCTTAGGATGAGTAACGACTCTTGCAACCCCCCTCTATTTATAGATGTTTTAGTATGGGTGTAGTAGTTCGATATATATGGATATTCCAAATGAGATATACACGAATATCCAAAAATATTTTATAATTATTGGATTACATAGATATATGATATATCGGATATAACTAGTAGGGCAGACTATGTCTAATTAGTTGGTTGTCCTGGGACCGCCTTCATTTAAAATCCACACGTTGCATTATATAGATATAATTTTGATTCACATCACAGCATGTCGATTTCTTCAGAAGATTATCTAAATAAACCAGAAAGAAACATAAATGAAAATAAAATCCTAATTCCGGGACCCGTCTTTTAAATGTTTGCCCACTCTTACAGTAAATCTATGGATCTACGTATACAAATGCCATGCGAATTAATAACATATAAACAAATATGATGGAGTAAGCTCATACGTCACACGTTTGCCTCCATGGCCCGTGATTATTTTTTTTTCTTTCATGAAATTCAAGAATGAGCAGTTATAAACCCGTTTGATTATGTAATAAATGAACATGGACTTGCGTCTCATTGCTTTGAGGGGATTTTGTGAACGACTATTTAGGATAGAGTAATTTTTTTTTCTGACAAAGTTATCCACGCTATATTACCATAGAAATAAATGTTCTGGTTTTATTAATTTATAATTTTCGTTTAGCTCCATCGACGCGTTGCACTCCTTAGAAAACGTGCAGCTTTAGCGAATGAAATGCTATACTTGAGGCTATTCTATTTCTAACATTTTTCAGATGGCAAGGTGGTTCTTGTATGAAAAAGGAATAGTAATATTTTTGTTTTCCCAGTGGTGCTATTGGAAGAAAATCAAGAGTATCCGTCGTTCTAACAAGTTTTAGTGCAAGAAACTACGGATATCCTACCGATATGATTGTGTTATCAAGTACAAAAATTATTAATCCTAATTTTATTTGAACATTGCAAGTTTTTGATATATTTGAACACGAAAGCAATCAAAAAATGGATTAGGATCTAATTAAGACAACTTTAGGGACTCAAATTTCACCGGGGAAATTTATAGGATGGATGTTAGATATCATAAATTGCTTCCAAGTTACCGTAAAATGCTTTACCTGTTATAAAATATTTATTATGATTTATATTATATTAAGATTATTTTATTTATATTGTGATTATTTTGATAATAATATAAAGAGAGAATTTAGATGGAGATAATATAATTTCTATACTTCGGTGTATTTTACAATGTAACTCAAATCACCTATGCTAAAATCACACACTAAAATACAACTTAGTCATCTACAACTCATATGAAAAACAATCTTTGTATACACCACATCTTATCATAAATTCATGAGTCATTAATATTCCAAAAACATCCCCTATGATGATTCATTGGAATGATTCATAATAATTCATAATACTCCCCTATGTTTTTCAAATAATACGTCTCGTTATACCTCACTAAGAAAAAGTGTACATGATTCTTTTGATACGCTTTAGCTTGTTGCCTCATTAAAAGCTTTACTGGGAAAACCACGTGAGAAAAATAACAGTTAAGAGAAAAAGAGCACAACACATATTTTCTCCCCCTGATACTGACAGCACTTTAAATCTCCAAGTCTTCGAATTCCAGTTGCATATATCGACCTTTCTGAAAATTATATGGGGAAGTGTTGTGAATAAATCTGCAAGATTTTCATTTGACCGCACTTGTTGTGCATCAACATTTTTGTCCAGCTCATTTGTAAAGAAAATTTTTGGTGAAATATGTTTTATTCTATCATCTTTGATATATCCTTCCTTTAATTGGGCAATACACGCCGCATTATCTTCCTATAAGTCGTTGGAAGTCTTTTCGTATAACAATCCACAAGTCTGTTATATATGTTGAATAATCGATCGCAACCAAACACATTCTCTGTTAGCTTAATGAATTGCTAGTATTTCAGCGTGATTAGATGAAGTAGTAGTTAAACTTTGTTCAAAATTGACCATTATGAAATGGCAGTTCCACCATACGTAAATAAATAACCCGTTTGCCATTGTGCATTATGTGGGTCGGATAAAAATCCAGCATCTGCATACCCAATTAAATCTGCTTTCATCTCATTAGAGTATAACAGTTAATAATCCCATATCAGTTGTTCCTTGAAGGTATCAGAATATTCGCCTAACTCCGTTCCAATGTATACGAGTCGGCGAGGAACTGTATCTTGTCAATAAATTTACATCAAATGCTATATCAGCTCGTGTATGATATGGGTGTGCAGTGGTTTTAGAAAACCGTCCGAACCGCCCGCACCGCACCACACCGCACCGTATAATACAATTAACCGTCAAAACCGCGATTTACTTTAATTTACAAAACCGCACCGTAATAATGGTGCAATGTGAATTTTTGGTACAAACCGCTCCGCACCGAACCGCAATTTAGTTTTCTATATTTTTCTACTAATTATATCTAACTTTTCTTTATGGTAATCGTACACTAGTCATATTTGAAATTTATTTCTAGTTTAATTATTTTTCTTTACCAGTAAGTCTTTAAATATATGCTAATTTGTTGATCATGTGAAAGATATCATTACTAACATACTTAATATTAATTTTTATGTTAAACATGTTTCTATAAGAATAAACGGCCGAACATGTAGGGTTAAAATAAATACGAATCGAACGTTTAATATCTTTTTTTGACATACTATTTATATTTTGAGCTTCCACTCGGACCACAAAGCTAAGTTAATATATTAAAAAGTTGGCCCCTAATATAAGTAAAGCCTAATATAAAATAAGATAACGATACTAATTTTTTTGGACAATAGTGACGCTTCGATGAGGCAAATACCTCGACTTTCGCCTTGTTTCTGAGGCAAGGCGATGTCTCATCACATTTTGCACCTCACGCTTTTGAAAACTATTTTTTCATTCGATAAAAATATAAGTATTTTCTTTGTTCGGTTAAAAACCGCACCGCAACCGCACCTAACCACTCGAAACCGTAAGTGTGGTTTTATTATTACTCAACACCGCGGTTTGAGAATTATTTTTCAAAAAACCGCATATAGTGGTTTGGTACGGAATTGGCTGAAAACCGCCGAAAACCGCACCACGCACACCCCTACTAACTAATACGAGGCACCAACATCAACCAAAGATAAACTAGTTTGTTGTCGTAGTAATCTTGTGATAATTAGATATATAAATTGCCATTTGGTCCGTCAAAATATTTATAATTTTACTCCTCCATTTCTAGTTATTGTACTTACATCTCTACGCATTTCCTTATATATATATTTAAAAATTATATTTCATCTACTAAATATTTAAAAATTATATTTCATCTACTTAATATTTGCATTCTTGACGACGAAATCAATGTGATCCATTTCTATGATCTTTTTTCTTCTACGGTGGATTTCATTGCCTCTCATTGCAATTCTTCTTAGCTGCTGTGATAAGCGTTGAAAATGTATTAATTTTTTACTAACTAAAATGAAGTTTCCGTAGAAATTTTTCAATAATCTCTTGAACTAAAAGCTACTTACTATATTTCAACCCCACCAAACGACTCAATTATGTCTTTGCAACAACGACAAGTCTCTGACTGATTTGAAAATGTCGTCTTATCCCTTACGTACGATAAATCTATATTTTCAGCTAAATCAATCGTACGGCTATATAGATCTCAATTGTATATATCAGCTGCATAATAAGTCACGCTTTCACATTTATACAATTGGCATTCTCGACAACCACTAAAACAATTATTACTCGGTCAAAGTTTTTCTATAATATTTACAGTGTTCTTCAGCAAATGGTACTGTTAACTAATAATTTTAAGAGAGTGTACGAAAATCATCTTTGACATGTTCAATTTTTGGTGCTGGACAAGTGACACGACCTTTATCCATTACCGCGATGTTGCTCATTAATTTTGGTCACTAAACGCAAAATTATAAAATTAGGTCACCAAGTATACAAGTTTTCGTTTTTTGGTCAATATGTTTGATAATTGCAAAAGTAGGTCATTAACTTTTCATGTGAAAACAATTTTGGGTTATTTTTCAATTTTTGGTCAATAAGAATATATTTTTTTGATTTTGGGTCACTAAGTTTAGATTTTTTCAATTTTGGGTCACTATATTTATAACATTAGTCCCAAATGAGTGACTCAAAATTGATAGTTGAAAAAATATATACTTAGTGACCCAAAATCGAAAAAAATATATACTTAGTGACCTAAAATTGAAAAATGACCCAAAATTGTTTTCACATGAAAAGTTAGTGACCTACTTTTGCAATTATCAAACATATTGACCAAAAAACGAAAACTTGTATACTTAGTGTCACTAAATATATAGTTGTTAGATTGATTTACATTTGATAGTTGGAAATAATTGATCACTAACTGTTAAAAGATAGTGAATTGAATTTGTACCTTGTTCAATTTAGCCCATGTGAATCTTTTGCTTATCTATTTTTCCCATCAAGCAAACATGAAAACATACTTTTCTTTTCTTTTATAATGCTTATTATTCATAATTCAGATCCTGTCAGGAAAAAAAAATAGTTTTAAGGACCCGATTTTTCAGTAACACTTCATTGTCTGCAGTAACACTTCAATATTTTGGAGTAGCACTTCATTGTTCTGAAGTAACACAAAACAATTATCCGATAATGTTTTATATATACTTTATAAACTTGTGTAATTTAGGTTCTTATTTCTAAAAAGTGGGTCATTTTAAATTAAAGTTTTTTCTGACAGGGCATGAACCCTATTTCAAAACATTTTTGGGCCTAATTTGTAATATGCCCTTCCATTAATTAGTGAATGACTTATTTCAAAGAGCAACGACTTTTCTCCGCAGACGATTTGTCACCATTGATGTAGTACATATTATCAGTGACTCGTGTTCTTATCACAGTTGATCACGTCATAGTCTTAATCGAGACAACTATGTGATATAATCTCTGCCACGACTTTTAGTTTCATCATATTATATGGAATTAATAAATGACAACGTTGAGGTTAGGAGCCCATCTCTTTGATTTTAATCAATGTCGGATAATGACGCTGGAGGCGTATATCTGTCTGAATTTCATTGGCAAATCGATAAGTAAAGCTATATATGTTCATGACTTAAGCTCATATTTCAAATGTGCAGCCTTAGAGTTTCGTGGTTGAAGGGATTGAAAACTGTAATAGGATCAGTGAATATTTAAGTACAATGAATACCTATGATCTTGATTCTCAGGAACAATGAAACACACGTAGAACAAAGAAATCATGGAAATGGATTTGTGATTTCTTCATGGTCGGTATAAAAACGACTTTAAAGTTCGTGTCAAGTGCTGAAATCGTTAGTCCCTCGTCGGAAATGTGAAATACCTCAAAAACCATTTGGTTTTCCGTTGGACACTCAATTATAGTAGACAAATTTACGTGATGAACTTATTCCCCGGAATAAGATCAAGATTAATAATCGGAATAATAACATGTTGATGAAACGTGCAAGTGTTGTTAAAAGGACAATTGGACGAAATATACCACAGACACATTTAGTGCAACACATCCCATTTCATCACCGATCAAAACTCACCCATCATGATGAAACTCACACTTAATAATGTCATTTGTATTGGGAGGAATAAACCATGTTACGAGTCTTTTGACATGTACGCTTACTTCATCATTTTTGCTCATATGCGATGTGCTTGTAGGGATGGTAATGGGATGGGTCCAGACCCGGCCCGCTAAAACCCGCCCCTAATGGGCGGATATTTTTATTATTCGGGTAATGGGGCGGTCCCGGGTCTCAATTGAGTCGAACCGGCCGGGTTCGGGGCGGGTCCCGGGTTTGGCCGACCCCGCCTTGAAACCCGACCCGAAACCCGCCCGGATAGTTTTTATATATAAATATTATATATAATTATTTAAGCATACATATATTTCATAAATAGATAATTATATAGAAAAGATTTAAATTAAACGGGGCGGGTATTTGGGACCTGCCAAACCCACTTGAGACCCGCCCCGTTCATCCCTTTGTGCGAGTTCTTCCTTGTACTTGGATCCCTAAGACTAAGATGTATCTAACTGTTAATTTAAGAGACCCATTAAGCTTTTTTATTGTCCTGTCTGGTTTGTTTAATTAATCCTCCAAGCAAATGGATATTATGTGTTGATGAAATCAAGATGTGTATTGTATGAATGGATTAATGAACCACATGGTTTATATACTGCTGTTTGTCCCACTTATCTCTGTAATCCAATTTTAATTTTTCTTCTCTTTCTTAATGATATTTCGTTAGTTCATAATTCAATTGGCATAAGAACATCTATGGTCGACGAGACAAGGCCACCGTTTGTCTTTCTGTTTGTGTAATGAATACCCAATCTGAGGTTTTATTAATAGGTTAAGATCGTACTTGGGCACAGTGGTGATGCTTATAAGCATCCATCTTAATAGCTAGTTTTTTCGCTGTATGCTTATTATATAGAGATTGATGACGAGGAAAGTTATTTTATCCTATCTTATATAGTTATAAAAATGCGGTGTTCTCATATGTGTCCTTTAACTTAAAATAAATTAAATAATAAAATCCCCAAAAATATCCCACTGTAACAGTAATTCTTATAACATAACTATCCACTGTTAAACATAAATTTAATAATTTCATTAACAAATAATAATTAGTATAGTTAATCCGTCCGTTGTACGGATAAAAACTTAGTATACATTATAGAAATGTAGGTGGCATTGCCACTTGTGCAGTAATAATTAATTCTATAACACTAAAAAATATTTAAACACCCACTATCACATATTAATTCAACAATTATTGCTCACTAGCAATTTTGATTGGAAACATGATTCGATCTACCAAGAATTCATGTAACTTGCGTTGCACGATTTTGGAAAAACTAATTGAAAGTCGTACATTTCTGATATTACATCGAATATGGTTTTGCAGGGCTCGATGGTGGTGCCGATGAATATAATATATACGGAAAAACGTTCGTTCGAGAGTTCTCATAGTTCAGTCGATAACATTTAAGTATCCTTTGATAACAAACTTTGTTCACCCGGTACCGCCTAAATCATTGTGATACCTCTTCGTCGAAACTGATACCACATATGTGCTATTATATACCTTTTCACTGTTATTTAAAGACAGTTACTTGACATCCTATACCACTTTAAGAAACAGTCATTTTCGCTGAAATTATTCGGCGATTGTATAGCGAGTTTGAGAAATCTTGAATGATAAACAATTGACCAAAAACGGAGGCGCGACGAAATCCTAAGGCTATGAGTCTCTTGAATATATACATATTACCTTCAATTTCGACTAAAAAAAAATTCGATCTACAAATTTTTTATTAAAGATTTCTGAAAAAACTCTTCGAAAATTATACTTGTCTTAAGGTTAATATAATAATAAACCATCGATAATACATCGAATGCGGTTTGGTGCAAGATTGGGTGGTGCATGCGGACGGATGATATATACGAAAAAAACGTCCAATCGTGTTAATAAAATTGTATCTTGATACCACTTTAATAACCTTTTAGCAACGTTATTAGTGCCATAAAAACAATTAACAGACAGAATAACATTTGATTTTACGTTCATAACACAAAGAAGTCGCGTGATACCACTTATAATAAGTCGTTTGTACGTTATTTTTCGTCAAATCCAATTTTCGGTCATTTTCTATGAGTGTTCGTCAGAATTGGTACTTAACTAAACTGAATTGTGACATGGGCCTGAACCGTAAGTAGGAGCTGATATAAAAGGGCAAAAAAAAAAAGTTTACAAAACAGTATGAAATTAAATGGGAGAAAAATAGATATTGTAGGCAAGTGGTGACTCGGAGCCACCTGGCCAACCAACAACCATCCACTCAGCATAGAATATCTGAATCTCAAATATCGATTATATGATTATATTCACCACCAAAAAAAACATGAAAATTATAAAACAAGAAAATACGCAGTGTCTCCTCAGTCACACATCATCATCAGTGCGCCCATGGCGAGTCTTGAAGCTGCACCCATCTCAGGCCTGAGACTATTCGGTCCATTGGTTCCATCTTCAACAACATTAAAAATACTAATAGAATGAATGGACAGCTTTCTCTCTCTGGCGCATGTTAGCTAAACCCAGCTAAACGTACGCCCGCTATGGCAAAGACGAAGAAAGCTGTGAAACAGGGGGCGAGAACACCACCGAATCCATCCTCAAACCCTAAAATCGAACTGAAGCAGTGCAGTGCAAGCACAACTCTAAGTCGGGAGGCATCTCAATCACCACAGCTGATTGAAGTGCATCCTACACCGTTGAGTGGAGATCGAACATTGCGCGTCGAGGACCAAACAGAGGAAGGAACCAGGACAGGGGAACCGAAGGAGAAACCAAATCCGTGGAGCCAGTTTGATATAACAAAACTGAGACAAGCTGGGTGCAAACTGGAATTTTATGAACCGCATGAGAGTAATGGAGAGGTAATTGGGACTGTAGATGAGGATGAAACCCGAGAGGAAGTCGACTATTGGAACTCAGCTATCATTTGTTATGTATTAGGGGCTAATCCGCCATTTCAGGTGATGAGTGGTTTCTTGAAACGAGTCTGGAGATCCCATGGGATTCAAAAGATTCTGCAGATCAGGCACGGTCTGTACCTCGTGAAATTGGGATCACAGGTGACTCGAGATCAATTATTGCAAACGGAATTATTGCACTTCGACAGGAAACCAGTTATACTAGCCCCATGGACTGAGGAGACACAATTTCAAAAGCTAGGAGTTGAAAAGGTGCCACTGTGGATACAATTACCGCTTTTAGATCTCAAGTACTGGGGGCCAAAAACATTAAGCAGGATAACGAGCTTGGTAGGACGCCCTATAATGGCAGATAAAGTCACTCAGAGCAAAGAAAGGATACAATTTGCGAGAGTAATGGTTGAAGTTGATCTCAATAAGGAGTTGAAAGAAGTCGTCAGATTCCTCAATGAGAAGGGACAGATTGTAGAGCAAAAAGTGGTCTATGAATGGCAGCCAAACAAATGTGAAAACTGTGGTAACTATGGGCATAAAACAGAATTATGCAAGAAGAATACCGGGCAACAACGATGGGTACCTAAGCCACGCACGGATCAGAGTCAGAAGGTACAAGAGGCATCAAACAAAGATAACACGAGTCCTGTCGATAATCATGAAGAGATAAGGATATCAGAAAGGAGGGATGAAGTTCCTACAAGTGCACATGCACCTGAGGCCAAGCAGCATCAACGAGTGGTCAAAGCACAACGTTACCTGAGATGGATTCACGAGGAACAACAGAATAAGCAACTGGACAAAGAAATATATAATAACCCTTCCAAGCAGAGGGATGAGATGGGTGCCAATGGATAGTGCAGGACTATGGAATATTAGGGGTTTAAACACCCCCATGAAACAGAAGGAGGTAACATCTTTCTGTAATAAATTTCAGTTAGAATTCTTATGTCTTGTAGAAACAAAATTAAAGATTGCGAATGCAGATTTGGTTCTCAAAAAGATGTTCCCAAATTGGGCGTGGTGTCATAACTTGTCCCAGCACCCTAATGGGAGAATAGTGGTGGCGTGGAACAGAAATAGTATGACGGTGACGGTGATACAGATGACTGACCAATACATTCATCTACATATCAGACATCAACAGTTAGAAATTCTAATGACGTGCGTTTATGGGCATAACAATGGCGCAATGCGAGAGATGTTATGGGAAGGTTTACAAGAACTTCACTGCTCCGTAACACTCCCATGGATAATTTGGGGGGACTTTAATAGTATTATGAATATAGACGATAGGATTGGGGGGACTCCTGTCCATGTGAGTGAATTTGACCAGTTCAGAAATTGTGTGGCTCAGTGTAACCTGGAAGAGATGAGAAGAGTTGGATGCCGGTACACGTGGTCAAATAAGCAATCCGAGGGACACCGTATCTGGAGCAAGCTTGATTGGGTGTTTGTCAATGATAAATGGCTGGATGTGTACCAAGAGTATGAGGCAAGCTTTCTACCCGAGGGTATTTCTGATCATACCCCAGTGGTACTGAAAAAAACCCATGCAATAGCTTATAAAAAAAGGCCATTCAAGTTCTTCAACATGTGGACAGCGGATCCATTGTTTCTAGGTATTGTGGAAAGACACTGGAAGGAAACTTTTGTTGGAACCAAAATGTGGATTGTCGTACAAAAGCTGAAGCAGCTGAAAAAATCGCTGAGAATGCTGAATAAAAACAAGTTTGCTGCAATATTAAGTCAAACTGACCAATGCAGAACTAAGTTGACTGAGGCTCAGGGAAGACTGCACTCAGACCCATTAAATAGTCGTTTGATTGAGGAGGAGAGAGCTCTAGCAACAGAATTCAATTTCCTCGATAAGGCAGCTCACAAATATATGGCACAAAAGGCGAAAGTGTTGTGGCTAAACCAAAGTGATCAGAACACCTCATTTTACCATGCAATCCTCAAACAGCGGACCTACAGAAATCGAGTCAGCTACATAAAAACAGCACATGGCAGGGAGATAACCAACTCAACAGAGATCGGGGAACACTTCATTGATTTCTACAAGGAGCTGCTCGGAACAGCCAAACCCACTACAGAAATGGTTGATGATACAGTCATAGCAAAAGGAGCAGTTCTGAGCCTTGCTGACCAATTAACACTGATAAAACCTGTCACCAGAGAAGAGGTGAAAAATGCGTTATTCTCTATCCATGAGAATAAAGCGCCTGGACCAGACGGCTATAATAGTGGGTTCTATAAACATGCTTGGAATATACTAGGGGAAGATGTAACAGAGGCAATCTTGGAGTTCTTTAAGAAGGGGAAGATGCTTAAAGAGGTCAATAGTACTACTCTGGTTATGATTCCAAAAGTGGATTCTCCAACAACAGTACAAGAGTACAGACCAATTGCATGTTGCTCCGTTCTTTACAAATGCATTTCCAAGGTGATTTGTAATAGACTTAGCAAGGTTCTGCCTCTACTTATTAATGAGAATCAGAGTGCTTTTGTTGAAGGAAGATCCATAATACATAATATACTCATAAGCCAGGAGCTGATCAGATTTTATAAAAGGAAAAAAGCCTCACCAAGGTGCCTCTTGAAGATTGACATAAAGAAAGCCTATGACATGGTTAGCTGGAAATTTTTGGAATCTTTACTACATAAATTACTTTTCCCTGTCACATTCATAGGGTGGGTTGTGGAATGCATTACCACTGTGAGTTTTAATATTGCTCTAAATGGTAATACTGAGGGGTTTTCAAAGGGGCACAAGGGCTGCGACAAGGAGACCCGATGTCTCCCTTGCTCTTTGTCGTAGTCATGGAGTATTTGAGTAGATGTTTGGCAAAAGAAGCAGAACACCCACAATTTCGATACCACCCACACTGCAAGGAGCTAAAACTGACCAATCTATGCTTTGCAGATGATCTGATGATCTTTTGTAAAGCTAATTCAGAGTCTGTTCGGGGGATCATGAGGGCACTAACACATTTTAACAATACTGCAGGATTGAGCGCCAACCCCCAAAAATCTAATCTGTATGTAGCAGGTACCTCTGATCTTATTACACTACAGCTTAAACAGCTAACAGGTTATCAGGTAGGTGTATATCCTTTTCGCTACTTGGGGCTGCCGATAGCTCCTACGAAATGGAACAAAACTGAATGTCAGTTGTTAATCGATAGGATTACCAAGAGGATAAATTGCTGGACATCTAGGCACTTGTCGTATGCAGGTCGCTGCTGCTTGATTAACTCGGTACTCTTATCTCTGCATGGTTTTTGGGGATCGACGTTTCTTCTACCAAAGAGTGTAGTGCAAAAAGTGGATCAATTATGTCGGGAGTTTCTTTGGGGAGTTGGCAACCGTGGCAAAGCCAGGGCACTCATTGCATGGGACATGGTGTGCAGACCGAAAAATAATGGAGGACTTAATATCAAAAACTGTGAAAAGTGGAATACGGCTACTATAGGAAAGCAAATTTGGGATCTATCTAGCAAACAAGACCTATTGTGGGTGAAATGGATTAGCGGCATATATTTAAAGGGTGAAGACTTCTGGCAACATATTCCGAAGCTAGACAGTAGCTGGCATTGGAAGAAATTAAACCGAGTCAAGGAGAAGCTCAGGGGCGGTTTCTGTAATGGCGCGTGGACAGCGAACCAAGGAAAGTACACGATGTCCTCTTGCTATAGATGGCAACTAGGCGAGCCGGTGAAGTACGAGATGTGCACTATCACATGGAACCGATTAAATGTGCCCAAACACAGCTTCATCATGTGGCTTGTATCACACAAGAAACTATACACATGGGACCGACTTAAGAGATGGGGATTGCCCGTGTCGAGTGATCTTTGTTTGTTATGTGGCATAAAGGCGGAATCAATTGATCATCTTTATTTTGAATGTGAATACAGCAAGAAGGTGTTGACATTGCTGTTTCGTGCTCTACACAGACGACGAAGCATTCCTTTTGAATTTGACAAGTGGCCAGAATGGATTCGGAAAAACAGAGACATCAAAGGGGCAAAACGGAACATTACAATCGCGTTTGTTGTTGCGTGTGTATACACGATCTGGGGCGAAAGGAACAATAGACAATATGGAAGAGGTAGGAATAGCGAGGAGCAAACTCTCGATGGAATTTTGAAGATTATGAAGGAAAGAATAGTATACTGCTATAGAAACAAACCTTCAGTTCATAACACTCTCTTATATCAAACAATTATAGGTTTCTAGTTTACTTACTTTGTCTCTGTGAATGCTTGGGGAGAAACAATCATGTAAGATGTAACATTTACCGGTGGGAATGATATATTTCTTTCTCAAAAAACAAGACAAATCAAGACACAACACTTGGATGGTAATAACACGAAGATTCGTAGGAAAATCGTCAAATGTTCTGCTGTAGAACAACAGCCGACTATAACATCATCATCAGCAGCAGCAGCGTTCACAGAGGAGGAAAATGAAATCGTTAACGCTCTCATAGGCATACAAGGCCGTGGAAGATCAGCCTCTAAGCTTCAAATCCAGGTATTATTATTACTGCTGTTATTACTTGCTATGGTGCATTTATCAGGGATTTTTATCATCACCTTTAATTACTTCCCTTTTTCTGTTTCTTCTGCGCAGGATGTTGAAAGAGCTGTGCAGAGACTTGAAGGCTTAAAGGGTTTGCCTGATCCTGTAAGTTATATGTACTGTGTAATATCACGGCAATATATAGAAAAATTGAGGGTTATTAGCTTTTTTGCGACTAAAGAAGAAGAGAGAAACTACGTATTTTGTTACAGCTTAACTACTTCGTATATGTATATATGTATATGTTCACAGACAGGTTCAAGTTTAATTGAAGGACGTTGGCAGCTAATGTTTACTACAAGGCCAGGAACAGCCTCCCCAATTCAGGTTTATGACAATGAAACTATAGTATATGCACAGCTTAATTCTTCTTGCATGTAATCAAACAGTTGTAGACAAAATTATATAAGAATTCCTTAATCCTACTCTCTAACCTAGTTTTTTACTAAACTCATCAATAAGTAATATATTTTGGCAGAGAACTTTTGTTGGGGTGGATTCATTTAGCGTTTATCAGGAAGTGTATCTTCGAAACGGTGATCCCCGCGTTTCAAACATCGTCAAGTTCTCTGATGCGATTGGCGAGCTTAAAGTAGAGGTATTTATTCAGAATCATCGTATATAAATAACAAGGAAGGGCATGCCTAAGTGTTATAAATATATACGTAATGCAGGCAGTTGCGTCGATCGAAGATGGAAAAAGAATACTTTTCAAGTTCGATAGGGCTGCATTTTCGCTTAAATTTCTCCCCTTCAAAGTCCCATATCCCGTGCCTTTTAAGCTGCTCGGGGACGAAGCTAAAGGATGGCTAGACACGACTTACTTGTCTCCATCGGGGAACATGAGAATATCCCGAGGCAACAAGGTAATAATAAAAAATAAAAAAAACAACTCTCCTTCGGTAGTAGTAACTTTTCCAGGATTAAGAAAGAAGAAGAATCATGCGAATGTGTAATAGTACTGCGCAGGGAACTACGTTTGTCCTGCAGAAGGAAACTGATCCACGACAAAGATTGCTATCGGCTATATCGCGTGGAGGATCATCAGTTAAAGAGGTGTTTCATATTGAGTTCATCGATTTATTATTCGTAATATTTGTCTTACTGAGAAATTTTGAGTTTCATCAGGCTATTGATGAGTTCCTTAGCAGCATGAATCAATCCAAGGATGACGATGACTTGGAACTTGTTCAAGGAGAATGGCTGATGATATGGAGTTCTCAGGTATAAATTACATACAGAATAGCATCACAAATAACAATAATAGTAATAATATTGCAAATACGAATAAGAATATTCTTGATGATGCGTGATTATTTTGTACATAGGAAGAAACTGAGAGTTGGATAGAGAACGCTTCGAAAGGTCTAATGGGCAAGCAGGTATTCGCAGACAGACAACCTTTTCATGAATATTATTCGCAATTGTCACACCTTTATTTGATTGATATTACGGTGTGAAGATTGTCAGGCAAAACAATGACATCAAGTTTCTCGTTGACATAGTCTTGGGATTCAAATTCTCCATGACTGGGAAATACTCGTAAGTCGATATTTATTATCTATAAAACTGTCAATCAAACATAATTAAAACAGTTCAACTATGTTATATGTATACATATATCCTTCTTTTTATGTTGTAGTAAATGTGGGAAAAGCACGTATGATGTAACAATGGACGATGGAGCAATAGTGTTGGGTCCATATGGACTACCAACAGAACTCGAAACCAAGTTCAAGATTGAACTCCTGTAAGAAGCTTACATTAGAAGCCCTTTTTTCTTTCTTCTGTTTTATATTTCCTCCCTTTTTTTCCAATACATTATTTGATTGATTTATTCTTCAGATATACTGATGAAAAGATAAGGATTAGCCGTGGCTATAACAAGATACTTTTCGTACACGTACGCGTCGGTTGATTGGGTTGTGAGGATGATCTTCCACTGAACTGATTACTGAATGATGAGTGTGCTGCGATTGTTTGTTTGCTCGAAGAAATTAAAGGGATATTTCATATAAACGCATATAATATCTTTTGGGTGCTCAGATGAGGCTTGCAAGAATGAATCGTGTGGGATATATATGCATTTAAACTCATGTTACAAACCACTACTGTACATGGTGTATTCAATGTAAAAAGATTTATAACCACGACTGGGAAATAGAAATTTTTAGAAGTTTTTAATAGGGAGGATTCCAGGTTATTTTTACTTTGTTCAATGCGATTCCAAGTAAGATTCATAGTATTAATTACTTTTATGTAAAGCCTCACCACCAGGCTGAATTTAACGTATATTAAATTAGAAAAGTGGGACTAATTTCTGATACATATTGAGTGCTGTTCTAGCATTTGGATGACAAAAGGTGGACAACTTCTTATTGGTTTTATCCATTTCCTCAAAAGAAAGACGATTTATTGCGAGGTTCACCCAGTCATTGCATGTTTACCCAATCGATTATTTAAATTTACCTGCACACATATTTATAACACTTGTCAACTATTTGAAAAGAAAATTTCTTGAAAAAGCTTTAATCCAACAACTCCCTTGCTCTTAAAGCATTTGTACAAGGTCCAAGCAAATAAAGGCACAGTCAAGATAGATTGATAGTCACATACTTGGGTAATAAATAGCGAAATATTCGAATCTAATAATACATTAACGAGTGGAGTGGAATGGGACAACTACTTACTCCTTGTTTCTCGAGGACTTGTCCTTTCTATGACCGCCGAGGATACGAGAGATCTGAAGGCCTCTGCTGAAAGCTTGGTTGAACAACATTCTTGTCTGGAATTCGGACACAAAGGGAAACCATGCAAGGAAAGCGACGGGCGTGAACAAAAGGAGGCCCATCACTATCTCATAGCCACGAGCCAGCGTTCTAACCGAACCCCAAAACCTAAATCTTTGCACCACAGGCTTACACGCCTGTGCAATCTTTGGACACAAAAAAAAAAAAAAAAAACCGAAAGAAAGAATCTTAATATGTTGCAGAACTATCATCGTGAAATCAACATAAATGAAGGAGAGAAACATATATGTTAACATGCCCCATCATCTAAGCCATGAAGCTAAGTAAACCAAAAAATATTTGGGGTATAGTGTTGAGCTCAAAAGATTTCATCGCAGTTGTAAGATTCGCTCTCTTTTCCATTCGACTTAGATTTCATGCCAGTGAGTGACCTTTCTTATTCATTCAAAATCATGTCCACAAAGACAAATGCAGACATATTTTTATATATTTGATTACTGCACAACCAAGCAAAAATGTTAATGTATGACCAAAGAGGGAGTATTGAGTTACCAGTAGCAAACCCCAGCCAGTAGGCATGAAGGCGAGTATGCAGACAACAATGTCTCGTGGGGTCATGTGAGGGAGTGCGATCAGAATAGCGAGGATGGACACGAACGTCACGAAGATCAAACCCTTTATCAGCCGGAAGACTAGTTGAAAGTTCGCACTAAATTTTCTACGCCCAACGGAGATAGTCTGGTGTTGGAAGACATTAGAAGAAGGAACCGTTAGTTAGGCTAGAACAAAAGAAAGTCAAGCATCGTAAAGAAACCATATAAAGAAACTGATGCATTGTAAATGACTTGTAAAAGAATTATAGAATCACCTTCATTACGAAGAGAATGAGAACAATAACAAGCCATGATGTACCATATACCTGCAAGCAGAATTCATGTAAAAAATAACATCAGAAAAAACACAGGGTACCAAGTGTTCACCAACACTTGCTAAGCTAAAACGGTGTGTCGAAATGTATATAAGTTCACCAACACGCTTCATCTTAACAAACAAATATAATTGTGAAATAGAAGCTGTCATTCAAAACTAATAGTAGGCGAAGTGGCATCTTTCATTTGCAGCATAAGTTGGGTTTGTATTTTCGGTATGTGATACTTAAACCAAACACGAGATATCATATCAAACTATGTCAAGTATCATAACATGCAGATCTATCCTAGATAACAAAATAACTTTTGAAGTATATATCCTATAGCCTGTTGATTATAAACAAGAAAATATAATAAGTCAGGATTAAATATTTTCCCAATGACATTCTCAACTCGAATATAAACTAATTAATATTATACTCCTCAACATGAAATAACATACCAAAATATTCTTCGTCTTCGTAATGTTCAAGTGGTATACGAGTCCATACTGATAAACGAAAAAGCGTAGCGCCAGAATAATCTCAGCAGCAATGCCACGTTTGCCAGTATGTCGAAGGTGATCTTGCTCTTCTTCCCACCACGATTCCCAACTCTTCTCAGGTGGGACCCCAATGCCCCCTCTGTTGCTAATCCACTTGTTCCAATCAGTCCAATCATCAACTATCTTTTGCCACTCGAAGCCCGATGGATTGAAAAGGAAAGGAGCAAAGAGCCAAGTACCAACCATAAACCACATTGAGACTGTGATTAATATATACGCAACTGTGCCTCTATAAGACTGGCCAAATATCTGATACACAAGAAGCAATATCAAAAGCTCGAGTCCCTTCACGAAATGGCTTCGAGAGTAGAGCCGATAGTTTTCAGCAAATTTTGCATGAAACACAACGAACCCACGGCCTGTGGCTCTGTACTTGGCTCCTCCGTGGAGCAATGTCCTACCGTAATAGTGGGTTTTGGTCCCAAGTGAAAAGGTGAAGAAAACGGGGGCAAGTTGTAGTTGCATGAGTATAAATTCACTCAATGCTGTTCTGAAACCCTTTTCTAATCCAATTTCCATCATCATAGGAAGGGCCATTAGAAAACCTATCTGCACAAAGGACTGAGATGCTAAAGCTATCTCGAGAGGTGTGTTATTGCGAATCCCGGACTCCGTGATTAAGCCTCTTTCCAGACCACTAAGGACGAGATAGAGACGTCCGTAGAGAAATACGTATACAGTGAGTACGGTTATCTGTTATGAGACAAATCATAAAGAAAAAAATCAGTTTTCTTTTATCAAAAAGAGATCTATCAGCAAGTTATAACATATGGTGCTTGTGCATACCAAAGTGCTGAAGTAGAAACCGATAGTGGTGAAGTAACATGAAAGCATTCGGAAGAAATCAAAGCGATGCCCAAGTCTGTATAAATCACGGCTCAACGTTTGTTCTCCATTTCCATTGGCAATTTTGGCCTCAAATAGAGAAATTTGGTTAAGACCAACATCCCTTCCTTTACCAACTTGTATGTACTCATGATGAGTAACATTGCCTTCACGAAGTGTAGAGTTGAATCCTGTAAGGAGGAAGAAAGAGGGTTGGTAGGAGGTGTGGCGTTCATCCATAGAAAAAAAAAAAGAATGATAAAACCATTGAAAGACTATACCAGCAAAAATGTCTTCACTTAGATTGATAATTTTTGAGGCTTTGCTCACCCCTCCTCTAGTAAGATGAAACAATCTATCGAAAACATCTGGATGACCATAGTGGAACCGAACCCTACATTAACACACATCACTTGTAAGCACTTGAACTCAAACAGTTGCACAGAATTCAGAAAATGTCTGTTCTCCGAGCAAAAATTGACCTAATCATCACATGATGACAAAGTCACTGTTCTTTGAACATTAAAGTTGGAAAAGATCATTTTAGTTGTTCATTAAAAGAACAGGTGAAAAGCACAGTTTGCAAACATATGGATTGTTCCTTACTATTTTCCGGCAGTGCATATCAAGATCATAAATCTTAATCCCTTAATTGAAATATAAAAAAGCCACATATAGCTCAACCAACGAAATATGCAAGTTTTTATTGTATATTCAAACTTTCCATTGGACCAGTTTCAAGGGGCTTAATTGCAAAACCCAACCCACCTGATTCTCATAATTACCCCTGAAAGACGATTTATAAGTTGAAGTTTAGGGTAATGTGGATCAGAATACTTACTTCAGAGGGTTAGCCAACAATCTTTGACCTATGGTAACAAAACTTGTCTCTTGGTTGGACATAAACCACGCAAGAGAAGAAACACTGCAAAGTAGAGAACCATTTGGTCCATTTCAATAAGATATCATGTAAAAGATGGCTGCCAATAAATTCTCAGTGTCACTGGGTGCAAACCTTCCAGTAAAGATGTGCTCCCTCAAACCAAGAATAGATGGGTGTCTCACATCATGTCTCTTAAGGAATTCTTGAAGCAGGTTTCTCATTTTCAAAGCTTCTTCCATGTAGTTATCCTGAAAATGTTACTCATATCAAGTTGGTAGCAGATGAATCATAACGCTTGATCACTGCAATAAGTCCATACCTGATTCATATCAATCGTCTGCAAGCCTTCTCCACGCGTAAAGATGACGGCATGGTTTTGATTTTCAGGTTTTCCTTCACCCAATATAGCAGGTCCAGGAAGCTTTATACGATAGACAATCTGCAGAGTATAACTGTGTCAGATAGGGCAACACAGTGATAATACCTTGCACGAAGAAAGGGACAGAATATCTAACACACTCCCAAGTCGATGTAATATGGTCATAACAAAGAGTCAGCTTTTTGGGATCCATGTCAGGATGTTCTCCCTATCGTGGTAATCACACTAATGGAAAATACACGTGAAGTTTTGTGTACGCACTGCTTACCTGATCAAGATTCTGTCCTGGCTCTGAAGAATTAGACTTAGGCAAGGCAGCCTTTACCAGAGAGGAATAGTAAACCTTATCATTGACCTTTTTCGTTCTGTCTTTATTAGGTTCTTCAACTTCATCAATATATGCTACTCGAAGAGATGGGTATCTGATTCAGAGGAACATATTGTAAGGCGAGTGAATGTAAATCACAATTACAGTAACATTCTTACAACACTTACGTCGTCATAAGTTTCAAAATATCTTGCGCCCTAGGATCACCAGATCGCTTTAGGATACCATAGATTTGGCAAGATACGACATAAGTAAACTTCATATCAGCAACTGCCTGACATTGTGTCCATAATGACCTCTCTCCCTTCATTTGATCTTCGTTCAACTCAATTGCCTTATAGCCTTGCATCAAATCTGAAAGAATTGACATGCGAGCAATTTTTTTGGGTCATGATAATTTCCACTAAACAAGAAGCTCTGGGACAGAAAAATCTTAAATATTCAGTTAGAGTGTCCGTCAAATGAATGAGGACATAGTTTCATTACCGTCATCCTTGGCCATATCAAGGAATGCTTGAAGCTCTAGCGCTTTGCGATAATACATCATTCCTCTAACTGTCAGTATAAATAACATGGGAAAAATCATCAATCCAGAAAAAAAGACATGCCTCGAGGTAACATATTGAAAGACGCCACATGCATAGAATTGAAAGAGTTAAAAACATGCTTGTTATCCCACCAACTAAGCTATAATGTGTAAACGATGATTCACATTTAAACCACCAGGTTGAACCCTGGCCATTTTCATCACATTAAGGAATATCTCCGCTCATAAGATTTAACATGCACCAGATGGTTCAAATTCTGTGAAATACATCATTCCTCTACCTTCACTATAACATAAGAAAAATCTTCCATCAAGAAGCACAAACTCGGGCAAACATGGCTTAAGGTAGAATCGACACATCACATCAAGCATTGATGTGGTGGCTATAACAACATGCTCGATAGACCACAAACAATGGTATAACATGTCAAATATACCTCGAGAAAAGTTAAAAAAAAAAAAACATCAAACTAGCACCAGGTTGAACCAATCTCACAAAAATGATTCCGCATACATGGAGCCATTTGCTATAACGAGAAAGGAATAGCTATGCTCATGCGAGATTCCTCATTCACCATGTGGTGACTTACCCATTTTGAAATATAACAAAAATCTCAGTCACAGGTTTATCATGAGATAGTCATAAATGCATGTAAATAGTTACCAGTTTTAGTCAATGTTTGGCCTCTGTATGATGCCCAAAGTCTAAGTTGTTCTTCGAGTTCATCAGAGCCTCTAAGCTCCTCCTCATTGGAGCAATCGACGCGCTCCAGAAAATTGCTCCATTCGTCTGCACCAGTTCAGTTAGAGACTCTACAAACCTCATGGAAAGATAATATTTGTGATTGATGATAACAACAGTTGAAGCACAAACCAGGAAAAATCTTTTGCAAGTAAAAAAGAATGGAAACACCATCTTCATTAGGCTCTTCTAACCCAGGCAAGGAGAAAAGGACATCCTCCGTGTAATATGGTGTTAGAACACTAAACACAATTAGTAGCTGTTAGTAACATTCTGAACCAAATGCAACATTGATTAAACATCCAATTTAAGCTATTAGCAATTTAGCACATAGCAATGAATATGATGAGTAGTTTAGCAACTTACATAACAGATGACAAAGTAAAAGAGAAACTAAGACGCCATTCAAGTTGATAAAACCTAAGGTCATATAACATATTACATTCGTCTTGCCATTTATAACATTACATGTCCTGCATTCAGTCTTTTCACTATCAAGACTTTCATATTCTCCAGACAACTCACAAGCATGAACATCATTCCTTAATATCCCACATTCTCTAAGATGTCAAGTATATTATCAGGAGGAAGCGAGCCACTTAAAGCACGAAACCTATGAGGGCACCAGTTAGTTATTTCCTACTTTCCAATTGATTAAAATGATTCCATTTTACAAACTAAAGCTACAAGGATCACGGAAGAAAAACAATGTTTCCAACTTCATAACCCTTCTAACTACTTTTAACGGATAACAGAATCATATACTGGCATACATAAATGAAATTTAGTGAGAATATCGATAAGAACTTACGAGAAAGAAAGCATGTTGCGAACTTTAGGTGCTGTAGGCATGTCCATAAACAATGAATTAGAAAAAAATGATATCCGCCTTCTTGCTTCTAAGTTTGACGGGACGTCCATGGCAGATTCTTTTACGGTCAGCAACAAATACAGCCTCTTGATCTGCATAAAGGTAAAAACAATTTGTTTAAACAAGTACTTATCCCAAAATCACATTGATACACACACTTCGCTCTTTCATTCTACCTTCTCTTTCCACGCTTCTGATTCAGGAACAGGAAATCTGATGGCACCTTCTGAGGCAAACAACTGATACTGTTGATCAAGAGGTATCATTCCTTCATGTCCTGCCCCACCATGGATAGAGTCTAACAAACTATCATGAAATATGTACTCAAAATATAAGCATAAATTCATAATTAGCAAATGACAAATTCCATTAACTACGGTAACTAAATTTACTTGGAAACATGATCTTCCATCATTATATCACGAGTCACAACTTCCAACATATCCTGGAAAAGAATGACCACCTGATCTCTGTCTTCTTGCTTGTTTTCGAGCTGCAGTAATGGTCGTTCGCATCGAATTTAATTAAATTCCAGTAAATCATATAACGGAGAGAAAGAAAAATACCTACCATGTATTTGACAAGCTTAACAAAGAGTTCATACAGACTTTGGAGAGCACTAAGCTTATATTCAGTTTGTAGATCGCCGTCTGCTATATGCTTGTCCACTTCAGAAAATATATACTCAATAACCCTGACGTGATAAAAGTAAATTAGAAAAGCATCACTATAAGAAATTCAAATTGAATTCTGCAATACTTACTCCTTCTCTCGGCTGCCACAAATCAGAAACTTTATGATGTTCCTGAATGAAGCATAGCACTCACACACAGCAGAATACATATAATCATCAGATGTAATACGCTTTTTCAGTTCACTGTCTTTGCCATTACTATCTTTTGCCATATCCACTGCAATTGGGATCTGCAAAATCAGATAATTGGAAACTAATCAGTAGAACCAGAAGAATAAATGAAACAAACATGATAAAATAAATCAATCTTTAACATCGAGACCCTCCAGTAACAGAATCTTGATTTCATAATATCACCACCACATATACGTTAACACTTAATTAGTAACAAGTGAAAGTGCAGCAGGTGATCACATATTGACCGCCCTTTGAGTTTCTTGCCATGACTATACATCGCAATAGGAAATGATTATGGCATCAGGCAAAACAATCGAATACAATGGAAGTAAAGAACCTTGCTGGCAAGCAAAAATGGAGGCCATTGTATCAGCTCGAGATCTCGATCAGCCCAATAGGGAACAAGCAACAGATCCATTTCCCTGGAAAATATTAAGTTAAGTTGTAGCGTCAAGCATCACAGTTGACTTTCCCCCACTACACCCCAAATTAATGATGATAACTAAAAACAATGTACCTATTACTAATAAGATCCTCCTCTCTGAAACTTGTAATTATTTTGTTCCACAACTGAGCAAACCTTGCAGCTTCTCTTTCCTTGTTGGACGGAATCTGAAATACCATTTACGTTGGTTGTAAATGATTCCATCATCAACATCTATACACTCATATGAGGGTTCAGAACGTGACAGCAGAAATGCATGTTACCACGTCAAACTTGCGAGAAAACGTAGCCTTAAGTCCTTTCTTTTTTATAGGCTCGCTTCTCTCCTCTGGAATTAAACAAGCATTAAAAGCACCCGGCAACGACTGGAATCGAGATCTAAGCATTCCTAGCGTTCGAATCTGAAATGCAAAAAGGAGAAATAGAAATTTATATTCTTAGTACGGCAGAACACACAAGTGTATTTACTTAAGCACTGTTCTGGAGGATAATGACATTCTTTATTGTGCCATACACATTAAAAAAGAAGAATTACTTATTAATGAACAAATATTTAGTCAGATACGTATTAAATCTTTTCTGACAAGAGTTAATATACGATAACAATAGTTTCAAAAATGCTTTTCACTTTCAAAGCAATGCAGTATAAAATAGAACTCATGCAAAGCGTTAATGTAGTGCTCCATCGCAAAGAGAATCAACCAATTAAATTAATCTGTAGATAATAATTTAAATACAACAGAGACATTAAGTTACCTCTCCAAGGCGGCGGAAAGCACCGTATATACCTCCAAATAGTGTGGAGAATATAGCATACCATATCTGGGCATCCATGAAATAAACCTGAAAATAGCAGATTCAACAAACTCACTGTTTCCACGATGGAGAAGGAAAATGGGTGAAACAGGGTTAAGTATGCAAAAATAGAATGGTGTGATGAACATGATGCAAAATACATACAAGAATAACTGGTGCCCACAGCGCAATCACAACCCCCATGTTATTTTTAGCTGCACCACAAAGAGTACACAATAAAATGATTTGACGAAGGACATGAAGTGAAAAGGCTTGTTGATTAGTGCATTAAATAGATCGATATCAGTCCCTGTTATTACCTTGTGGAAAGAATTCATGCCATTGGTAATCTTTTACACGGATTTCCATTATAGACTTCGTTGGTCCAACCAGAGGCTTTATCTGAAAAAAAAAGCAAAATGCAGTCAAATACTCAAATTTATCAGTAATATACTGCAAATTACAAGGCAGGTTTATGCACAAACAACACCAGAACCACATTTCAGTTGTCCGAGGAAGAGAGGGTATATATGCAAAAAGTATACATCCACAGAATAACAATACAAACAAAATTGTTAGCAGCAAACCATTTAGATTTGAAGTACAAGCAAAAGGATAACAAACACAGTTCTAGACTAGGAAGGCACCTCTATGTAGAAACTGAACGCCAATTTCGTGACAATAAGAAGTACCCAGAACATTGTGTACCTGAGAATGCAAAAAATTGTAACCATATCGCATAACATGATGACACGACACAAACAAATGGGTCTTAATGTTTGAAACCATACTTGAAGAGGGAAAATGCGCTTTCATGCATTCCTCTTCCAACATAGAGTCGAGGCTGTGCACATAAAAACAAAGGAAAGGAATTTGTTAAGAACTTCCACCGAGAGCCAAGAAAAGCAAAAAATACAGGAAAGTTTCATTACCTGTGACCACCACATCATTAGCATCACAATTTTGTAATTGGAACTCTCAAGGAAACGGCGAAGGAAAGGGAAAAGAAACAACACACAAGCCAACATGTTTGGTGACAAGTACATAACAACAGCCAATATAAATAGTGAAGGCGAGCTGGAGCCATTGCCAAACCAGCTTTTGATGGTTTGTGCAAACCCGGGCGGATTCTCCCATGTATAAGCATAAGTAACGGGGAGGATAATAACCCATGCAGCAGCAAATAAAACCTTGAGAATGTAACGTAGTTTGACATGGAAAGACATGTTTTGCCTTGCTTTCCAACTCAGGATGACATCGAGAATGGCTGCAATAAAATGGACAAGTATGACACAGATTGGAAGAGTAATTTCAATAATGCTTTGGAGCATTCTCGTGATATTATAAATCCGCAAACTTCAAATTTGGACATAAGTTTGTCAAACATAGATTAAGGTAGGATATGTTAACCATATCAGATTGTCTAGATCAATTGATATCCGCAACTTTCCCAAAAAATCTCCTTCGGCATTCAAACACTTAAAAATCGAATGGTTGGAGAACTAGTTATATTTCACAGAATCGATTTCATTACAATATTACATGCAGGATATTGAAGATATAATTAGGAGAAAAAGATTTATTTAATTAAACGATGAAAGCAGACACGATCAAATTCTTTATAATGCAGCAATAACTCCTAATTTGTAGTTTGGGGAACAAGATCGGTATTTGTACCTTGTCCCAGCTTCAGAATTGCAGCGGTTATGAAGATGCTTAGAACTTTCTTGAAAACATCAGAATAAAAGATTTCACTCGGTTGTCCCGAACCATGCCAAGCAATAATGATCATAGCCTATAAAGAAGAAAGAGTGCATCACAAAGCATCAATATCAAAGAAGAAAATAGACAAACTACAGTAACAACAAGCCACCTGTAGACACAGAATGAAGAAACTCCACATTCTGTCGAAGCTTCTAAAAATATGCCAATATGAACGGATCTCGACAAAGTTAACTTTCCCCACCCATCGATCTATCATGGGTCTATTTTCCTACAGTTAAACAAAACAATCACTGTCAATTGAATGTTATTGGAGAACATGATTCTAAAGACAGACATGTTCTCTAACAGGGTATATCGTAACGTGATGATGAAACGAGGTAAAGCATTAACAGCGAAAATTGTCGTATAGTTCACCATGTACCAGCATAGGCCTTTCGAATCCGTACTAAGGCTACTTACCCCATTTTTGTCATTAAATAGATCAATAGGTTTGCTGAAGAAATCAGCATCAGCACGCATGGGCCAACCTAATCGGAAACAATCTACTGACCTGCAATTTATTAAGATTAAAAGAATTTGTTGGAAATAAATCAAAAATTTTGAATCAAAAGAACATTGACTGCCATGCCAAGTGCCACATTACCAAAAATACTCATTTAAATCGTCATAGTTTCTCCAATGCGAGTGTTTCGATTTAGCTTTCTTGCTCCTAGCAGCTTCCTGAAAAACAGATGTTAGTACTTAATATTTAATAATACTAAACAAAATCTGACTCACAAAATATTTATTCTATCCCCCCTTTCCGTTAGGGGTTCCAAATTCTTATATCTTTCTTATTCTTTGACAAACATATTTTCACAATCTTTAACAGGATGAAAGTTTATGCAAACTATACCCGAGCAATCACTTCATAAATAGGAGTGACCACTTTCTTTAAAAAGGCCTCTTCTTCTCCTCCATAAGCTGGTTTCACATTTTCACCAGTCATCGGGCTGACATTTCCAGCGAGCATGCCGTAAAGTTCAAATGCCATCTAAAAAAGATAAGGTCAAGCCAATCCTAAAAGATCACTCATCGTGTACAAACTATCATCAATAAGCATTAGCGTTTTTAATTTGGATGCTAAGAGATATAAACTAGGATGAGAACAGCGGAAGCATTACCTACTGCTATCTTTCTAAGGCATGTATCAAACGCTTAGACAAACATTTAAATTCTCAATTCTGAGTTTATCAAAGTAATGAAACAAAATGCATACATGATGATAGATGTAGCAGAGACACTCTGGCATGAATCTCAAGTTAGCAGCTTCTCCCCATATGAGAAGATACAAACCCATATACAATAATTTACGCTGTTGCACCTCTTGTTGTATGGTGGGTAACCTGCGTTACATACAAAAGATGGAGTTCTGTTATAATTTACCAAAACTGGGTTTGAGTATGTTTTTCTGCAAATGCCTCTCGCGACTCATCAGACCAATGGCAAAGTAAATTACAAACCCACATAATGCTGAATATCAGATAAGATCCAAATCAACCAAGAACCAACATGGCCTTTGATTAGTTATTATCCAGCTAGTTAAAAATTGTGTTTTACAGGGATCAATCTCAACTGAGACACATACCAAAGACTGCTTTTCCGATCCAAATATTTGCACCACTTCTTGTAGTTCTTGAAAAGTTTTTTCATCACCTCATCCAGTGCACGCTCGTCTAACTACAGAGCAGAAAAGTAGAGAACTTTAGCGACGAGAGAAAGCTACAGTTACAAGAACATATACACACGCACAAACTAACCGCACTCTATCTTCCCCCAAATCAAAACGAGTCATTAAGTAGCTGTAATTGAAGTGTTGCTTTGAAATTTTACAGATGCGTATGTGTTTATATGCAGATAGAGAAGGAGAGATGAGAAGCAACGGGCAAGCAAAAATCGGGCGCTATGATCTTTTAACACTACTTATAGTTAAAGTATAGAGAAAAGGATGGTTGCTTCTTTGTCTGTAACATTTAACACTGAAGAAGAAAAATGCATGTATCATAAGGAATTCGACGGTTGTGCTTAAAGACTACTTCGGAAAGGAGTATTCACAATTGAAACGCTTTTGCACAAAAAAATAATTAGGAGGTGAAGCATAACAATCAAGAGTTTCTCGAGAAGACACGGTCAGACAGACTTCTGATCATAATAAATTATCCAGCAAGGAAAGACATTAAAATCATCATCTTGTAAGAATACAGAGAAAGAGAAGTAAGATGAAGAGGAACAACCTTTGGCTGTTGATCTGGCTTCGGAAACTGTCGAATGTGAACATTTGCAAGCAACAAAATCAGGTGTTCCCTTTGATTAGCCACATTGTCTTTCTGAAAGTAAATAAACGGCAAAGGTAAAACGTTATTAATTTTTACACATCTAAAACTTTTCTTTACAAATATATAAGTATGATTAACAAAATGGTGCACAGAGAACTAACTAGCAAATGTTATCTTACCTGAAAACCAAACATAGCCTGGAGCCAATCAAGGATATCTTCGTCCTTTTTCTTCTTGTAATCTTTTGGCCAAGGGAGGCCCCGCGTGTTCCGCAATGCATGTACAGCTGCTTGAATCTTCAGAAAAAAAGTTGTTTCAGGAAACAACTGATGGAAATTTTCTGTGCAGAACAAAATATAGACAAGAAATAAATAACTTCAAATACAGACCTCGGGATATTTCATGATTGCTTGATTTGCACTGTCAGGATCTAGAGGAAGAATGTTGTAAGGGACGTAGATTTCTGTCTTTTCTGCAACTTTATCATGGGTTTCCAATATCTGTGGAATCCATAAATTAATAGGAGACTTGTATTCAAGGAAACAAAGCCAGAAGATGCATATTTCAACTTGTGGTTGTTAAGTAAACGAAACAGAAGAAAACTCAAGAAAAAATAATGGAAAAACTTTCAGGATAGGAAAAAAAATGCAATCAGTATACCTCACGATCAACTTCCACTGCCTGCGTCTGGTTTACTGCTTTCAAAACCTCAAATAAGACATTAGCTGTTTGGTAAGCCTTGGTCAGCTGTGCACTGAACAATTTCAGAAGTTAAACATGAATATATAATTCAACAATTCCTTCAAATCCAACAATCAAATTGACAACAACCCACCGATCAGCTTTATCAGCAGCATTTTGCAGAGCTTGAATGTACTTTTTGTAATAATGCTGATAAAAACTCTGCATTTCACGTGCATCACTTTTCTTAACTCTTCCCATCAACGTAGGATCATTTTCCTGAAAATACAAGCAACGAAATCTCGTCAGAGAGCAAAAGTAAATGTGATCCAGAAAGTTCTGTTCGGATACCCATTAATTACTAGTAAAAGATCCGACATATTAGCAACAGTTTAGACACAACCCCAAGAACACTAACAAGGTTTCTGAACTCGCATTCGCATATCTAGAACAAAGGAAGTAATAAAACTTCCAGTAAAAAATTCACTTATGAATATGAACATGGGTAATTTCCTATTGAGTTTGGTGGTCCATTAGATTAAGGTATCTCAATGAACATGCATTGCTTTTAGTTCTAACACATCGCAAGCTTACCAAGTTTACACATCGCAAGCTTTTAGTCCTAATATCCATGCAGACCTAGTATTTGAATGTCTCAAATCAGACAAGAAATGCTCACTATGATAGATAAATTTGACATCATATCCCCAATAAACTAGGCAATGCAAAGGTACCCTAACTAACTTTCAGATAGTCACTTTCCAACCTAGGATGCTCTTCAATGAAGAAAAGTAGGAAATTGTTACAAAGGGATAACACGTGTGCATAAGAGCTACGTAATAAATGACTCAAACATATCAAAAGGAAAAATAATTCATACTTACCCTCTCAAGACGTTGCAACAGAGCTGTCTTAAATTGACGAACACCTCGTCCACTAGAACTTGGATCCAGCCTATGAGCTTTCTCAAAAGCATAAAACCTACCTGCACCAGTTATCAATAATCGTTATTAAAATTCTTAAACAGCAGAATAATACAAACCTTGAGAGAACAAGTGAAGCAAAGTGGTTTTAAAAAGAAACACTCACAGAGATATGCGACACGAGGATTGCTTGGCTCAACTTCATTGGCAACACGAAGAATAGGTGCAATTTCCACTAGGGACGAAGGCACTACTTCACTATCAAATATAGGCTCAAGGTTTCCCACAGTCTGCGTTCGTGTGAGCCGCCGCTGAAGTTGCGGATTCTGATGTGAGGGCCCACCTCTCGACGTCATAATTTTGCGTTATTCAGCTCTCTCGCTCAAATTATGCACCTAAAAATGACAAGAAAAGGGCAACTACTATACCTTATAAACTAGTGTATGTCTTGTAATAAACAACGAGTGTGCTAGCCTGGTGACAGATAATGTAAGGCCTTGCAATCAATGTACACAAAGATTAAAGGAGAATGAACATCCAAAGACCAAAATATCTCATTTCGATTTGATTCCATCTATTCTATAAGTTCATGAACTTAACCGAAAAATATGAAAAGGGGGAATACTCTATCCAACCACCATAACAGCGACAAAAACCCAGATTCAACTTCAAGAGCCAAAAGAATCACAAGGCTTGGCAAGACAATGCCCTACAACGTCTCCACTGTTAACGACAAGACTTCAATTTTCAGACATTTTCTCCAAACGACATTAGCCATTAAAACTCCACAAGAAAAAGCACGTGTGCAAACCCGTAGCATCCTAAAACTTACAAATCTAAAAATGCACAACATTATTCCCTTTAAAGAAAAAAAAAAAAGCAAGCATATACTACTGGAAATCAAAGCAAGAAAATCAGCTTACCAAGAGACGAGAAGCAAAAAAGAAAAACGCATCTAGAAAGCAAGAGTCGGCACCTCTCACTCAAGAAAAATCTGACACAAGAACAGTAATGCGTCAGAAATAGCATTAACTGCAAGCACCCACAAACAAAAAAGAAATAAAGTAATGAGGTAGCAAAAGCAGCTTCAAATTACGTACTCGATATTCCAATGTAGTTAGCAACCCTAGCACGGAGAAGAAAAAGAAAGTGAAAGTGTTGAACAAGCGCACTCTGAATGAACGTTGATGTGTGTGTTCAAAGCAGCTTAGCAACAAAGCAAAAAAAGCAAGAGAGAGAGAAAGAGACTGTACTCTCTATGTCATGCCCATGTGTTATGAAAGGTAACGGAAAAGTGAATTGAAAATTTTTGTTTGTTTTTGTAAAAGAGATGTAGCGGCGTACCATGGGGTTTCGTGCGCAACACATATAACCATTGTTGCGCTAATATATTACGAGGTTGCCATTGTGGTTCAGCTCCCTTGCAATAAATGTAGTAAGTAGGGTAGGACGTGATACGATTTATTCCAAAATTTTAGGAGTACTTTTAAGTAATTTGAACTATGGGTTGTAATTTGTAATGACGCGAATGAAGCCACGATCTCAGATAGAACTTCAAACGACCCGCCAGGGAGCGGGCTGTAAATTTTTAGGCCACGAGGGAGCGGGCCCGGGGGAAAGCCCGCCAAAAAATAAAAAAATGTATAATTATATTCAATAATAGATATATAAATAAATTATATTGATATTTATGTTTTTGAGTTATGATTTGTACTTTAATAACATAAATAAATAATATTAAAAAAGTTGATTAAATTCGATATACTTCCCAACTTGAATTCTTTATTTTTTTATTTTTTCCACATTTTTATTTTGGTTTTAAAATGAGCATACACGCCTGTTGGCCGGACGGGCCTTCGTTTCTCAACCCCGCGCGGTAGGCGGGTCTTGGCGGACTACGGGCCGGCCCGGCCCTCTAGACCATCATGCCCCAGTCTAGGGATGGCAACGGGGCGGGTCTGAACCGGGTCGCCCGAGCCCGGGACCCGCCCCATTTATTTTTCAAAGGACACGAGATCCGACCCGACCCACCCCGCCCCGAACCCCGAATAAGCCGGGTTTGGCGGGTCTAACCCGCGAGACTCGGTTTGGCGGGACGGGCCTTCGTTTCTCAAGCCAGCGCGGTAGGCGGGTATTGGCGGGCTATGGGCCGGCCCGCCCCTCCAGACCATCATGCGCCGGTCGCAAAATCCTTTATTAATATTACTCACACTTCTAGACACGCCCAACGCCATCCTGCTCGAATGGTGAAGATCGTTCTCCTCACTCAACCTCTGTCTGCAATTTTATGTCCTGACCTTATCATTTAATATAAGAGGTCAAAATAAATATGTAACACTAACTCTAAATACAACATTGGTTAACGTACGAATAAACCAATTATCTAAAGAGTGACAACATAAGTAATGGTTTATGGCTTTATCTACCTATTCACTTGAGTACAACCCAATACTCGAAAAATTTACATGTGAGACTCTATCATGTTATGCTATCCATGTTGAAACATCACATCAACCATGTGTATTTCACTATGCATAACACATTTGCCAAAAAAAAAATGTTATTAGGTTATAGCAAGTGGGAAGGTAAGCCAAAGCCATAAATGAATATAAAAATAGCCATATCAAGGCATAACCGCAACGCAACTATTAGGAATAAGTATAATTATAGAATCTATACTATTATATAATTCGTGAATGGTGGATAAAAATTGCCACAATTTGATCTATAAATTATTTGCAATTTAGTTCCTCATTTATAATTAATTAATTAAGTAATTTTTATATCACTCCTAATTTTATTATTTACTGTACTTATGCCTCTAAAACTAAGTTTCTTATAATATATTAAAAATTTATATTCCATCTTAAACATTAGAAATTGTGATTTTAAAATGTAAAATAATTTCAATATAATTATATTTTAAGCACACACATCAATAAAGTACTAGTCTATATTATGTAAGTTATGTTAATGGAGGTTTGAATGTTTCTTGATCAGACAGCGGTATCAGTGGGTCTCCCATCGAAAGACCATTTTACCCACGGGCAAGAAACTAAAACTATCAACCCGACTTGGGATAATTTTACCATCGCAAGTTGATGTCTTTTACCCCGCTGTAATTCTTTCAGGATTTATTAATTTTTTTACTTTCTTTTTATTCATCAATCTTGTGGGTCCGCTAGTTTGTGACTTGTGAGTACCATGTGCGATACTCTGCCACAAAAAAATGCGCCCCTAAAAAATTTTAAGTTTATATATATAAAAGGCTTTAATTTATTATTATTACTTTATAACAGTATAATATTATATACTAGTTTTTTCCCGTGGAATGCACGGGTTTAAATCGTATAATTGATGTAAGTTTTATTAGTAGATTTTTCGATAGGCACGCCATAAAAATTGAACCTAAACAATTTGCAAGAAGAAATGTATCTATTTTTATGTGAATAATTCAAGTTTCCCAAAAGAAAATATTCATCAATCATATATTACCAAAGCCTTGTTATATTAGGGAGTGTCAATTCCCAACAGAAAGAATATTCATCATCATAAATCACAAAAATGTAATGTCATTGATGAAACATCAATTACATCGTCGTAAAGTCAGAAGAAGTGAATCACCCAAACATGATGTTGGAAAACAAATGGAGGTGCAACAATGTCTTTCATATCCATCTCCTCCACAAACCAAGGAACAACATTTGGACAAACAACCGACGGCGTCAGCAGTCTAGTTCCCCACTGCAAAAAGAGTTTAGTTAGAGAAGGGGACGAAAATTTTCCATCGTTAACACCTTCAAAAGAATTGTGATGGAATTGTGCAACCGATCATCCGACGACATTCAATAGTCGCAAATAGTTATAAAAGAAAAATATAAAATATACAAAAATGCAAAGCCACTCATCGCCGAAATCCCGTCTCCGGAGTCACAACCATCCCTCGTATAATTGGTTGCAATCTTCGAGTCTTTCAAGTCTTTCATCTCATCCTTAGGGATCCATTGCTTTCCCTGAGCAACACGGCAACAACACCATTAACCTTCAGTAAAAACTTAACTCGGACTTTTGCCCACTAAGATTGTATTTTTACGACTTCAATCAATGGAATAGATATCGAATTGTTTAACAAATATGTTCGTGGCTTACACGGAGACCAAGCTGCCATGGCATCATTTTTCTCAGCTTTCTTCTTGGTCTTAGCTGGATCGCCAGTGAACAGCACTCCTTCAAAGCCATATCGACGTCAATTTTTCTTTCAAAGTAGTTGAAGTTTATCACATGGTTTTTATAGGCGCGGTTCCAAAGATTATTTAAATGGTAAAAACACACCCTTTGTAGGCGCCCTAACTCAAAATAAAATTAATTACAAATAGCCTATAGATTTTACTCAGAAACTCGAACACGTTTCAAATAAAATATATAACCCCCAAAGAAAAACACAAAGCACCAAACCCGTATTTCAGCCCTAAAGGGGTACTCGGAGGTTCTTAAAATATAAAATAAGCGGATTAAAAACCGAAACTTAATTTACAAACTTTCTCATAACATAATATGTCTTACCCAAAAGATAAAAAGATTTTAAAAGAAACTTTATTTACGAATACAAACGAACATAACCACGTCCCCTGCGAAACACTCATCTACCTCCCTAAACAAAAGCATAATAGAGAAAACAAAAAGAAAAATCGCAATATCACCAGAGTTTCCAAGAAGACTATTTTGGGAATGAATGCAGCGAAAATTACCGAAGCAACGATCGTTGTAGAGGGAAGGTCTCATTTGGGATGTAGCTCTTGTGCAAGGATTCCTTGGTTATGAGCGTCACAGAGTCGTACTTCCCACGCGCTATTTCTTCTTATTTCTTAAGGTAGTTGAGTCAAGAGAATCGGGTGATGACTGCGAATTGAGTGATGAAGTTTTTGCTAAACCTGAACTGAAAATACTATACTCTAGAAAATTTAAACATAGAAGTTTGAAAATCCTGGAATTATAAGGGTATTCAAGAGTAGAACTGGTGCTCATTATTGGGGACTCATTATTCTTTTGAGAAGAGTTTTTCTTCTTTATAACGGATATAGACCCATTTCAATTTCGGGTACCTGTTATCGATCCGTGAACACGTTTTGGCAAACAAGGGGGGCTTCTCTTCCAACGCATTCATGTGGGTTCTCACGGTATAACGGGTACTCAGAAACTATATCATCTGTGAGAACCGTTATTCTTATGACAATTAATGCCGTTAGATGAATTTATTTTTTCTTTTCCTTTAATTATATTTGTATATTTATATATATATATATATATTAAGTAGGGATTAGTGTTAGGATAACCCAATTAATTAAGTACGTTGTAATGAAGTCCATTTAACCAAAAGTTTTGGTCAATGAGGTTATTTACCAAAAAGAAAATTGGTCAAAGACCATCTAACAAAAATACACCCCACAAAACAAGCAAAATTCTCATCCACCATAACATGGTCTTTTCTCAATATCAAACCAACAAAAAATGGCAAACCACAAATAAGCAACACTAAAAAGGAGATAGACACATTCTTTAAAATGACACCAACCTTGTCATTACATGCCTCTTCATATTCTTCATCCCTAGAACAGAGAAAAAACTCCAAGAAAGAGCCATATGCAATAAAATTTTTCGCTATCACAACTTTAGGATGATGGATACTCAATACGAGTTCCGCTGTCTAAATCACTGAATCACATAAGTTGCAGATAGTAAGCATCTATAGATTTTATGTGTCCAAAATCAAATGTCTATCACTCACTCAACAAAACAACTCGATGACTAAGTCACTTATATCAATCAAGTATTGATGAAATAGAACATGATATTTTAACGCAGTGTAACTGGATACTCCGTGTAGACATCTCCTTTCGTGTTTAGATGTAGGAAGATCAATTGTGGGTGTTCGAGCGGAGAATCGACATGCGTGGGCTCTAGTGTTCGGAGCGGGACTTTGAGACAGTCCAAACGCACAATAACCAACTCAGGGTATAGCCTTGTGCTGACACCGACAACGTAAATTCACGAACTCCACCTCATCATCAAACTAATTGCGATGAATAAGAAACAGTCAACATAATTATAAGAAAATAAGTGTGATGTACATAAATACCTTGATAAGAGAATCATGAATGCCAGTCGAGAGGATCCTGGATAAAAGCATAGTAAAAAACACTTGAATGTACAAAACAAAGCAACGAAGAAAAAAAGGTTAAAATCAATACGTTTGGCAATCATCTAAGCGACAAAATTTATCAAATAAAAAAGCAATTGATACGAAATTACTCAACTTACATTCAGGCTCGTGCTGGTTTCCGGTCCTGAGTAAGAATTCTTCATAGTATCAAATTAATAAAGATAGACAGTTGAAGTTCAGTAGGATAGTTGGATCTCATCACATAGAATCACCCTCATATTCAATGAGCACGTCTCAAACGTGTCTATCAGGAGCATCCATTTCTAAATCATTAATAATCGAAGTATATACATGTTATCAAGAGCCGAAAAACACAAAAACAAACAATATAGTAAATAGTTTTACCCAGTGTATCAGTACCCACCAAGCGTAGAAATCCTAAACTGTAGTTGTTGTTGTTCGTAATGCTGATGAGGTCAAATTCACTCGCGGTATTCAAAGACTTGGACAATGTTTCAACGTTGACGCACACGAACACATAGCCTTTCACTTATCTACAAACTTCTCGAACATAACCTTCTTAAACTCAATGTCTGTGCCATCACGCACAGCTTGAAACGTAAAACCATCGGCTCCACATCTCAACATTGCTTGTGTAGAGACCTCGACGATGGTGGCAATACCTCTTATGAGGAAATAGTGCTTTTCAACCTGAAGAAACAAAGAAAAGTCAGTCATTCTGAGAGCGAATCAGACTACTAACCAGAGAATATCATCAGCTTCTTTTAGCTAAATGAGAAGAACGAGTGAGCAAGCTATGCAATTGATGTGGAGCTGAAATTAAGTAGGCTAAAAAGGAACTTCACTTAGTCTAGTTATTAAGAGAATTTAGTAAAAAATATGAGATTCTACGAAAAAATTGAAGTTGGTATGGAAGGGACAGTTTTAAGGACCTCCCGCCGTCCCGCGCCACCTGGCAGCTCCCGTGGAAGAAAGAAGGCTTCAATTAAGTGTCAAATCCAAAAAAGGGTCATCCATGTTTTCAGCGAATGTTATTTTCTGCAATACTATGCATGCATTTTTAACGAACACACGCAACAAGTGATATATTCTTCCTAAATATTTGAACTCGAAGTGAGATCTCGTCCTTGGAATGTGCAATTGTGTCGATATTGTCTCATAACAATTGCAACATACAGACCATTATGTCAAGGACGACATAAAATACTTCCAAAAATATTCTCATTCCTCTTAGCTTTCTATAGGCGGTTATATATTTCGCTTCAGTTGTGGAATCAACATTGTGCTCGGCTTGATGCTTTTCAAGTCGCTGCACCACCATTGAGCCAAAAACGACGAAACATGAAGTCGATTAGTACTGTCAAACGGGCCAGCGGCCCTGGGGTGGCGGGGCGGGCTGCCATTTCTCTGGCCCTCCAGAGGACAAGCCTAGGCGGGTGCGGGCTTTGGCGAGCGTGCCTTGGGGGGGGGGGGCTTGATCTTTCAGGCCCGCCAAATGGCAGGCTTCCCCACGCCAGCCCCGCCAGAGGCGGGCTTTGGTGGGCTACGTGCCGGCATAGCTCTACTACTACTATTGATAATATTCAATAACTGTTCATTATTAAATATTCAATATACATAATCATTTTTTGTTCTTCTTTTACAAATAGAATCATATCTTCGAGGCAATGGTCTAATTGGGACAAAAATATGCATTGTTTGTGAGGGCATAATTTATTGAAGGCCTAAATCTTAGTTTTTATCTGAAGCAAAATATATAATTATTCCGAAACATGTGTTCCACAATCACTTTCAATACGTGCTACTTTCCTCCTCCTACTATAAGCAACATTACACATTTTTTTCTTATCACAATTCTACCAAATGTTAATCAAAAGTAAGGAGCGATTAAAAGAAAATATAATTAAACCTAATAATACCACGCATGACGACCAAAATAAGTTAATTATTCATCATTAACTTTTGACCAATAAATCTTGTAAGTTCCAGATTATCCAATAACACTTTGAATACTTGCAAATGGTTAAAGCCTTAAAACGATAGTGAATAGTAGTTTGGAGGCTTGAGAGAGTTTAGTGCGCGTGAGTATTCAAAATGAAAACTTAGATTGCAAAGCATTAGGGTTTAGGGTTTAATACATTCAATTAGGTATTAAACCCATTGGGCCCCTAATTTGGCTCATTACAACCTACAACCCAAAATAATACAATACAAAGTAATAAAAAGATTTAGACTAAATATTTTGGACACTTCCATAATATTTCTAACAAATTTCAATATAAAGAAAAAAATGCTTTCTCCTAAGTTAATTTCTTATTACATAGATAAGACTAGTGTAATATTATGTACTTTTAAGATTATTTTATTAAAGTATTTCCAAAATCCAATGTAATTATACTAGTCAGAAACTATATATAAACGTTGTACCGCATCAACCTATCATACTATTACATCTGAAAACTATTATCAGAAATTCATTAACATGATGAAGGGTTCAAGAGTTGTCGTTGTTTTCGCAGTCATTATGATGCTTATATTTTCAGCATATTCGTCAGATGTTGTTGATGATAATCCTAACTCGGGTTTAGGGTTCATCCTATGCATGAAAGAGTGCATCAAAGCGTGCGACAAAATAAGGATTTTATGTTACGGAGATTGTTTCAAGCAATGTAAAGACAGCACAAGGCCTGCAGTCGTCTCTCAAGCTCCAAGCTACATATTGCATGGTCGTGCCGAAGATGAAAATTAATTTAGTTCTTAACAAATTAAATAATAACATTTGATGTAACGGAGCCAATCAAATCAACGTCGTTTAAACATAGCTTTCGAGTTTATTGATGGAGATAAATAACCATGCTTTTTATATTGTTCGCATCAAATCATTCTTTGGCAAGAAAAACCTGTAGTTTAATATATCCAATAATACTAAATCGATGTTCTGTAATGTACATCACCCATTGAAAATAACACAAGATCAATATTATTTATTCATTTCCGATAACTTGCGTACAATTTTCCATCTAGTTTGTCATACAACGAATCTGAAACTCTAATTTAGTTGATAACTAACTATCTCTAGCCACGTATGTGTAACATGGCGGAAATGCCATTGCTATAAATACCATTCTCAAGGACCACAAGTTAAGTTGATTAAACAAAACAAATTATGAAAATTTGGTTTGTTAGGAATTATAATGAATATTTAATTTTATATTTTCTTTTAGGCTTTTGTAACTCAATTGGTTGACCAATGTATGTTCTTCTCGGACACCCTAAGGGCGTTTGTTTGAGCAGTTAAATATTACGATTGTAGTTATATCACCACTTGAAAGAAATGTGATACGTCGTCTTTGTTTTACATGATTTTGAAATATTATTTTTGTTTAATCATCTTGATGTGTAAGCTGTAGGGTGATATTGCGTAAAAATCATATTTAACCTTATGCAAATAGTATGATATCTTGGACTAATGTGTTTGGTTGTTACGTGGCACGTAAGTAATGTTTCAATATCAAATTTTTATTTTTTAATTTTAATTATAACTCCTCTGTAAATTCTTTCTATTACTTTATATGCACTAACTATAATTTTTTAGTATTTAAATAGCTTAGCTATGTTAATATAAGGATTAGTTCTGTTCAAATTCAAAACATCATCCTTTCAAGGTGATCCAAAACTTGGTATCTCGCCCAATCTCGTCACTTGTGTGATTTGCCATTTCGTTGACCACCATATATGTCAAACTCAAAACGCTTAGTGATAGAAAGACGAGGAGAGGATCGCAGTGTTGTTTCACTTGTTCTGCCTCATCAATATTTCTTCTTGGTACTTGAAAATAATAAAAGAGTATAGATTATTAATATTTTAGTTATTATTAATATTTATATATTATAGCACTAATTATTATTACCGTATTTATTTTGTGGTGATATTTCATTTTTCATATCAAGATATGCCATTTCGTTGATGGCTCACCATATATGTCAATCAAAAGCTTAGTGATAGAAAGACGAGGAGACGATCGTTGTGCTGTTTCATCAATATTTGGCAAAATTATAAAATTAGGTCAATACAAGTTTTCGTTTTTTGTTCACTATATTTGATAATTGCAAAAGTAGGTCACTAACTTTTCATGTGAAAACAATTTGGTCATTTTTCAATTTTAGGTCACTAAAAATATTTTTTCGATTTGGGTCACTAAGTTTAGATTTTTCAATTTTGGGTCACTATGTTTATAACATTAGTACCAAATGAGTGACCCAAATTGAAAAAAAGATGTAAACTTAGTGACTCAAAATCGAAAAAATATATTCTTAGTGACCTAAAATTGAAAAGTGACCCAAAATTGTTTCCTCATGAAAAGGTAGTGACCTACTTTTTGCAATTATCAAACACAATGACCCAAAAACGAAAACATGTATACTTAGTGACCTAATTTTATAATTTCCCCTCAATATTTCTTCTTGGTACTTGAAAATAATAAAATAGTATAGATTATTAAGAGTACTCGAGGAAGACGGCAGTTTGAAACATTCTTGCGATGTCCTTGTTCTCGAAGAAGACGGCAGTTTGAAACATTCTTGTGATGCCATTCTTTTAGTAACTTATGCAAATATAATATAAAGACGACATTCTTTCTCATTATTATTTTGGTTAAACTATTTTAGACTGACCCCGCGATCAATCTATAGTAAATTGTTTCCACTCATATCGTATACGTACAATATATAATTCTTAAAGACTCGGTCCATGACGTTTCGCACCTTGGTATATTCTTAATAAATACATCTCGAACTTGTCGCCTTGTACCAAAAACAACACTGTTATTGCATTGAATGTACACTTGGTCATAATAATAAGCATTCATTCATTTGTCTTTACTTCCTTTGTTTGCTCCCGACAATATGTCTCTATCTCGATTTTAAGTCATCTATAGTCATTAGCCAATTGTACGCAGATATCGATTTTGGAAGAAGAAGATTCGTGAGGTATCAGTTGAAGATTGCCCGAACCAGTTTTATGAACTTCAATAGTCGAAGTAAAAAATCTAATTAAGGTAATCTGAAATTGTTTGAACTATATGGAGATGAACTTCTTTTTCTTCACGCCTTCTTCTCCTCCTACTAAGTTCAGCTTAATATGTCAATTCTTGAACGCATATTCTGAACAAATATATTGTTTTCTATTCATGTCATGTGTTTGATCACTTTATTTCAAGATCACGGCGACGAGCCATGTTTAGATGTCAATAGATGTAATTATGTGGCGGCATATGTACAGACAAGTTTCTTGGTATTTAAATTTAAATTTATCGTCATGATATTTGTATGTCTATTCGTAAGATTAACTACATATGTGTATATAGATATGTTTGTCCGAATCATTAACACTTTTTCGTACCATTATTTTGAAGCGCAGAGGATTGAGTATAAAAACTAATGTGTGACAATGTCATCGCTTGAAGACCTCTTAGCAGAAGAAGGATTCAAGAGAAGAAAACCGAAACTGAACTCATCGTCAAGAAACTCCATTGCTTCATCGGAGGGACGGATCAAAACCATAGTCTACGGTAAGAACTCATCGGGGCCATTGATGACGGTCGTCCCAAATAAAAGGAGTGGACGGACGAGATCAGACGTACCTCGTTACGATTCGAGGGCCGAGTTCTCGCCAAGTGTCACTTTCAGTACAAGGAAAAAGACAAGCACCACAAGAATGGGAAAAAACAAAGCAGACGACGACGATGGCCTAGAGAAATTTCATCAAGTTTCTTCTTCAAATAAGCCTTTAGTAGCAGCTTCTGAAATAATCGAGGTTCTCAACGATGATGATGATGATATAGCAGTAGAGGAAGGTTATAAGAGTAAACCGTATAAAGATATACACTTGAACAGCGTTCGTGGGAGCGTAAAAAACGATGAAATGATAACACGTAAAGGTAGCAGCAGAAGCAGCTCTAAATTACAACCTCTTATTGGATCATACAAGGAATCGTTGTTTAAGGTCGTTAGAGAAGATGACAAGTTCAATGCTGAGGGAAAGAGAATGCAGGCGAGGAACATGGATGATGATCAAACCCTAATAAGTAGTAGCCCAGCCCTCGACGAAATCGCTGTGAAAGCCATAGTTTCCATACTAACTGGGCACGTCAGGCATTTTCTGACGAACGCCGAGTTCAGATCATCGCTTCGTCACAGCAGTTTCGCATCTCTGAACTCGTTACATGGATCAGAAGACGAAGGCGTGAACTCAGAAAGCAAAGTCGTAGACAACCTCGAACAAGCCATAGATACAGTGGAGAGAGCTGCCGAGGACAACAGTGCAACGTTGTTAAAAGAAGTGAAAAGGGCTTCGTTACAGCTCAGCGTTATCACGGGCCTTAACTCGAAGAAGGGCTTCACTTGTGGTATACCAAACTCTCAGCTATCAGCTTGTGCTCATCTCTACCTTAGTGTGATCTATGTTATGATGCGAGAAAAGGACAAGAATTCGTCGAAACATCTGCTTCAAGTGTTCTGCGACACCCCCTTCCAAGCTCGAACGGTTCTACTGCCCGATTTGTGGGAGCGTTTATTTCAACCCCATATGTTGCATTTGAGGAAATGGCATGAGAAAGAAGCTGATCTACTTTCCGATTCTTCGGATTATGACAGCGATCTCAGGCGTCTTGAGAGAGCTTATAATGAGGTTTTGGACAGTGGGACTTGCAAGCTTGCGGTTTACTACAAAGATTGGATAACCGAAGGAGTCGAAGCGCCTTCTTTGCCATTGATCGAAGTGCCTTCTTTTTCGGTGAGAGTGATCACGAAAGGGGCATTTGAAGGGCGCGTGAGTTCTCCTCAGCCTATGGTGAGCAAAAGATTGTATGATGAAGTATTTGGATATTCGAGTAATATGCCGGCGATTGAATCAAAAGCTTACGGAGAAGGGGACGGTGAGATTAATGTTCCTGAAGACAAACAGCTAATATTGTACTCTTCTGATACGAATTTCGAAAAGGACCGCGAAGGAAGTTCCCCTGTAGTGAGTAATTTTGTTTGATTCTGATTGTTTCTTTTTGGTTCTTGCCATGCATATTTGGAACATTTGTTTGATATTTTTCTTCTATGATTTTGCTTTAGGATGATCATGCTGTGGAAGGTGAAGCCCAGCGGATAACATGCCATGAAACTTCGAACGTTGGTGAAAATTCTTGTAGTAATAATCCTTTGTATGAAGAAAATTGTAGCGCACACTTCAGTTGTCTTGCACTTCAACCGTTAGAAGAGAGCATATGTGCAATAAACAGCCCCGAAGATCGATCGCCCGAGCACAAGCTAATCGAAGAATCAGCCGTTATCATCGATGCGTTGAAATACTTTCCCAACTCAGAAGGAGCTGAAAAGTCTCTTGTACTGGTAATTAAATTTCCATAGTCCATTACACACACATTCATCAGTAAGTTCTTGCAATAATTTCGGAATATGGACATAAAATGCAGATGGCTGAACCTAAGCTTCATGTCCAAGGTTAGTTGCAGTGGATCTTTTGTTACAGTGGACATTCTTTATGATACCTTAACTTTTTTTCTTGGTTTTTTAAAAACATAAGATTATGATACAAAGCCTTCTCAAGTTCTCATACCTAAGGATTTCGTGTGCCCTCTAACGGGCTTTTTATTCGAAGAGCCCGTGACTCTCGAGACGGGCCAAACATACGAGCGAAGAGCTATCGAAGAATGGTTCCAAAAAGGATACCTAACGTGTCCCTTGACTCGAAAGCCTCTGCAATGCAGAACAGTGCCTCCCACAAATTCTATCTTAAAGCGTGTGATTGATCAATGGAAAATGGAGCATTTTAGACATCTCTTGGCCTTAATCTCCTTAGACGAGAAAGAACAAGTGAGAGAGGATAACATCATCTGCGTTTTGGAGAAGCTTCTCCTCACTGCATTTATTACAGAAGAGAGAACTAAACACGCAAGAAGGGTCGTATCTATAGGAGGCTTGCATTTTCTCCTTAGGAAATTTAATGAGGGAAGAAGAGGAGGTGAAGACATGGGCCTTGTCTTAAAGATGCTTTTGATCTGTATCGAAGCCGACGAAGAATGTAGGGATAAGGTTGCAAGAAAAATAAGTATATTTGGTTTGTTAGAGATGCTTCGCTGTGATCATCATCAGGAGACGAGGGCTATTGCAGTTTCCTTGTTGATTGAATTAATCTGCATGAACAGGTACTTTTAGTTAATTTATTACGATCAATATATTTGGTTACCGTTTATACAAATTACCTCGGAAAATCGCAGGAGGATCTCTGTGCAGCACTTTCTCGAAGGTCTTCAAAGCGACGAAACAGTAAATGCGTTGCATGATATCTGCATGTATCTTGAAGAATGTCCATTAGGACAGAAGCCTTTGGTTTCTGCTCTAATACTTCACCTTGATCTTCTGGTAATAATAGTAATAAAAACTTGGAATCCGTACGCATTTCTATGAATCAGCTCCAAGATTCAATGCAGGCCATGGTTTTTAATCTATGTTTTAATCTCTACCATGCAGAGAGCAGAATCAGAGGCAAACCATATTATTTCTTACAGACAGAAAGCAGTTGATGCCCTTACAACAGCACTAGAGAGAAGCTTAATATCAGATAATGAACTACAGAGAAACTGTTTGAAAGCTCTCTTAATGCTCGGAGGCTTCTTCTCAAAATCTGGGAAACTTATGACAGAGGACTACATGCTAAAGCTAGTAGGATTTCTTAACTGCCCCGACTGGGACAATACGACAAAGGTACGCTCATTTTCATAACCAAATCATATATCATTCAATTCTGATGAGAGAAGAATTTTCTTTCTTGAGAAGGTTGACTTAACAACAATCATTGATGACGAAGAAGACGATGGAGAAGAAGCTGCAAGGAACATGTGGTTGAAAAGGGTATCGATTTCACTGCTCGGTGATGGGAGGAAATCGTTTCTGAGCGTTGTTTCAAAGTGTTTGAGTTTTGGGGATACTAATTTGGTCAGGGTTTGTCTAACCACAGTGGCTTGGTTAAGTTTTTCCCTTGCTTTATTGCCTGATGCATCAGAGTTTCAAGTCTATGCCTTCTCTGTTCTCTTATCTCCATTGAAACAATGCATGGAACATCAAGAAAGGGTTGAACATAAGGTTCTTGCTTCATTTTCTTTGCTAACTTTCAGCAAAAACCCAGGTTATTATATACCCATTTTCTTGAATGTTTTAGCTGTCCATTGGTACCTGCTATTTGACATTATTTTGTACGATTTTCGCAGAATGCAAGGAACTTATGATGGAGTTGGGTGAAGAAATGGTTACTTCACTAGAAAACTTGGCAGAAGTAACATGGACAGCTAAAGAGTTGCATGCTGTAATAGCATCTGGGCAAAGAAGCAGTTAAAAGAAGGAAGATGAAATCATGTAATATACTGAAATCAGAAGTCTTTCATGGGCATTTTGTATCTGTTCAGGTTAATGAAAGTTTCTGCATGGTAGGAAGTTGAAAATTAATGCATATATTATATGGTTTTTGAATCCAACAACATAAGATAACGATACAATCGGGGGTAAGGTCTCATAACATGCAAATCTCAAAGTTCGATGATAGTCCCTCCTAATGAAATCTTCTACCTCGAACAGAATAAAAGCCTATGACTTACCATGGGCTACTCTCTTCCTCTTATTTGAATTGTTTTTCTTTGCCTTAATATTATTCTTTTTCAAATGCTCCTTGTCCTTGGGCTGATGACGTTTTCGTTTCTTGTTCTGGTCTGGTTTCGATTTCTTCAAGTCACTATCTTCTTCTTTGTCAATGCCATCATCTTCAACAGAAGCATCATCTTCATCATCAGAGCTTAGAACAAAATCCTCAATGATGTCTTCATCAAATGGTGTCTCCTCTGTGCCACTCTTCTTTTTCTCACTTTTCTTATGCTTATTATGCCTAATAATCCAAACCATGAAAGTATTAGATCAGAGAGGGGGAGAGAAGGGGAGACAGAGGGAGAGACAGAGGGGGAAGAGAGAGAGAGAGAGAGAGAGAGAGAGAGAGAGAGTACGGAGGCATCAGAGGAGTAGCATTCTCTTCGCTTTCGTAACCATCGTCATCATCACTGTCTTCATAATCATCAGTTGATTTTCTCTTCCTACCAAACTTGGATGAGTGTTCTCCAACAAGCACACTAGAAGATAATGATAACTCATTAGTTATTTATAAAAAATCAAAAGAAGAATATTGTAGATGGTAAAAGGGTTCAACCTAGATTCTTCAAGTGCATCATTTCTTTCCTGTGCTCTCTGCCGTAAGATAGTTGCGTATTTTGCTAGGGGACTAACGCAAGACATTTTCTCATCCTGGGGAGCACAATATCAATTACTAAGGGTGATAAAAAAAAAGACCATGTTTTAAATAATCCATTGAAGTGGTGGAAAAAAGTACAATAACCATTTACTCCAAACAAATAATTTTTCATCAATGTGGAAAAAGCCAATTAGATGTAACATCAACCAAATCAATGGAGAAACATCGAACCATTCAGCAAAATTTTATCTGAGGCAAACTACTTCTCATATAAGCTATAAGTTATACATAAAAAAAAAAAGAGTAAACAAGATAATAGAACACTATCAGATCATGAATTTAACAGGCATAGACTAAAGAAGGTCAAGGAAGTGTCTGACCTCCAGGAAAGCCTCAGCTGCAGGATCATTGGGCAAGAAAGAGACAGTTGTTCTCTTTTTGTTTATAAAATTCGAATTAGCCTCGATCTAATGCACAAGGAAATAAATAAAAATACTATCAGTATTCAGTAAAAACTTTCCTCATGTTCATTACTATTTACAGAGGATAACTGCAACTGCAAAATAAACAGAGGAACATATATACTACAAACTGAACATGTTCAAAACTGAAAGTAAACAAACCTGACGAAGTAGACCCTTCATTTCTCTACGGAACCTGTCAACCTTTGTGGATTTACAAAAGTTACGCAACCTAACACAAGGAATAAATGAAAGCTCCAAGAATGCAATCGAGTAACTCCACTGAGCTAGATGTTCCGTGAGCTCATCAACCACAGAAAAAACGCAAACCTCCTGACATGCCCGGGTTTTCAAAGTAGCCTTGCTTACCTAGTTAATAATCAAAGATATAGATGAGGAACTGCCAAGTTAAATATATAGTCACTAACAATGTATATGGCTGCTAACCATACCTTAAGTGTAGAAAACATATCAATAGCTTTTCCAGCTCCACCAGTTGGAGGCTTACGCAATTCTTTAAACTCAAGCATGTCCATGAGAAGCACAGAGATGGGAATGAAGGTATTAGTCGATGCACCGATTCGATTGAGCATTCTCACGCATCGTAATCTGAGGGGAAAATAACATGCAGAGGGAACTAAACGAGCCACTCCTGTAATAATCTGAGCCAATGGATAAGCAAGAGATCTCATATCAGGTTCTGAGCTACATGCACAGACAACTCCCGCCCAAAGCTCTAGGCAATTTATATACTTCCACTGGTAGACCCTTCGAAATGTTTCCTGCATGGACAAGGGTATTGCACCATGTAAGCATGTCACAGCTTTCTTCTCAAATGAAAGACGAATAGGAATCTATGTACAACAGAAATTGTGTAGATGGCCACAATCAAGCAAAAGAGGAAATTGAAATAAACGAGGAGATAAACGAAACTTAAATATGCAAACATAGTGAAACCTCAGAAAAGGGTATGAATCAACAAAACTTTGAGTTGACAAATGACACCATACCCTTTTCTTAGTATTGGACATTGCTTCCTTTCCTTTCTCCTTTTTGGAACTCTGATTTTCTTCCTTTCCCTTGCTTTTCGCTTTTTTATTGTTCACAGGAGAAGAAAGTGCTTCCTTCAGTATCATAGCTAATTGTCGTATGTATGTGAAGGCATGTTGATAAGCAGATGCAATATCCAGTCGAAGAAGTTCGGTAAAGCAGTTGCTCAGAAATTGAATGTGCTGCAACTTGGTGGAAGTGGTAAAGTGGCAATTCAAGACATAAGCCTTATACATTCCTCTGATGCAATCATTGAGGCAATCAAAACCAAGTCTTATGCAAGAATCTCTCAAGAATAAAAAGGAGACAACAGGCAGTGCACCACTCCCAGTACCCCAGAAATGAAGAGCTACCTGATATGAGAGAAACAAAGTGTTCATTATTATATTAAGAAACGTAAAATAGAATACAAAACAAAACAATGTAGCTGAAGAAAATAGCTCTTCACTGATGCATTTTTTTTTCAAACTCAAACTTTTCGGCCCAGTGGTCTGTCTCTCTCTCTCTCTATCTATCTATCTATCTATCTATCTATCTATCTATCTATCTATATATATATATATATATATCATATGCTATGTTTATGTACGCATTACAAGCATATCTATATATATATATATATATATATATATGCATAATGCATATGTTTATGTACGCATTACAAGCATGAAAGAGCAAAGTAAAGGCTCACGTAAAAAAACATAGGAATCACAAGACTCTTCCAGAAAACAATTTTGGCTTATATAATCTCTTACACGACATTTTAAGTTAGCAAGCAACATGTCAGATTAAGACACAATCATTTCTCTTCGATTTGGGACATCTCAAGATTCCACTCTCATAATTTCCTAATAGTTTAATACTTTAATTAGCGTCATAACGAAACGAATTCATAATAGCTTATGGAAACAGAGGATGCCTATGAATGACATGACTACCTATCCTTCATGGAAAGTTCTTAACAATGAGGTGAGTTCGACCCAAATCTGACAATAAATCATGAGCGACTGGACTCAAGAAACAGTACGGATGCGAAATAAAAATCCTACAGCTTCACTGATACCTTAATGTATTTCCTCAAAAGAGCAGGAAAAGCAGCCAAAAATACAGATGAATCTTTTAGTCTCTTCAACGTAAATGCTATCATTTCGTTGTCCGTCATCTGATTCAAGACATGCAATGCGTTTGCAAGATACGACTTAACCAAATAATTATACTTCTTCCACCGCTTTGTCCTCATGAGATCATCGATCATCTCCTTCTTACCACCAGAGAGAGGCAACTTCAACAGTCCCCGAAAAACACCATCCATATCAGTCAAAACCAGCAACATTATTTTATTAAAAACGCTGCTAGACATTGTGCTGAACTTAACCGATGGGTCATTACCACTATCATCACCGTAATGGCAAGCAGAGCGAAACGCTCTTAAAAGAGACCTTACAGCCCCCAATTTAGCACCTTGTTGAATTTGCTCAGACCACGAATCCACCAAATCACTAGTTATAACATTTCTCGATGGTTCCTCTTCGTCTTCCTTCAAATCATCGTGCATGTCACTGCCATCATCCCCACCATCAGCATCATCAATGGCTTCATTTGCATAATCCTCATCATCACCGAAACCAGCTTCATTTTCATCCTCCTATTTTTTTAAAAAAAGAAACAATAAAAGACTTCGTAAATCAAAGAATTACTAGAGCCAATAACTCATTACAAGCAAGCAAGATAGTCCAGGCTTACATCAACGTCATCTTCATCGAAAAGCTCCTTGTCGTGTTCCTTCAGAAACTCGTAGAACTCTGGGTCCTGCAAATACAGTAGATCGTTCAACAATTAACATAAATTACGTGACTTGTGCATAAAATCTCACGCATCACCTCAATTCTCAACACTAATAGTTGAGTAACAGTGCCATAGTGGCACCAGTGAAATTGGATTATAAGTAGTGAAGCCCCATAAGAAAATAAACCAAAGCAGAAATGTACAAAAAAACATTGGGTTAGGGCCAACCTTTTCTTGAAGTTTCCTCAACGTTCCTATGTGCTCCTTAGCTTCTTTCTTCTCCATAGCGAACTACTCTGTCTTCTAGTTCAATTCTGAAAAGATGATGAATAGTATCGAATCAAATCCCTGAATCAGAAAGAGGTGTACGAATCACGAAAACCGTCGGTGGGGCCAAAAAAGAAGCAAAAACAACCGGTAGATTTAGGGTTTATCATGTTAAGGTTTGAGAACTTACAAAGGAGTAGGGTTTAAACACCAAGTGTTAATTATGATTTTGGCCCCATATCAGTTGTAAAATCGAATTGAGGCCCCTGTCCGTAAATTTTTAGTTTTAAGGACCCGATTTCTGCAGTACTACTTCGTTGTTCTGCAGTACCACTTCATTATATTCGGCAATACAATTTCATTATTATGCAGTACCACTTTATTGTTCTTCAGTAACACTTCATTGTTCTGCAGTACCACGTAATTGTTACTACAGAAAAATCTTCTTGTTGCAGTTCGTGTATCTTGTTTTCCGTCGGCTTTTCTTTTTGTTTGGTCTTTGTGCTATGTGCAAGTCTTTGTTTCTATGACGGGTCGATGTTATCGAGGGACCTCCTGACCTATTTAGCTCACGTATCTTTGTTAATTAAATTTAAGCTATAGTTTCCGGGAAAAAAAAAAAAAAAAGAAAATTCTGGTAGATGTAAAAGCTTCCTATCCTAAAAGCCTTTTTCCCAACTTTATCCAGAACGGGCCGACGGTGAAAGTGAAACCAACCAAAGAGAAAGATTAAGAATCTTCAACCGTAGACTCATTTCATTGTGTGGCTTTCTATCTACATGTATAGCTGAAATCAGCAAGGTACGTAATCCGTAGTAAAACTTCAAATTTTATGTATTTTGGATTCTTATTCTTTCGGTGCCCCTTCCGTATGTGTAGAGTTGTGTTGCCTATTCTGCGCTTTGCATCATTTTCCTTATCTCTGCAGGAGATGAAACTGAAGGTAGTTTAGCCTTTTTTTTAGCCTTTGATTGGATGAGTTGGTTTTATACGAGGGTAATTGAGCTGCGCACTTGATTCGGGTGACAGTTACAGTAGAATGTTATATTTCAACTGCGAAATAACATAGGAGGAATTTGCACTTTTATGTTTCAGTCCCTTGTCAACAAAGAGACGTTTCAATTTTACTCGTTGCATTGAGGAGCTGACTGGTTTGAGTTGCTTGCAAGTTGTAGAAAAGTTTAATTAGCAGCCTACATTTTCTCTTTGCAGAAGCGTTGAAATGAATTGACCGATTCTCATAAATTTGCTGTATTATCACTAGCGAACTTGGTCTGATGGAGGTGTAATATCGTGTGTGCGTGTTATTCTAGGCCATGCTTGTTCTTGCGTTATCGTTTGGAGTTTTTCTTTTTTGTTTTGGAAGTTTCCTGTAGTTAACTTGTTTTGTTTCCAGGTTTTTTGCCACTATTGCACCTTGAGATTTGATAACTGGAAATGGCAGCTAATGCAGCTTCAAGTTTCCACCTCAGAGTCACCAAGACAACTGTATTCTCTGCTCAAAAGTTTATTACACGAGGTGGAACCGCAAAAAAAGTTGGCTGTAGTCCTCTTGAGGCACCCTGGCTTAAGTTATCTGCTGTTTGCCAAATTTCCTCTGTGCCACATTTCAACCGGACATTCGCATCGTCTCCGATAAGATCTCATAACGTAGTGACAAAGGCTATGTCTGAAGCTGGAGAAAGCAAGGTTGTGTCTGGACTCCAGATTGATTTGAAAGGTTTGATTTTGTCTAATTTAGACATTTTTCCACGTTAGACAGTTGTCGTAAGTTAATGGCTTAGTATTACAGTTTCTGTGCTTATTAAGCTCTGAAGGTTATATGCCTATGAATTAAAACTAGGTAACCTCTAACATTACACTATTGTATCTCAATGCACTGTTGACAATCTATATATATCACAATACCTAATGTCATTGCAAAAATAGAAATAGCATACTTTTCACCTGAAAAGTAACCGTAATTTAGTTGGTTAATAGGTAATGCATGATAAGACTTTTGCATATTTGATATCATTGTGTTCAATTGCAATGTGCAAATGAGACTATACCGTCAGGGGCAGGGCTCAGGCCTTTAGACATGATCTGCATTGTTGTCATCTCTGTTTCATACTGCTTTGTTGATAAACCCGTAGCTAATTCCCTATTTAATTACATCTATAGGCAAGAGGGCATTTATTGCTGGTGTAGCTGATGACAATGGATATGGTTGGGCTATTGCAAAGTCTCTTGCAGCAGCAGGAGCCGAGATTCTAGTTGGGACATGGGTGCCTGTAAGGAAAAAACTGTGTAAATAGCACCAATAACCGTGTCATGACGAGACTCAATTTACTTTTTCACTGATTTGCAGGCGCTGAACATATTTGAAACCAGCCTACGCCGAGGGAAATTTGACGAGTCGCGCGTGTACGTTCAGTAATTGTATTAATATATTCACTTATATATTTGCGTGTAGACAGTGCAGAATAAGGTTTCATTTGCTAATATAGATTTACAATTCAGGCTCCCTGATGGTTCACTGATGGAGATAACAAAAGTTTATGCATTAGATGCTGTTTTTGACACACCAGATGATGTTCCTGAAGATGTAAGATATGACCACAACATTTTTGTATGCTTTTTATATAAGATATTGAAGGACTGATCCATAGACTTAGTTGCATGGAGCTACTTGCAGATAAAAACAAATAAGCGTTATGCTGGATCCAGTAATTGGACTGTGAAGGTAAAGTTAATATCTTCCGTACATCTGATCTCTTCGCTTTGAATCAATGATTCACTTCAATAACCCGGGAAAGAATTCGATGTTTGATGACTCTTACTCCACAGACTTGGTATTTGAAGCTACTTGAACCTGTTTTTAACTGATCAATGTTCATGCATTCATCTCTCTCGCACCTGATGCATTAAAAGATTGATGAAAAGCAGTAAAATTACTTGCCACATAATCAACATATTACACCAATTGGATGATCAAGTTGAACCCTTTTTTGCTATTTAATCACACTTCTCTGAAATGGTTCTAGTTTATCAGGAAGTGGTAGAATGCGTGAAACAAGATTTTGGAAGCATCGACGTTCTCGTACACTCACTTGCCAATGGGCCAGAGGTCACTAAACCTCTGCTCGAAACCTCAAGAAATGGATATCTCGCTGCATTATCTGCGTCGAGTTATTCCTATGTATCGTTGCTAAAGCATTTCCTTCCAATCATAAACCCAGGCGCGTTTCTAGTGATTTAACTTATAGTGTGATTATCTTTTATCATAATATATATCTAAATTGCTAAGTTTTACTTCAGGTGGATCTTCGATCTCTCTAACATACATTGCTTCGGAAAAGATCATCCCAGGGTATTTTTAATTCAAATCTTCTGCTGTGGTTGAAATCTTTGTAATGCATTACCAATGGGTGGTAACTCTCAGTGCTTTACATGTAACAGATATGGAGGTGGCATGAGCTCTGCAAAAGCTGCATTAGAGAGCGACACGAGGGTAAATTGATCAGAGTTTTTAGTAAAACTATTTTTCTATGATTAACCAGCATCAAACCATTTATCTTAAGGAACTGGTCAATATATCAGGTACTTGCCTTTGAAGCAGGAAGGAAACATAGAGTTAGGGTCAATACCATATCCGCTGGTACTTACTTTCTTTCTTTCGTTCTTTCTTTCTTTCTTTCTTACGTCATGTTTGTTTCTTCGGCTGAAGATCACTATATAATAATTATCGACATAGTAGACTGCAGTTTAAGTGTTTTAAAAAAATTTCAGGCCCGTTGAGAAGTCGTGCTGCAAAAGCTATTGGATTCATCGACATGATGATAGACTACTCAATGGAGAATGCTCCTCTTCAGAAAGAACTATCCGCAGGTAAAGTACTACTTAACATGATCAAAATTAAATCATTTTTTTTCTTGAAATTTATATTTATGTTTGATATTATGCAGAGGAAGTTGGTAACACTGCGGCATTTCTAGCTTCGCCTTTGGCTTCTGCCATTACGGGCGCTGTGGTGTACGTCGACAATGGTTTAAACGCAATGGGTGTGGGAGTTGATAGCCCCATATTTAAGGACCTTAACATTCCTAAGGCAACTTCTCATTAAATCTTCCTATCTATTATGAATGAATCTATAGAGGAATTTAATGTTCTTATCGGCATATAAGATTTTGACCTCGGAGGATTTCTACTCATGGTAGCTTTTACTTTTATTCAATGTGGGACGCTACTAGCTTTTCAATTTGTTCAATATTTTTTTTTTTTCAGTTTGATTGTCGTACTTACGATTGTCAAACAATGTTTTCCATGAAACACGTACCAACATGGGATCAACTTTACATCTAACGATGCCAGCACCTACCATTATAAACAAAATGACATATATTAAGAACGAATTATTACATGCAGAACCCTGAAATTTTCGTTCTGTTAATTTCTATTTTAAACTGTTGATCTACGTTAACCATACAGGGAGTATATTCTTACCAAACAACCATTTTTCTTTAAACCAATAAAATGTCCATAAAATCTTAAATCAAATAACCATTTATTCAGTAAAAGGAAAATAACGTTCATGAAAAATACAAAAAGTGCGTCACAATTTTAGTTCGAGATGATACCTAATTGGACATGTGTGACAAAACGTATTCATAATTGGACAAACGTGAAAACGAATGCATGATTGGTTCCTACTCTTCAGGGGTAGTTGTAGAGCACATGATAGTTGTCCTTATTCGTATGGTCTATTTGCTAGTGGATATTAACGTGGAAGAAAAAAATGCTCCTACGTGTATTTCATATTAATTATATAGTTTGCCAGGCAGTCACATAAATAAACCTTTTTCCATTCCAAGCTGTGGTTGTACTTTATATGAATTTCAACGATTGTATTGTATCCAAAGTCTTAGATTCATCACATGACACATGCTGGAGATCGTATAATAGTCAAACCAGAATCAAATGTAAGAATAAATATAATGTTAATTTCAAATTCCAATGTTTCCAACTCACATGAAATGAAAAGTAGTAAGAATAGGCAACCATGAAGAGAAAAGGTTGTGTTAAATATTACATAGCCGTATACAAAGTCAAGGACTACTCTATACTTAAACCAAAGACGGTTGCCGCGTAGGACAAGAGTTGTGTGACAGTCAACACAAAAGTGTTGAATGGAAAATACAAGTTCTATATATGTCATATGCGGCACATTTTATTTCCTTTTTTGTTTTGAAATTCAGCAGCACATTACATGTTCCAATAATTGATATTTGAGCAAGTACCTCTTATGAATGTGAAAACGCCCTGCTCAAGAGTGAATAAATAAAGTTGGACAGCATCAAGAATTCCCTCACGTTACATTCTATAAGAGGGGAACCGTAAGTAGAGTTATTTTAAACAGGTTTATTGATATTATGATTTTAGATAACTATATTTGATAACTGCAAAATTACTTTTCTAACGTCACGTCACATATTCGAACTAATTATGGTCTTCGATCATTTTCAAGAAAATTAGTCGAAAATTCCACTTCGACAGACTCCATGTCCAGGTGAGTATGAAATACTACACGCCTACCAACGAAGTAGAATTGATTTATTTAACTGGAGAAATGATAAGAGAACCAATTGTTCGACATATGAAAACTTGTTACATATTTAAGCGTCTCAAAAAAAAAAGGGATGAATACTGATCGACCTAAGTTATAATTATGTCCTTCATATGGAGGTTGGGAAGCCCATCTTTAAATTTGTACAGCTTTCTTCAGCTAATAAATTTTCTTCAGCTCTCCGCGTCCTCATCACCTCCGCAGCCCCTCTTAGCTACCATATGTAACATCGGTTTTCTCTCTCCGACACGTTGATTTATTAGGAATTCATCATATATTATCGAGATTTTCTCATAGAGAGTCGTGAATTCCTGAGAAATCATCCACTCGAGAGGGACGACAAAGGTTATCTGGTGGATAAGAGGGACTACGCTGGTGAACGAGTCGGAGAGAGAGGAAAAGCATAATAATATTGAAATTTGCTATGATGCTCTAGTTGTTCACCGTAGTTATGCATCGTAGCAAACTTCTATTATAAAAGTCGTTTGAAAAAAAAAAGAAAAAGAATTGTTACCACACGAAACATCTAATGAACCGTTAGCAAGAGAATGGATAGAGCTATCAATCAAAGTTAACATGCAAAAGGAAGTTGTGCTCTTACATTGTAAAAAAAAACTATGATCTTATATAATTATTATATAATTATACAAATGTAGTTGTGCTTATATATTGCCAGATGTCCTATAATAATAAATTGTAAGAAATTAAAAAAGAAAATATAAGACATGAAAAACCCACCTACTATCACACACCATTTTTTTAACCACTATAAATAGTTATTTATTAATACGAAATAGTTATAGATAATTAACACCGTGCATTGCCCGTATAAAAAATAATGTTTTAGAACTAGATCAACGTACAGCATTAAGGAAACCAAGGATCATGTGTTGCTAAAAGAGTTCCTCTACTCTACTTAGTCTTATATCCAATGGCATTTTCCCACTGTTTTAGCTAATCATCAACCCCTGTAAATTATATACTAATATTGTCTTATATATTATTTCTATATTACAATATTTCTGAATATGCTACACATGCAATGTCAGGCCAAACCACGAGGTCCAGCAACGAAATCACCCGTAACTATCTGCATACGTACAAAAACCATTCATATTATATATAATGAACAACAAGATCAAGATTCAATCCATTATCACTTAACATTTCATGTAAAACAATATAGCAGGAAAGAAAGAATATTATGAGAAAGTATCTGAGGAGAACGACACTAATGTTTCTTCTATCTCTTTTATTTTTGCTGCATGCGCACGCAGGTTCATATTCAATTATGACTTCTGGTCATGAAATAATAACGCAAACATATGATGTAAGAAAGTTTCATTCAAGAAAGTTGATGAAGGTGGTTTCTGTGCATTCGCTCAGTACAAAGAAGGAGATGTTGGGAGGAGCAAGCCATGCTGAGCAAGAGAAGGCTGTAATAAATGGGCTAAGGAAAAGACCGCCGAGTGATTCAAATCCAATTCAGAACTGATCATTAGGGTTCTTCTTTCTTTCTTTTCTTTTTCTTTTATGTCGAAGCTTATGATCATCAGGAGAAAGATGGATATCAGGATGATCAACATCAACTGCATCATCCTAGCAATATTTACTCTTGATTTTACTTTTTTGTAGCCGTTTTCTTTTTCTGTTTATTAAATGCAACCAAAATCTTGTATCCTCCTTTTGATTAGTTTAGTTTAGTTTACGAAGCTGTGTTAATCACATTTGATACATACACTTTCTGTAGTTCCCTTTGGATCTTTTCTGTTGATGACTCCCAACAATTCAAAGCAGTAATGAATCGAGCATTTATTGAAGTGTGCAAAAAGGAAGAAACTTGATCAGTCTTAAGTTACTAGTCGCTACAAAAGAAAAGCTCCACAATTTTTCGAAGATAAGCAAGCTTGTCATTAGAAGAGTTTTGGTGAACATCTCCAACAATTGGTCTTGAATATCTCCATTTCAACTCCCTCTCTAATGCAGTGATGCTCGAGGTTACATGCTTGGGTCGGCTATGAAACGCATATTTCTTTGACATTGCAACTGCGGACTTATTGTCACAGAGACCTGCTGCCATATCTTATTTCTCTCCCATATCTTTTAGATTTTTTCTCAATCAAACCACTTGCCTTGTAGCAATTCATTTGCCGACACATGTTCGGCTTCCGCCGATGAATGTGCTACTCTCTCTTGCTTCTTTGACGCCGAACTATATACTCCGAACCAAACCGGGCTTGTAGATTTCATATGGGGGTGTAGTTCCCTCTCTAAATACACTATTTAATGTAATCAACAATCAAATAGTTCCATGTATGCAAATGGTGCAAATGTATCATATCCGGGTCGTTGAGTGTGTCCTTTTCCCACCAAATTTGCCTTGTACTTTCGCATTGAACCATTAGAGTTGGTCTTTCTTTTTGTATATCCACTTCAACCCAGCAACATCATTTTCCTTTCAATTCTCAATCAAATCTCTCTCATTTTCTCAATCGTGTTATATCATCTACCATAGAGTTTCTCCTTTCTCTAATTGCTTGCTCAAAGCTCTCCGGTTCAATAACAACAAACTGCAACTTGCATAAACTTTGCTAAATTGTCTCAATTTTATTGGTGTTGAGATTGGAGAGGAGACTCAATATTTGTGTTGGAGATGATGGGGATGACTCTTCCTCTTCACTATCATGCTCACTACCAATTTTCCTTTCTAATCCTAATTGTCCTTATGATTAAAAATCACAACCCAACTTTCTATCGCTTTATTTCTCAAGCCAGCTAAAGAGCCTAAAGCCTATTGATGTTATACTGTAGCCAAAAAACAGACATTCTCATGTTTGTCTTCAAGATTAGACTTTAAATTTTTTCCGAACATGTGCATAGCAAATGGACTCAAACATTTGCAAGTGATTCACCGATGGCTTTTTTACGCCAGACTAAACTTCAAGCGGTGCTTTGATTTCAATCCATTGTCGGACACCAGTTCAATAAATATAATGCTATATATGTGATTCCACCCTAAAAGGCAATGGTAGCATCTTCTCTTTTATCTTGCCATTTCAACAATAGTACTATTATTCTTGTGGCAAAACCATTTTGTCCCGGTGTAAATCCAATCGCGAATTTCTCTTTAAGTCGACAGTTTCACAAAATTTCTGAGACTACTTAGATTTGTACTCATCACTTGTCCCTTCTCAACTCCATCGATTATTTCACTTAAAATTGTCTATTCCTCTTCACTTTACTACGACCATCAATTATATTTTTCCCCAAATTGAACGATATTTTTATTCACAAAGTTGAGGATAATAGCTTTCTCGGTCCCCCATATTCCGAGATCCAACTTCTAGTCTCCAATGTTCCCGACAATGGTATAGTAAGTTCAATATTGTTTCGTTTTACGGTTTGATAGAAACACAGCAGATTGGTGTATTAATATGAATATTAGTGGCATCAAGTTTAATATATTGATGATATCCTTCTTGCGGCAACTAGTGTAGTCATGTTACATGATGTGAGGAAATTCTCTCTAAGAATTTCGAAAATAAAGATATGGGCGAAGTATCATATGTGATATGGATTGAAATATTCCTTGATAATATTTGAGAGATTTCATATGGTCAAATGTTACTCAAGTATAATTCCAATTTGGAATGGAGATAAAGATAAGTGCAATGTCCTAAAAATGAAATGGAAAGAAAACAATGGTATCTATTCCATAAGGTTCTGTTGTCGGAGCGAGATGTATGCCCAAACTTGCACACGGTCGGACATAGGTTTTGCTGTTGGGGTGCTGGGTCGATATCAAAATAATCCCAGAATAGATCATTAGAAAGCTGCGAAGAAAGTATCAGATGCCTGCAACGTACCAAATCTACATGCTTACACAGGCCGTCAAATCACCTTGAATTGCAAGGATACTCAGATTCAGACTATGCGGATGCATAGATACGAGGAAATCTACTTTCGGTTATGTGTTTCTAATGGATAGGGGAGCATTTTCACGGAAAAGTGGAAACAATAATCTATAATTGCTAATTCCACTATGGAGGCTAAATTTGTGGCATGCTTTGAAGCCTCTATTCATGCATTGTGGTTGCGGAATACTACATGTGTACATGGACTTGCTATGATTGATAGTCTAGATCGACCCCTACGAATTTATTGTGATAATTATGTTTTTGTATTTTTCTCCAAGAATGACAAGTATTCAAACGGAGCGAAGCACATTGAGTTAAAGTACTTAGTTGTCAAAGAAGAAGTTAAAAAACAAAGATGTCGATTTGAGCATATTAGTACTAATTTTATGATAGCGGATTCACTAACTAAAGGATTACCACCCAAGACGTTTATCGGCGATGTTGAAAATATGGGTATTACGGACAAGTCCCTGATAGAATAGCATTATGATGTATATGATTATTTGCTTGTATTACTGTTATGACTCTTGTAAAATCAGTTAAAAGTTTTGTTGCGATATATATATTTTATTCACATTACAGAGTACACATATATGTTTTGTTTTAGTGAATAATATCAAAGTTAAATGTTAAAACCATTCCTCAATTATAGTTCTCATGGATTGAGTTGATTGTACTACATAGAAGGAATCACTTGACTAAATAACATGTGACAGCTATAACTCGATTATCTCAATTCATTATGAATAATTGATGGATTCATAATAATGTACACTTGTATTTTTTTTATCATCAATACATTACACGGGTCAAGTGGGAGATTGTTAGATAATACTCTATATTATATATATATATATTTAATATGATGTTTGTTAAATATTAAGAGGTATGATGTTTAGCATCATTTCACTCTGTTCACATTACACCATTTATGAAGATACATACATGTTGGAAAGATATGTTGGAAACCATTTTGGAGCATCTCTTCATTAACTATAGAAAAGGAGCTCTTGTATCTTAATCTCAATCATCAGAGACATACATAAAAGTTAAGGAAGCAGTAAAAAGAAAAAGAAGGCATTTCAACACCATTCGAAGATATCAAAGCATATGGATTAAGGTTTGTTTTTTATTTGGTTTACTATTGCTAATTTATATGCTAATGTAATATAATAATGGTGGACATTAAGAATTTTAAATAATTTGCGGTGAATAGAAAAACTAAAACTAACTAAAATTAGAGAAGTTGATTAGTTTTGCACAAGTTTTAAAAAGTTAACTAGTTTTGCAATTCAAGTTTTAAAACTCAACTATTTTTGCAATTCTCTCTCAGTCTCTGCTCCGTCTGTAATATTATATTTATTTGGGAAAAACAAAGGCTAGTATTGTAATTTGCTAGTAGTTAAAACTAACTCCGGCCTAATGTCAATACCTATTCACAAAATAAAACTTGGACTGATTTCCTAAGTTCAAACTCTAACTAGTTTTTTTATCTAAAATTCTCAAGAAAAATTAATGAAAATCATTTTCTCGTTAATTTTTTTTTACTTCTCAATTTTCTTCATCCAAACACAACTTTTAATGGTCATATGGAAGGAGGCAACGGAGAAGAAAGATCATTTAGTCAACCCTACCCAGTCATATCAGATTAGTTTAACATAAAAACAAAGTAGATGACTTGTAGCGATAGCGACTGGTCAATGATTCATTGCTTATATATAGACCCTAAACATCACAATTTTGGGGAAATTTTCGTTCAGTCCCCCGTCAGGTGCAGACCCTGTCAGAAAAGAAATTAGTTTTAAGGATCCGATTATTCAGTAACAATTTATTGGTCTAAGTAACAATTCATTGTTCCGCAGTAATAGTTCATTGTTCTGAAAATACTACCCCCGTCCCACTTATTTCTTCCCATCTTTCTATTTCGGGTGTCCCACATAATTCTTCTCATTTCCATTTTTGGTAAAAAATTATTCCAATAATTAAATTAATTACACCATTTATATTAAAAAAGACTTCTTAATTTGCGTGTCCACTAATAAGTTTTCTCTCTCTCATACCTTAAAGGTGTACTATAATATTAAAATAATGTAGTTTCTTAATCTCCGTGCCCAATAATCTTTGGGAAGAATTAGATGGGACAGAGGTAGTAACAGAAAATGATCATCAAATAACAGTTCATATACTTTTATAACAGTTGTATAATTTAGGTCCTTATCTTCACATTTTACGAAAAATTGGGTCCTTTAAACTAAAAGTTTTTCTTAAAGGTCCTGAAAACTATTTTTAATCACTTTTGGGGCCTGAATTTTAATATACCCTACAATTTTTTAGTGGAATCGTTATTCAAGTGTTGCGGGTTTTAAATAAAGCACCAAGCCCAAAGCGTGATGAGAGTTTGAGACATAAAGTTTATGCGATAATTCTGTTGGCTTTGTATATGAGGGATTAGATTCGGATAAGAAACTTCGAAGATTGTGTTTAACACAATTTCCAGTAACAAATTCGCTCCCTTCCGTTTGTGCAAGAGGTTTTTCACGAGCGTTTGTTTCAGAAGAGACCCCGAAAACTTGGTTTTTGTTTTGCACGTAACAACACCAACAGCGAACTGGAAAAGCCATAAGATGAGCCAGGACTTGTGAAATTTTCGTCTATCTTTTCTCTTTTTCTCTCCATTGAGAATCATCCTATATTTATAGGAACAAAAAATTTAATGGCTATAAAGTGTATTTATTATGGCTTTAAATTAAATAATTTAATGGCCGTTAAGACTCTTTTATTATGCCTTTAAATCAAATAATTTAATGGCCATTAAGTCTCTTTATTACTGGACGTTTATGGCTTTAAATCAAATAATTTAATGGCCATTTCAAATGACTGTCCGTTGGACTTCTAGGTATCTTAACGGTCGCTCCCGGTCAGCCTAGCTAACCTGTCACTTATAGCAACCAATTCAGTCCGGTCTTAGTCAGTACAATCCAGTTTCACAAGCCATGTTAGATACCGGGACCGGGGCAAAACGCGGGTTGATCAGGCACGTTACTTTTTCGGTCCGGCATTTGTCAAACCGACTTGTTTTGCAATGTGGGACAACACTAGACGTGTTCAAACGGTTCACGGTTATAACCGCCGGTTTACGGTTAGTGAAATTCTCAAACCGTAACAAACCGCGGTAACCAGGGTTACGGTTTAAACCGCCAGTTTACGGTTTTAATTAAATATTTTTATTTTATTGAAAAAAACAAAGAATAATCACTTAAGTAAGCTAAGAAAATTAGTAATAATTTTATTCGGATTGTTATTTTTTTATAAAATAAATATAATAATAATATTAACAACACTTAACAGATATTTTGAGAAAGATGCGAATTGCTGAGAAATTCCATAGTCTGTTTGATTTTAACGTGAGAAAAGAGAGCAAAAAAAGTCTATGGAAAACATATAGAAATCTCCACATATTTATAGAACTATAGAGCATGAAAAAGTTACATAATGAAAATGACAATGGTAACATGACTGTTGAGAGTCAAATTAAAAGAAAGAAACACTGAAATTAAAAAGAAATGATGAGTGGGAATAACTTGATGATCGTTGACTGAGAATAAACAAAATAAGTAATGTAAAAGCCCAATGGTCGGAAAAAATAACATCCAAAACTCAAGTTCAGTCCAATATAAGCCCAGTCCAATGCCTTATTTGATGGAAAACTGCCTGTTATAACCGGCAGTTCACGGTTAGAGAATCCTATAGACGTAACCGTTGATCACGGTTGACCGAACCGTTGACCGTCGGTTCGGTTACGATTTTTTGAACCGTCTGAATACATCTAGACAATACCCACTTTTATTTCCCTTCAAAACCAGCACATGCTTTATCCAACCAATTCTTCATTAAATAAGTGAAAATAGCAAATAGTTTCAGATCTGGCCGTCTTTCTTTAATAGATAGAGTGAAGATACAGATACACAGCCTGTCCAAGATGAATAATATTTTTTACGACACGAAAGAGCTGTCCAAAATTGACTCAGCTCATCTCGCACACAGAATTTTTTGTATCTCTGAGGGTCTTTCTCCACACACACACACACACACAAAAAAAAACCATCCTTGTAGAGCTCTGAAACATCTGTGAGGAAAATGGCAACAGCTTACGCAGCTTTTACTTCTCTTATGAACCTCATAACTCAACTCTACGAACATCCAAACCCTCCAATTCGATTTGACGAGGTACACGCGGTCTCCCTCGATGCAACCATCTCTTTCTTTCAAAGATTCCTCGAAGATCATCACCACACCATTGATCGCAGATTGGAGATTCGTCTTGCCGATGCAGCGCACGCTGCAGAAGACCTCATCGAAACTCACATAGCAGATGACGAAAAGGAGGACAACTTGTACGAGCCACTTCAAAGAGCCATCGAAACGCTGAAGCTCTTAGCGAGCGAAATGAAGCAAAATGATCATGATCAGCGAGGAGGCAAACAGCCTCTCCCACCATCTTCTTCACCTTCTGCTGCAACTTACAACACCGTCATGGTTGGCCGTAGCGGCATAGCATCGCAAATCAAAGACGCCCTCATCTCACCCAACACTACCAGCCTACACATCATCTCAATAGCAGGTATGTGCGGAGTTGGTAAGACAACGCTTGCTCACTACATTTACAGTGATCCTCTTATTACATGCCACTTCGAAGCCCGCGCTTGGGCCTCCGTATCTAAGGACTACAGCAGAAAAGATATCGTCGTTGACCTTCTCCACTGCCTGCTGGATTCTGAAGAAAGCAAGGAGCGATTGAGGCAAAAGGACGAAGACGAGTTGGGCGGAACATTGTACAAGTATTTCCTCTATCAGAGGTGCTTAGTTGTACTCGACGACTTGTGGGACGTCGAGACGTGGAACGCATTGCGTTGCTTCTTTCCTAATTTTGCCTACGGTAGTACAGTAGTCATAACAACTCGGGAATCGGCAGTTGCTTCTTCGATCGGCTCGCGCGCTTTCGGCGTGGATTTGCTAGGCGAGGGAGAGAGTTGGGAACTGTTCTGCGAGAAAGTATTCGACGATCGAGGCGACGGTTGTTGTCCTCCCGAGCTAGAGGACGTCGGGAGGAGCATAGTAGACAACTGCAGAGGACTTCCTCTGTCCATCGTCGTGATCGGGGGGCACTTAGCGAAGTCGCAGAAGACGCGCGAGTACTGGGAATACATTTCGAATAATTTGAGCTCGGTCGTCAACTCGATAGACGACGGGCGCTGCCTCAAGATACTATCGACGAGCTACGTCCACTTGCCCGTGCACTTGAAGCCTTGTTTTCTGTACATGGCAATGCTCTCCGAAGACAAAGAGATTCGAGCGTCCAGGCTTATCAGGTTATGGGCGGCCGAAGGATTTGTTAAACCGATAGACGGTAAGAGCATCGAAGAGGCTGCGGAAGACTACCTTAACGATCTCATCGGTAGGAGCCTTGTTCTCGCTTCCGAGCTGTCCTCGAGGGGAAAAGTAAAGCGGTGCAAGATCCACGATCTTTTGAGGGATTTCTGCATTAAAGAAGCTTTGAAGAAGAAGTTCTTTTACGTAGCTACGAAGGCAGACGACTTGAGGGTCGTTAAATACGAACGAAGGGTCGTGCGCCGTCACATGGAATTAGAAGAGGGAAATAGCTATTCGCTGCCGTATTATAACGTCTCGAGGTCACACGCGCTCCGTACTCTGATATTCGACGGGGAATTGTCTTTGCTGAAGAATAAAAAGCTGTTGAGAGTGTTGGCTCCACTTGATCATGATGGATCTTCGTCCTTTCTCCTCGAAACGCTGGACGCAGACCAGCTGACTAATATCCGTTACTTTGATCCTTCGAAACCATTTTTTCAGGACGTTTACCGTCCTTGTCCTCCTTCGACGTTGACGTTTACCCTCCTATGGAATCTTCAATACTTGTTCGTTAATATCAGAATAGGTCGAGAAGCACCGCTCGAGATATGGAAAATGCCTCAGCTCAGGGACGTCTGCGTAAGAGAGCTCACTCTCTCTTGTCATCCTAATAATATCAACGACGACGATGTTACGATTCTGAAGAACCTGCAATCTGCTCAGACGATATTAAATTTCGATTTTAGCGAAGAGGCGGTCGAGAGGATCCCAAACATCAAGAAATTGAAGTTGCGCTACGACGACGATGACGACCAACTCGCCGTTGTGCCTGACGAACCTCTCAAGAGCATCAGTCGTTTGGAAAAGCTAGAATTGCTTGTTTGTTCCTTCGACCTTCGGCGTGTACGGCCCTCTCACATACTTCGAAATCTCGCCTTTCCAAATTCGCTGAGGGAGCTGAACTTCAGCCACATTGGTTGGGAAGACGTGACGAATAAGATAGGTCCGTTGCCGCATCTTGAAGTTCTTAAACTGTGCTATTGCGAGGGGAGAGAGTGGAAAGTCGACGACCACGGTGGAGAATTTTTCATCAGCTTAAGATTCTTGAAACTGTCTTATTGTGGTTCTCTCCAAAGCCTACCATCAGGTCACTGTTTTCCACGTTTAGAGAGGTTGGTCCTTGAGCGCATGGATCGCTTGGGTCCTTTCGGCTTCAGTTATGACCGACTGAAATCGCTGGAAGTTCATCATTGTCCGGAAATAGTTGTCTACTCAGCTGAACAAATTGCGAGTTTTATGGATCGCACACAGGTGCAGGTATGGTTCCCCAGCGAATCTAGCATCTCCAAGGAATTGAGAAAGACGAACAACTTCCACGTTTACTACACCAGACGCTAGCTGAAAAGATATTTAAGGTTTATCATTTTTCTTTTTTCATAGCTATGATTGTTATATACGTGCTGTAAATAAACGAAGTCCCCGATTTGAGAGCTTTTGTCTCCCCTCGTAGGAGTTCCTTCTCTACTTGTGGGAGTTTCGTTCGGTCTTTTTGGAGTGTTGTTCCCGAAGAAGACGGAATTCTGAAGTTGGAAAATAGGTGAAGGATGTTACAATTTTGGGTGCAATAGCCTTAGTCGTATAATTTTATATTCGATTGTGATAGAGCTCCCAAAATGATTCGGATGTTTACCATATGGCTCAATGTAGTCCCCGATGTTTCACTTAGACCAATTTAGTCCATGATGTTGCCGGCTTTCAACCAAATTGGTCATGCCTTTAAATTTATGTCAATTTGGATGAAAAAATGACATGTGTCGATATGTGATAGATCAGACTTAAAAAATAATATAATCGAGCAGTCCGTAACAAATGTTTCCATCCCTTTCTCATACTGCAAAAAAAAAAAAAGAGAAAAAAAAAAATTGAGCGTAGGAAAAAGAAAATGATAAACAAACAAACGCCTCCAAAACCAGTCTGCGGAACACAAATAGTCAACTTGTATTTGCATCTCAAAGTCTTGCCAGCTAAAAGCCAGCTTGGCCTTGCCGAGACATTTAAAACTTAAAAATTGAAATGCTCTATCGATCTGCTCTAAAACAAATAAATACTTGTTCATATTTTCTCCTTTCTCTTTTTTCTTTGCAGAAGGCTTCGAAGAAATGGAGACAGCTTATGCAGCTTTTAACTCTCTCATGCATCTGATAGCCGATCTCCGCGAACACCCTTGCCCTCCCATCCAAATCGATGAGGAACAAGTCAACTCTCTCAACTCGAAAATCTCCTTCTTTCAAGAATTTCTTGAAGGCCATCACCACAACGCCGCCATCAATGCCCAATTGGAGATCGAAATCGCTGGTGCAGCGCACGCTGCAGAAGACCTTATTGAGACTTGCATAACGCGGCGAGTTCGCAGTCAAGTTGACTTTCATCTCAGTATCGAAAGAGTGATACAAGACGTGGACTCCATTGAGAAAGACATCAAGGAAATAACAAGTCAACGCAGCAGTAATCAACAACCTCTCCCATCAGAGAAGAACACGATGGTTGATATCAAAGAGATAATTGGTAACCTCACTCAGAAGGATTCGGCATCGGATAATAAGCTCACTCGCGAGGCTTCGGCGGCGGGTAAGTCAGCCACACTTGCCCTTGATTAAGCTCACTCTTAAGAGCTGATTGCTTTCATTGATATTGTTAGTTAAGGTTAATTATTTTTATAAATTCTAAACTTAGAAATAGAACTGGACCCAGTGGTACTGAGCATCTTTTTTGTTAGATGGTTTTTTAATGGCATCGATTTGGGACTGTTACGCTTTCATTTGTGTGTAGCTTCAACTTTTTAGTCCCGTAATAGAGGTGGTATTGTAGGGACGCCAAATTTAGAGGTTGGAACTTTTAAAATTAGAGTTAATTTCGTTTCAGCCCCAAATAAGCAAGTTTCGTTTGGATTCAGCCCCTGTCAGAAAAAGCAATTAGTTTTAAGGACCCGATTTTTCATACCACTTCATCGGTCTGTGGTACCACTTCTTTGTTCTGTAGTACCACTTCTTTGTTATGCAGTACCACATAATTGCTCTGCAATACCACTTAATTGTTCTGCAGTAAAAATGAAGTGGTACTGCAGAACAAAAGAAGTGGTATTGCAGAGCAATTATGTGGTACTGCGGAACAAAGAAGTGGTACTACAGAACAAAGAAGTGGTACCACAGACCGATGAAGTGGTATGAAAAATCGGGTCTAAAACTAATTGCTTTTTCTGACAGGGGCTGAATCCAAACGAAACTTGCTTAGTGGGGCTGAATTGTAAAGGTCCCTTAAAATTAAGCAATTTAAAGAGATTATACAGGAACTCGTGATTTTGTCCCAGAAATTAACCCTTGTTGTGTTGATGCCGCCTCCATGTTCACCCTTTAGTTCTTTTTACTTAATTTTGAAGCTGATTGATAGTTTTTCAGCCTAAAGGCAGCTGTTTAACATTTGTAAATACTCTTTCTGGTGAATGAAAGATAGCAGCAATTTACTAAATATTGCTTGATCATCAGTTCTTGATATTTCTCTCAATGACTCATTTCTTTTTTTTTTTCCTTTTGGTGTCAAAAAAATCTGGCAACAGCTTATGCAGCTCTTACTTATGCAACGAATACGATAAAGCAGTTCCACGAACACCCTCCTTACAAATTTCACAGGAGACAAGCTGATTGTCTTGTCTCAAAGATCCGTTTCTTGCAAGGACATCTCGAAGGTGGCAAAACCATTATTGATAATGAATTGATGACTCGAATCGTCGATGCAGCACGCCAATCACAAGACTTTATCGAGGCCCACATAGCTGATGGGATCCGCGATGAAGTGGACTTCCATGACAGTCTTCAAGGAGAGATACAAGAACGCTTTGATTTTGTCAAGAACCTTCTTCTGAATGTGGAAATGAAGCAGCAAACTCCAAGAAACAAAAAAGAACCTAAACAACAAACTGTGCCTGCCAACACATCTTCCTCGCAGCAGTCGCCTTCTGAGGAGAACAGTGTGGTTGGTATTGAGGGTTCGGCAAACAAAATCAAAGGCATACTCTCCCCCGTGACCAAGTCGAGTCGTAAGATCGTCTCGATATCAGGCATGGGTGGAATCGGCAAGACAACACTTGCTCGTAAGGTTTACACGGATAAATACACCAAGGATAAGTTCGACATGTGTGCTTGGGCCTCGGTATCCAAGGACTACAACACGAAAAACATCCTCCTAGAACTTCTTTGTTGTCTAGACGGTCGTAATAGCATGGAGAGCTTAAGCCGTGAGAGCGAGCACAAGTTGGGCGAGACATTGTACAAGTCTTTGTACGGTAGGAAGTATTTGATCGTACTGGACGACGTATGGGACGTCAAGGTATGGGAGATTCTGAGATTCTTCTTTCCCGATAGCAGTGGTAGCGGAATACTGATAACCACCAGGGAGTTGAAAATCGACGGCTCTGATACTTTTGTTGTGAATTTGTTAGACGAGGGTAAGAGTTGGAATTTGTTCTGCAAAACCGTATTCGAACGTCGAGATGGTTGCCCTCGTGGGCTCGAGGCTGTCGGGAAGCAGGTATCGAAAAACTGCGGAGGACTTCCTCTCTCGATTGTCGTCATCGGAGGCCATCTTGCAAAGTCTCCGAGAACACGAGAGTATTGGGGATCTATTGCGCGAAATTTAAGCTCGTTTATGAATTCGAACGCCGGCCAAAGTTGTCGCAAGATATTATCCTTGAGCTACACAAACTTACCTCTACATTTGAAACCTTGCTTCCTTTATATGGCAGTATTCCCCGAAGACAAAGTGATCCTAGTTTCCAGGCTTGTCAGGTTATGGGTCGCCGAAGGATTTCTCAAGCCCATTAAAGGCAAGAGCCTTGAAGAGGTTGCTGAAGAGTATCTCAATGATCTTGTTGCTAGAAATCTCATCTTAGCACCACCTTCTCAAGGAGGAAAAATAAAGCGATGTAAGATGCACGATCTCGTGAGGGATTTATGCATAACAGAAGCTTCCAAGAAGGATTTTCTTTGCGTAGTGCGAAAGCTCGGCGACCTGGGAAAGCTAAAGAACGGACGACGGCGAATAGTCGCTCATCCAAGTTCATCTTCGTCGAAGAAGGAGTATCCCTATGCCATCGCGGATGTCATGAAATCACAAGATCTTCTCCGTACGTTCGTCATTGATGGGATTATGCCCGTGTTAGAAAACGAGTTGGTGAGAGTGTTGGCTCCAGCTACTGAATTGAAAAACGTCCATCTGCCCAAGTCTGAAGTCGATCATTTTTCGGTTAGTTGGCGATACGTCGAATGCCCGAAAGGAGTTTGGGAAGTTTATCTTCGTCGGGCGACATTTCACCCTTGGAATCTACAGTATATGTTCGTAGCTCCTACATTGGAAAAGCCACAACCCGACATTTGGGAAATGCCTCGCCTTCGGCGCATCAAGATAAATTACCTCATTCTCGATCGCCCACCGAGTGAAAGTACCGTTGTTATGAAGAACTTGCAATCGGCTAAGACGATAATCAATTTCAGTTTCTGCGAAGATGTGGTGAGGAGGATGCCAAACATCAAGAAATTGGCCGTGCGCTACATTGAAGGGCTCAAGGGATTCGACGAAGGGGCTTACACTCTCAACAACGTCGAAGGATTGCAAAATCTCGAATCTTTTCGGTGCTTTTTAGACCTGAAGAACGTGCAACCGTCTCACATGCTGAAAAATCTCAACCTACCAAGTTCGCTCAAGAAGTTGGATATGAGGAACCTTTGCTTCGACGATGTTATGGATAAGTTCGGTTCGCTGCCACTGCTCGAGGTGCTCAAACTGTGCGACGGCGAGGGGAGTGAGTGGACGCTCAAAGAGGGAGGATTCATCAAGTTAAAGTTGTTGCAGCTCTATGATTGTTGTTCGCTTCGAAGATTAAAAGCAGACAAAGACTATTTTCCTTGCCTTGAAAGCCTGGTTCTGGTGAATTTGGATAGCTTGGAAGAGATGTCGGTGGACGTTGAGGATACGATCAAATCAATAGAATTGAAGTTTTGTCCTGATATTGCTGTCAGTTGTGCTAAAGAACTAGCAGCTGAACAGTATGATAATGGGAATAAAGAGCTGCAAGTGAAGGTACTTTTGCTGAAAGAATCTCAACTCTCAGAGAGTTTGACGAGCACAGACAATTTCCACGTGCAAGCTTATGTCGGCTACGATGGTGTGTAAGATTTTTATTGGACGGAGCCATGCTTCGAAATGTCATTATGCGTAGTGTACGAACAAAATACTCGCAACTTCTCCCGTCTTCATTGTTTTCTGAAAACCTCATTTGCATGTCCTCCTATGAATAAATACTTAATAAATACCTTGTGCGCTTTCGGTCTGCGTTAGTATCTGTTCGGTCGGTGAGGCTTATACGCAGAAGATACGTGACTGACTTGTGTGTGTGCGTGTGTGTGTGTGTCGGTTTGTATCAATGCACAAGACTTGTTCCTTTTCCCGGCTAACTCATCCTTTGTCTCCTATTTTTCTGCACAGGCTAGAACACTTTGATTTACAACACCGTTGTCAACCCATGTAGCATCACACACTCGATTTTTTTAATAGTCAGTCACTCCAACGACATTTTACTCTCCGTTGGAATTTCACAACCCAACGTTGGACTTGCAGAACTCAAGCTCTTCATAGTATGCTACTAAGATTGGCTGAGCTTTTGACTTTCACTTTCGTTCGCGGTAGCCAATCTCGAGGTTTTTTCAGAGTGTGAATTGCTGTTCTTCAATGTGATTCCTCGTGTAATTATTATACTGAAGATGACCGTATGAAGAGAAATCTTCCATTCAAACGCAAAATGCATGTCAGCTTAATATTTTACGGCCTTTCTCCTTAGTTAAGGGGTTGAACCTTGAGCATGCTTGGTTGGAAAGCAGAGGGAAGATGGTGCTTAGTATTCCTGAAGCTCATCGCTGCTTTGTATGTTCAAATTTAGCTTCTCTCTTGTGCCTTGTACGATTTCCTTCTCTGATTATCCCTCCCTCTTTTGCTCCTTCCTAGTTCTTCTCTTTTACTTGGTTGCCATTCTGCTTCTTAACTATCGACAAGACTTGGGGAGTGAATGAAAGCTTTTGAATAACAATATAGCTGCTACTAACTTGTAATCGTTTACTCTTCTTAAAAGTGTCGCCGTTTTTCTCTTTTGTTACACCTAATAGCATGCACATAAGAGGGACAACAATTAAAGCATGTATATTGAGCTATATGTGATTTTCTTTAAAGAGTACACCACTCTTAATATGCATTTTAAAGAGGCTGCTACGATCTTGTAGAAAGGGAAGGCCTCATCTGCACGATTTGTTCCTCATCCACCCCCATTTTCATAGCAGCAAAACCAGCTTCGAAGAAGCTCTTCACAGCAATTCCCATGTATTCCTTCGCTTGCCTTACACTCATTTCCTTTGCAATCTTCCCAGGAAAACTCGTCAGGACATTGTCTCCATTCAAAACCGCAGCAAGCTGTACAAGCTCTTGTTGAAACTCGCTCACTATAGCATCTTCGTTCGCTTCCGTTTCTCTTATTTTCACTGGATCTGGTAATTTGGCTGCCATGCATCGCAAAAAATGTCAGAAACAAAATAAGAATAGCAGAAAAAAATATATATATTATGCGTAGCATAAAAAGCATCTTACTTGGGCAATCCGTTCTTGGCTCGTTGAGAACTTGGAAGAGGGCTTCGAAAGTGCCAGCCCATTCTTCTCTCTTAGTCAAAGGCGGGTTTGTGAGGTTGAAAATCTTCCTCGCAGTTGCCGTGATCGAAGAGTGCTCGTATTCAGACGACGGAGTAGGCGAGCCCATTGGGCCATGAACAACTGTCGTAAGTTACCATCATTAATCGAGAAAAAAAAAAACAGGACGAGTAATTTATTAGTTTTCCAAAAAGATCATAAGAACAATCCGCATGGGGTTGGTCTTATGACTTGAGGGATTGTATTATAGCTATTAGGTCACGTGTCCAAACCCCATAACTATCATATTACGTGAGCTTGAGGATAGTCTCATTTCGGAGTGTGTGGTGTAAGCCCATAACCGAATGAGTGAGGATATTCCATGGTCGAAAAAAAAAAAAACAAAGGTTATACGAACAAAATCCAAGCATTTCGCATGTTCGACAAAATTACCTGTACCCTTCTTTATCCAAGGGGAGACGGCAATGGTGGGAACCCTAACCCCCAACCTATCGAACTCGAAGTTAAAAGGCTCGGGCCCCACGATCCCGTCTGGGCTCGGCACGTCCTTATTAGGTGTAGGCACGTGGTCGTAGAACCCTCCGTGCTCGTCGTAAGTAATCAGTAGGAGCGTCTCGTTCCACTGAGGACTACTCCTCAGAGTCTCGTACACTTCCTTGACAAACTTTTGGCCCTCGTAGACGTCGTGCGAGGGATGGTCGTCGTTGGCGGGCTCGAGCTTGGAGTCCAAATACCTCTGTTCGATCACCGCGTAGTTCGGGAGCTTCCCTTTCTTGGCGTCGTTTTTGAAGGAGGGTTCGTAGGGGCGGAATTTGAGGAGGTACTTGAGCTTCCTTAGGTTTCGATAGAACAAAACCGCGGGAATGTTTTGGTAGTATACTCCGAAGGAGAGGTTGGAGTCGGAGATGTCGTCGAAGATGGTTCGCTGAGGGTATCCCTTGGCGAGGAGCGAGGCTTCGTTCGACGTTGCGCCGTGAGAAGTTCCCGAGTGGACGTAGAGGCGGTTCGGTTGGGTCGAGGCGGGTAACGAGGCGAACCATCGGTCGAACACTGCAAATTCCGACACTAGGGTTTGGTATACTGCAACCTGAGATCGATCGATACGAATAATGAAAGATGTACATAGGTAGCTCGACAAAGTAAAGACGTATAGTACTCTCCTCGGTTCACGCAGAGTTAGGTCATATATATTCACCTCACAACAGAAATGCATCAGTTTTATATCACAGCACAGTCGTAACAGTGTTTTATGTTTCAATTCAAACTATTATTTACTCTACAAATATTATTCATACATAATATTCTTGTTGGTCGATTATAATAATAATAATTAAGTTATAAGAAAGAACAGAAATTTTAAATTTAATTATGAGTAGATTTGAATTTTTTACTTTCTTATGTACTAATAATTCATATAACCAAGTTTTATAATATACTATAGCAATTGACGTTCAAAAATAATTTAATTAAGATAAACCTAAGAGTTATGTAGCTTCTATAAGACATCTAGCTAGTAACTCTCTTGGCTAGGGCTGAAAACGAGCCGAGCCGAGCCCGAGCATGGCCCGGCTCCAACTCGGCTCGATTATATGTAAGTGGGCTCGAGCTCGATCGAGCTCGAAAAGTCGAGGCTCGAGCTCGGCTCGATAAACCATCGAGTTGCTCGAGCTCGACTCGAAAAGCTCGGTTCGTCATTAAAAAAATATATGATATATTATATCTAATTATAATAATAATAAAACATATATATTAAAAAAAGAAAAAATTGGGCTCGATAAGCTCGACGAGCTATCGAGCCCACATACAAATAGCTCGAGCTCGGCTCGATTGTGGAAAGTCGAGGCTCGAGCTCGACGTTGATCGAGCTCGAGCCGAACTTTAACCGAGCTGCTCGCGAGCCATTAGCAATTATTAAATTACGATAATTTTAATTTTATTATATAACAATATAAATAAATAAAAACGTATATATATATATATAGGTTTAACTTTATTATAATGATATCAAAAGTTTAATTACAATAAGTATGAAAACTTAAAAAAAGTATAATCTTATTTTCAGGTTGATGAATAGTGTTACACACTGAGAATAGGGTGACACTTTTCATCAAATAAAAAATAGTGTGAAATTTACAGTTCAATTCGATCAAAGATAATTCTATTTTTGTCTCATTGGATGTCCCTTGTAACCTCATTGAATATGTTAATAAATTCCTAAATACCCCTAATTGACCGATTACTTAACAATAAGATGCTTACTAAGAATATGCACTTGCCAATGAAGAAAGCATATCGCTAGTATGATATATAAATCACCTGTCAACGTCACTTGTTATGAATGAATAGACTATGGAACACCTAAATATTAAAGATCAATCTCATTGTTTCACACGGGCAAGCAGTAATAAAAATTCATAAACCATATAAAAATTATAAAGTTGGACAAAAAAAAAAGTATCATATTTTAATGTTGCGTCAATATACTTAGTAATTTTTTCTTAGCTCATGTGTCGGAATAAATTTGAGTCTTCGATCAGACGATCATTCTTCTCACAAATTTAGTCGCAAAATCACTCAAAAAGAATCGATTCATTTCTCTTACTTATTTTACCAAAAGATCTCTTCAAAGACGTACGTATAATTCCGACATAAAAAGTTACTAGAACCTCTTTGTAATTAATCATTTGGCCTAATATAAAATAAATAATACTAAAGACCCTAATGTACGGCATCATCATCCAGTAACAACTGAAAGTAAAATATATCCTAATCTCTTGTTACTACGTATCAAAATCGGACCCACCACCCCATACTTGGATTGACTCAAGTGTCAAAACGTTCTCACTAAGAATATCCGAAGCATGTGTCGGAATTAAATGTCAAAATCAAATTGTCGGGAAAGTAAAGCAATCACTTTGACAACGATAACGTAGTCCATCCATAGTAGAGGCGTTCACACTCCATTCACTGCTTTAGTTCTTTTTTTTTTTTTCTAGATACGCCTAATGATTAAAGTGAACCTAAACGATTAAAGAGTTATGATACATCAAATATTATTAGCAACTAGTTAGGAAATACGATTGCGAGAATAAACAACGTTATGGCCACATTAAAAATATCACTCAACTCAGCATATAGCATGCAAGAAAAGCAAATCCAAAATAAATAGACAAAAAAAAAAAGTTTAAAAAACCATACCTTATCTGGCGCAAAACCATTCATAACGCTCTCAGTCATATTTGGATCCATGGAGAAAGCTTGCTGAGCAAAGCCGTTCATTGGAGGCAATGACTCTAGGGTCGAATCGTTTGACCCGAAAATCTGCTCTCTTATTGCTTGGAAGGAGTGTCCCGGGTCGGGGTCCACGTAGTGAGCTTGGTCGCCGAAGAAAACCCGTTTTGAATTCGGGTCGGTTGAATTTACAAGATTCGATTGGGTCCCATCGACTCCATTGATGTCTGGGTTGAGCTTCTTCATCCACCCAAGCATATGGTCGAATGAACGGTTCTCCATTACAAGGACTACCACAGTCTTTATTGGGCTGATCGTTGAAGATGACGATGATGTTAGAAAAGCAAAGAATAATAGGAACGATAGGAAAGAACTGATGTTTTTAGCCATGATTTTTTGTTTGTTTGTTTGTTTTTTTTTTTTTTTTTTTTTGCCAGATGGTTCTGGAAATCTTCTTGTGAAGGAGATGAAACGAAGGGATGGAGAGTTGTATTATATTCTGTAATTTTTTAGGGGTACTTGATTTTTGTTGTAGTACGAGTTTTGTGGGTTCTATCATTTAATGAGATTTGCCTTTTTAGTGTGCCATTAATTTAATTAACTGATTTTTTGTAAATCAAATTGAAAAGGGGGGCGGTGAACTATTATTGGGGTGTACCTGAGGCGTGTTTTGTCATTTTCTTTTAGATGTGATATGAGGATATACTTGTAATTAATGAGGATCTCCCTTTCATTTATCTGTACTCCTTGATTAAGTGTCATGGCGGGTATAAACTATAAGTTTCAGTCAGTTATTATAAAATAAAAATGATAATATTTAATTAAAAGAAAACCATTGCATTTTTATATTGTCATATTTATCCTTCTATTTTTAGTAATTATAATTTATAATTTATATAGCACACGTTTATGAGTGTGCAATTTAGACTAGTTTAAATTAATATTCATGATATTGTTGTCATTCAATTGGTCTAGCTGGATGGATTTAATTCAATCGTGATTAAGGGAAGAAGGGTTTTTTTCGTGGACTGTATATATACTATAGGACTGAGATGAAGCAGTAAAATATCTCAAATTGAATGTTAGGATTCTTCAATCCCCAAACCGAATGAATGGTTGGCGAGGACTTGCTACTCAAGATAAATTTTTTAAAAACAGATCATAAATTTAAATCATTATAGTGCTTAGTTTTCTTTTGAATTACTACTTGAAAATTGTAAAAATAGGTAAACTAGTGGTGGACTCAAAATTAACAGGTCGGACGAAAAAGCTGAAGCACAAGCAACACTCGGAAGATATCGATCCGATCTGAATTTGGGTTACAACAATCCTTCTTAAGATATTAATGAATTCAAACAAGAACATCTTAGTTTTCAAACAAATAAACATCCAACATAGAAAAGAGCAACGCCAAAGAACAACGAGACCAATCTATGTCAGGTGAAAAAAGCCATATATAGTCGAAGCATCAACAAAGACAAATTTCAAACACAGAAAACCAAATTTTTTAGGAATTCCAAATCGACAACCAAAAGAGAGCATAATCCACAAGCCAATTGAAACTATAATCCACCAAACACTAATCTTACCAAATAGAGCAATGTAACCGAAAATGTGACCACGCTTAGCTTCTATGCAAGATATTTCGGCTGAACACAATGATTGTAAATGACATTCTTAAGATTCATTCGATTTGGGGCGAGGGATATCAGGACTCAACCGAGGAGATAATCCAGACAATGCTTCGTTTGAATTTGGGGCAATGCTTTTCGTCCCATTTGAGGCTTTGTTTTTACTTCCATTTTTTTTCTTTCTAAATATAGCAGGTCGAGCGTTTAGGCGGGACAGGCTACATTTTAATGGCGGCGAGCCACCGATTAACAAATCTACATAACATCAAACATATTACATACACAACTCCAATATTTTGACAAAATATATCCCATACTATCATTGTATGGCATTGGAGAGCGTATCTCCAACGGTTTCAACATATACAGGAGAATCTGAGTCGTCGTCGGATATAATCTCAGTTGAAGCAACGGGGAAAGAAGGCAACTTCATGTAGAAAGACTCCACTGATTCAGAACTAAACCAGTCTTTCTTCATCTGCGTAAGATATTCAAGAAAATTGACTTCACAATCTGTTTTCGTAGAAAGCTAGTAAAAGGCATTAATTTCAAGAAAACTGCAGTACAGTAATGTTCATTTTGGAAATGAAAACAGAAGCAAAGATAACATGACTGGAACGTAAGAAAAAAAAAAAACGTACAAAGTAAGGATATCCTTCAGAAACGCTGAAGTTTGAAGGAGCTGCCTCTAAGAAAAGGTTTACGTAGTGGAGAACGTACAATCCACACTCATCTCCGTTTCTCTGTTGTGGAACCTGAATATCAAAAACTTCATTACATCAAATAAACTCAATCACATAACTCAATAAGTGAATGGATAGGGATAATATCACCTGAGGAGTCAGAAAAGGCATCGACATAAGTTGTTTCTTGTCTTCAGGCCTATCTCCGGTCTTATATATGTCCAGTAAAAGCCTGCAAAATGCTTAGTCGGTTCTCTCGATCGAAATTAATGCACAGGCTACTCACTAAGTACCTTCTTACTAAAGGTTCGAGCCTTTTGGGACCTATTCCATGTAATGAATCTAGCAGTAACATGCATGGTGTACTAGTTTTCGAGGTTAGGCTTTCACCCAAGTGACAGAAGATCAATAGGCTCCAGTGGGACCTAAGACAAAGAATTTGATATGAATTTATTGCACACGTAAAATTGAGTTTTTATTAGTCAATATTGAAGAGAGTGCCGTACCAAAGGACTATGGGAACGAGAACGTATTTCTTGGAGAATATGTCCATCTTTTTTATCCATGTCAGATCCATATTTCTGTTTCTTCGGTTTGCATACATGCAAAACCATAGAGGATCGAAATACGCCATCGAACTCACCTTCTCTTCGGGGAAAGAACTCCATATGTGCCTTCAGCAAAACGCATCAAAATTTGGTCTCATAATGAAAAATGATATTTTTTTCGAGGAACAAATAAAGCAAATAAATAAGATGTACCTGAAGTACTGCAAGAATATTGCCGAGTCTAACATTCCTCTTCCTTCGATGTTTGTGTTGTGGGCTTTCACTGCTTGCCCACGAGAGCGAGTGCGCTGTACAATAGTGACCTCAGGCTCAGACTCGTCTTGGGCTTTGGCCTTTCTTTTACGACGCTTTCGTTTTGCACATGGTGGTCTCTCTGAGGTTGTTGTAGCACATGGGCTTTTGCAGGATATTTCTTCAATAAAAATCCCCTCTGTTCCCATATTTTCATCATAAAACAAGCAAAACTTGTTTCCAAAAACCATATAACCAAGTGACAAAATGCTCAATGCATTCATTTTCTACTATTTAAGGGTTACTACAATTACAGAAGTTAACTAGAGGGTGATCAGACAATAAGGCATCTATAAAATGTTACATGTGCACAGTCCTTGAAACACTAACAAAATTCTATAGTACTAGAGTAGCTTGGGCACATACTAACCAATTGCCCCAAGATTGAATGTGTTGTACTGAATCAGAAACACACAAAAAGGGTTCGTTGCTTATTTGTCCACCAAAAGGGTGCTCACTGTAAGAGACAGACTTTGGACAAGCTCCAAGATCTCTCTCTATCTAAGCAACTAAAATATCACTATAGATACATAGTGAAGGAGGCTAAACATGAATTGTACGTAAAAGAAACATGTTAGCATATTGGTGATTCCATATACAAGATGAACATTGTTGAGTTAGATTCAAGCACGTTATGTTTACTAAAAGATCATTACAGACACGTAATATAGGGTTCGTTCCTTAAAATTGAGCCAGCTGATGGGTGCAAAATCAGCACATCGAATGGTCCACATATCACAATATGAACATTACTGAGTCCGATCTCAAGCGATGCTACTAAAACATAATACTAGCCACACACAAAATGAAGGATCGCCGCTAGTCGCTGGGTACAGAAGACAACATATCAAAATACAACGAGTTGCGACAAATAACTTAGTAAGGACTTAATGACCATCAGATTGGCTTTAAAGAAGTACCGATTTTAAAAGCAGATGTGACTCTTCTTCTTCTTCGAGAAACATTGGTTCTCTGCCTGCGAGGAATCATCACCGACGACACGAGGGAACTGCGAAGCTCAGGTACCACCATATACTTTGCCTTGTCAAACACATGACGATATTTTGCAACATTTAGATCATACATATCTGGGTCAGCTCGGGTCTTCGTCGTCATCGACCAAGGTGAGAAGTCAGATTCGAAACCCTCTCTTTTACCCATAATAGTAGTATTATATCGAATTTCTCTCTCTCTCTCTCTCTCTCTTCGTTGATGTGAGAGGTAGGGGTGGTAAATAGGTCGGGTTGGTTTGGATTCGAGTTCAATACTTTTAAACAGGTTAAAAACTTCTAACTCTAACCTCCCGACGGTTTGAAATATTGAACTCAAATTGGTCATTATTTAACCCAAATCTAACATATTAATCGATCAACCCATTTATAGTTGAAAAAATAAACAAGAATAAAATAAACAGAATTATAAATTCAAATCCAACAAAACAATAGAAAAACAAAGCCGTTGTTTTTCCCGAAAAATAAAAATAATTAAGAAGAAATTAACATTTCAAATAACAAAAGTCACACAAAGAATAATTAGTGTCAAGTTATTTCATAGTCAGCAGGTATCGACCAAAACCAATGATTATTAACACGAACTTTCGATCATGCTCTCTTCCATTAGATCTTCCACCCTCTCTTCATGACATCACATCATAATTCATCAAACATATGGTCCTTTTTTTTCCTTTTATTTTATTTATAATAAGAATATTTTAATAATTTATATTATTCGGGTTAAATGAATTGATAAACGGGTTGACATTGGGCTCGAGTTGAAAATTCGAACCCTAACTCGACCCACTTAATATCTGTGTTGGGTTCGGTTTACTCATTTACTTAAACAGGTTGAAAATGCTAATCCAAAGGCCAAACCTGCTAATTCGCGTACGGTTCGTGTCGGGTTGGCGGGTCGGGTTGATTTTTAGCAGCCCTAGTGGGATGGGACGATAATAAGGGGGGGGGGGGGGGGTTGTGTGCTTGACTGATATGAATTGGGTTTTACCTTTTAGGCCCAATAAGCATTTTTAATAATTTAATATTCGAATAAAAATACATTGTTAGATAGTCCAAGAAGCCTATCTGAGTACAATCGATCCTCCAATATTGTTTTGTTTGTTCGGGACTAGAGAATATTGCGTTTGAAAAAAAAAAAAAAAAAAGACTAGAGAATATTGTATTCTTCGGACGTATACTCCCAAAAGGGAAGAAGATAACTCCAATAAGGGAGAAAAAGTTCCTACATACAAGAGGGATAATGTGCCAAGCCAAGCCAAATGATTTACAGATCATTGCCAAACTTTGAGATTTCTCAAATAAATGTTTCTGCATAAAAGAGGAAAAAAAGAATAGAGTCAAAATATTCCTTGGTAGTTAGAGCATCTCTAACTTCAATATCTGCTCAATGAAACCTTATATTTAACACTATTATAACGTTGTTGAAAATTGATACTCTATTTTTAGAGTACACACTATTTTCAACACTTAAAATAGTGTCTTAATTTTATTTTTGTTTTATTGATTTTAAACTTACTTTAGTTATATTTAAAATATTTTATGTTATTATAATAATAAGAGTAAAACTAACGTAGTTTCATTATTTTTATTTTCATTTTAAAATTTAATAAAATGATAATTAAATTTTGGTATTCTAATTATAATTTCATTAATATCAATTATTAAAGAATCATAATATATAAAAAATTTTGTAATTATAATAAAAAATTGATTATTAATTATAATAGTAGTGAGCAAGAATAGTGCAAAAGATAGAGTTAGAGCATCTCCAACGGGTACTTTATTTTTGTGTAAACCACAAAAATAAAATACGATTCTATTCCAATGGGACTCTATATTTAACACAAATATTGTGTTAATCAACAGAGAAACTCTAGATCTAGAGTTCGCACAATTTTTAACACAAAAATAGAGTTTCAATTTCTATTTATTACATTTATGTAATACATATTTTATTATATTTAAAATATTTGATACACTATTATAATAATAATAAAGTTAAAAATAATATAAAATAAAATTAAATTTAAATAATATGCTAATTTTATCATTTATTTAATTTTTAATTATTCATAATTAAAATATATTGACTTTTAAATTTTAGATAATAAAGTTTAATAAGTTAATTATGATAGTAGTATACATGAATTTGATTTTTAGTGTAAAAATAGAGTTAATGGATTGGAGTCAAAATTAGTGTAGAAAATAGAGTTTATGATTTGGAGTAAAAACACTGTAGCAACTTTATTATTGTGCAATATTACCTGTATTTTTATGCGTTGCGTTGGAGATGCTCTTAATAAGTGAAGTAAAACACTATATGAACTGTATTTGTATAAAATTAATTGTAATCATGTGATGTGGGTTGGATATGCTCGACAAAAAATACAGTTGCTATATGTTTTTTCTTTAACCTAAACTCTTTTTTCGACACTAGTATTAATTCTAATATATTCTAATATATTAACTCTATTTTCTACTAAAAATAATATTTCATGCATATTTATTTTGCTTATTATTAGGTCTGGATTGCTAAGATTTTGGATCGAAAGTGTTTTTATCAGCCCAGGTTGTGTTAGCGGGCTCATATGGGGTATAAGACACATTAAGTTAAAATGTCACATAAAAACAACATCATGCTTCAAGAATCGAGATTTTATTTTTATTTTATTTTATTTTTTTACTGTCCCGAGGTACCGTCATAGCCTGGCTATGGACTAACCGCCACACACTACAGAAGTGGAACTGGAACTATCCCCGGGGTCAGATGGATACGTCTCATACCTATCCGACAACGATAGTCATGGGCCTTGGGCTCATGGAGACTTCTCAAAGAAATGTGATAAAATTCCATTTACCGACTACAATGCATAGTCGACATTTTGTGTTGCACGTGGCTGCCGAGCAATTTTCTAGGACCATTTGAAATTATTCAGAACCCTTACTCAAAAACCAACTCTAGCGAGGCTCTTTGTTGCTCAAGTGCTTTCTCACTTCTTTCTGATAAAAAAAAAAAAAAAAAATCAGAACCTTCTTCTCTAAGTGACTGCATGTTCATTTCTCATTCACAAAAAGCTAGGGTAATTGTAGTCTTTCAATCTTTTCCTCTATATTCTTCTCCTATAAACGATCGACGTCTTTTCTTCTTGTTAATCTGTAACCCCTAATGTACACGGTCTAAATATTGAAGTAACATATTTACCTCTTCTTAAATATATGATTTGTATTTCGCGCGATATTTCCTTTTTTTTCTGATACTTTTTTGTCGTAGATTTATGGTTGATGTTGTGCGTAATCATGAGTAAAAAGTTTTTTTTTTTTTTCTTTTGTCCTCTTTCGATCTGCGTGTTATTACACTTGTTTGATTCATTGTCACCAGCTCTTATATGTACAAAGTGATACATAATAATATATGCTGGTGCTTATGGCTGCGGAATGAATCTAACAATAGAAAAAAATAAGAGAAGTCGGACGAACGAAAGGCAATAAATATATATCTTGAATAATAACATCAAATATCGTACTTACTATAAACCATTATTAGTACATATTGCTAGAATACTTGCATTCAATCAACTCCCACTTTCCACGAATATGTAAGTATACATGTTTATTAGTAGCATGGCATCATACATAGAGCGAACACTCGCTAAATTACTAGGGATTCCATTCATTGAACATAAAATCTATCCCCTAAACAAACGCCAGGACTAAGCGTACAAATCAACTATTTTATTGATATATTGTTACGATTAATAAATAGTATTATATCGTCCTCCTCCTCCTCGAAGGGTAGTAACGAAACGATGATATGCCCTTAAAAATTAGGAAGGCGTCCTCCTCGATCGAAAACAAGAGACTAAGCACTTTAAACCTGTAGAAAAACAATTTTGGAAACACGACCTTTCGCGTTTGGACCTGCAATTTGTGGAGCATGTCCTTATTTTCTGAAAACAGTCCCTAAAACACCCGATAGGATTAGAAGAAGGAGGACTTGAAGGAGAAGAAGAAGACGACGGAGGAGGAGAAGAAACATCAGAAGATGAAGGAGGAGGAGAAAAAAATTGACCCTTGGCGTTTTGGGTGATCATTAGGAGGAAAATTAGAACTATTATAGTCAGAGCTCGTGACATGGTTGATGATGACTTCGACATATATATGTTATATCTAATAGTTTCGATGCTTTTTTCGAGTGTGTGCGATGGACCCTTTATATAGAGGGAGTTGCGCGACGAAGATAACTTATAGATAGTATATCTTATGTAATTCAATTTATTAATTAATAAATTAAAATGGCTAAATGTATGTGCTACGGTGGTACGTTGGAGTAAAACATATAAACTTGAAATATAATGCATAGTTTAAGCCTATAATTGAAATGATCATTTTACATTAAATTAGTGCTAAAACCAAGATGTCACGTGTATGATACTCATCACAAGTCTTTTCCGTGGTAAGGTTATGTTAGAAAATTTAAAAAGCTATATGTTAAAGGAAGGGCCTATGAAATAAAAAATATAAGACATATAAGATTAAAATGTGATAAAACCTCGTGCGAAAGGCAGGTTTGATCATATTATGATACTTAACTAGGAAGATATTTATATATTGTTGGATTTAAAGATCTAGGATGATAGTAAAATTATTATTGTGGTGCTACTAACATAATACTTTAGCGTGCAGATGAGCTGAGTTGAAAAACATATCTCATATATGACCTCAGTAAAATTATTATTGTGGTATAACAACCAAACGTATTTTTCCATTGTTTTAACACAAAACTCGCTTATTGTTATGTACTCACACATTTTTTAGTACCAAAGTAATTGCAACTCAATTATTTTTGTAGTTTTATAAAATGTTGCATTATTCAAGTATTTTATTTTAAAGACCAGTCTACGGTCTAACAAACAAAATATTTAATTGACCTCTAATTTACGTTTGAATTATGTTGGTTTGTGTTGGAGATTAGCTGTTTGGTTCAAGGATGAGCAATACCTTTTATGATACTATCATTTGAGATGTAAACGGGAATTTTCAAACCTAATTAACTGACTTGGCTAATATGGACGCAACGACAAAGCATACGTTTCTCATACATCATGCTATATTTTTTTTATCTATCAATATTTTATATTCATATATAAATGAATAATATTTACAAAATCTTGCCTTCGGATACAGTTAATACAAGCAACTTTATTTGTCCATACGAAAATATACTTTTATTTTATTTTAAATACAATTTTGCTATTATTTCTATACTTGAACATTTATGACAACACCCAGCAAATCTTGCCAATAACACTTGAACAAATCTTGAACACTTTAAAACTCTATGCAAAACGTTGTTTGGACCGACAAATTAAACCTAACCTAAAATGTGTCCGCAATTTCTAACTAGTAATTGTCGCAAGTTGGTGTTCAAAAGGGCCTCCTTTTACAGAGATGCTCGACGAATTGTGTGTCAGGCTTGGTTATATAATATAATAATTGTTAATAACAATTTTAACAAAATGGGGCGATTTTCTAAATTCGCTAGCAGTCTAATTATCTAATATGACTAACCATGTGAAAAAATAAAATCACGAATCATATGAAAAGGTCAGATCACACCAAAGGAGAGGCGAGTTCCGTATTCAACATTTGTCAGAATTTATTTTCTATTGTGCTCAGTCCATTTGGATATAACTAGAGTCCATTACAAAAATGATATGTGGTATGTATAAAATCTAAGGAGGTTATTTGTGTACGAACATGAGATGTAAGAGTGCGACATGCACGTAGGGTTGCAAACGAATCGAATCGAGTCTAGTCGAATACCACAATATTCTATTTGTATTCGGATGACAACCGAATACCAATACTAATATTCGATTTAATCGAATCATAAACTCGATTCGTATTCGGAATTATTCGAATCGAATATTCGAACAATCGAATATCGATTATATTTGAGTATTTATCTCTATATTTAATATAAATATTATTACATAAAAAATATATTTAAACTTATATATATGTAAAAATATATTTTTAAAAAAATTAATTACAATTTCTTAAAATTTTGTTCTCCATCAGTAATAATGTGAGTTTTAATTACATATATGTAGGTGCAGTGGGGGCCCAAAAATCAAGACCCGATAGCTTATAGCGTACCATTGGTGAGCCGGGACTTTTTTTGGCGGCATCAAATTGTGTTGGCTCATAGCCATTGACAAATGTGCATACAGGGGAGAATGACGCTTAATCGAATACGTCAGCGTCGCTTTCGATCGAAGGTTCACACAGACTACTATAACATCGTCCGATCATTCACACACCTCGAGTACGAGTCAGCGTCCAAACCACCATTCACATGGTTTTGCCAAAGATGGAGATGGAAATTAATTAGTTCTAAACAAATTAAACATCATATTTGATTTCATATACCGAACTTAACCAACATTGTCTAAATATGTCTTTGAGTTTAATTCAAGACTAGATCATCTGAAGTCATATTGTACCTATTTTTAGAGAGGATGAAACTTGATCATCAGGGCCGAATTTGGACCTCTGCATCTAGGCCTGTTGCACAGATCTCCCAATTTTTGGCTTTTATTTTAGGGCACCTATTTTTAGATGCAATATTATTAAATATATATTAGGCCATCATTTAGTAGCCCAAATACTCAATAATTTATATAAAAAATGGGCTTAAAAAATTATCTAAATAATAAATTTGTGTTCTTTGTACTACGTTGGACCTTCATATGGATTTAGAATTAGGCCACCAAAATATTAAAAAAAAAAAGTAATGTTGATCACTAATTACGTAATTTTAATTCTTGTTTTACACTACCCATAACCGTCTCATAATCTCATGAAAGTACTCATTGAATACTTTGCATTATGAAGTTATAAAGTATTCATAATAGATGATGATTCTCATTATAGTGAGTTCCTGCAATAGATAAAAAAACATTTTGTTTTCTATTCTTTGGTAGATATCCTGAGCGGCCTCATTCAGCCAGTCGTCTTTAAGGGTCATCATATATCTCCAAGAAGTTCTATATTTCATCTTAATGTTTATTTTGAACGATCTAGTGACATATTTTACCGTTTAAAATCGTAAGAAAAACACCAGTATCCTAAAAAGTAGTCGAGAAAGGGCATCAAGTGAATTTTGGATGTAGGGGCAAAATATCCCATTACGTCATAGTCTCGAGAAGGCGCTCATTCCTCGTGGTTCTCAAGTAAGGTCTTCTCGTTCCAAACTTTTCCCCTTCTCATCAATTAATGACCTCTTTCGGTGCTACAACTTCTGTGAAACATTTCTCGTATATTTTCTTGCTTATTAAAAGAGGCGACACAGTAACTGTTCGAGCATTGATTACACGTTCTTCAAAATCCCATTGGTTCAGTGAGCTGCGCGACTCCACATGGTTGTGAGTTGACCCATCTACCCAAAGAAGAAAACAAATCCCCGAATTACGAACCCTAATACCAATTTTTAAGCCACGATGATGAAATTCCGATCGCCTGAAAACATGCTACCCCCATCTCTACCACCTTCAAGCGACGAACCGACGTTTAACAACGATGCGTGGTACGGGAATATTCAATACCTCATAAACATCTCTGCGATTGGTGCCCTGACTTGCTTGTTAATCTTCATTTTCTTAAAATTGCGTTCCGATCATCGACGTGTCCCAACGCTCAACGCAATCGCATCAAAGCTCCTCGCCGTTTGGCACGCCACTGGGACTCAGATTTCCCACCATTGTGGCGCGGACGCCGCTCAGTTCCTGATAATTGAAGGTGGTACTTTCGCCGTGCTCGTAATCCTTGCTGTTCTAGCTCTTGGATTTGGACTTCCCCTTAATGTCTATGCTGGGAATGCATCGATTTCCGATGAATTTTCTAAGACTACCGTGAATCATATTAGAAAGGGATCGGGTTGGTTGTGGATCCACCTTTTGCTCGTGGCTGTGGTTGTGTTGCTGGTGCATTATGGGGTGAACGAGGTGGAGAGGAGGCTTAGAGTTACTAGGTTTAGGGACGTGAATGGAAACGTGGGTGGAAATGGGAGTGTCAATTCAAGTGCAGTTTTTACAATTATGGTTCATGGGGTTCCAAAGAGTTTGGGCTTTGATAAAACCCCATTGGTGGAATATTTCAGGGATAGATACCCAGGGAAACTTTATCAAGTGGTGGTTCCCATGGATTTATGCGCCTTGGACGATTTGGCGACTGAGTTGGTGAGAGTCAGGGAAAAAATCTCGAGGCTGGTGGAAAAAATCGAGGAGAGGGGATTGCTTGTGGGCGATAATGGTTACGATGATGAGGGATTGTTGGAAGAGAGTGGTGGAGGGTTTTGGGAAAAAGTTCGGGTTTTTTGGAGGAAAGCAAAGGATCTGTGGTACAGAACTGTTGAGAACATGGGCTTCTCCGATGACGAGAGGCTGAGGAAGTTGCAGGAGCTCAGGGCTGATCTTGAGATGGAAATGGCTTCTTACAAAGAAGGACGAGCCAGAGGTGCCGGGGTGGCTTTTGTAGTGTTTAAGGATGTGTACACAGCAAATAAGGCCGTCCAAGACTTGCGTAATGAAAGGAGGAGACGAGTCGGAAGGTTCTTTTCGTTGACCGAACTGCAATTACAGAGGAATCAGTGGAAAGTGGAGAGGGCTCCTTTGGCCAGCGACATATACTGGAACCATTTGGGCTCGTCCAAGTTTTCTTTGAAGTTGAGGAGAGTTTTGGTGAACACTTGCTTGCTCTTGACGCTGTTGTTCTTCAGCTCTCCTCTTGCTGTGATAAGCGCCCTCTCAAGTGCAGCTAGAATCATCAACGCTGAAGTGGTGGATAACGCTCAGACATGGCTGACTTGGCTCCAAAGCTCAAGCTGGGTTGTCAGCATCATATTCCAGTTCCTTCCCAACGTTATCATCTTCGTGAGCATGTACATCATCGTCCCATCTGTTCTTTCGTACCTGTCAAAGTTCGAAAGGCACCTCACCGTGTCTAGGGAGCAAAGAGCTGCACTGTTAAAGATGGTTTGTTTCTTTCTAGTCAATCTTATCCTATTAAGGGCCTTGGTAGAGTCTTCCCTGGAAGACGCAATACTGAAGATGAGCAGGTGTTACCTTGACGGGGAAGATTGCAAGCACATAGAACAGTACTTGAGTGCTTCATTCTTGTCTAGATCGTGCCTATCCTCTCTCGCATTCCTCATAACCAGCACTTTCTTGGGAATATCCTTCGACCTATTAGCTCCCATGCCATGGATCAAAAACACCCTTCGTAAATTCAGAAAGAACGACATGCTTCAGCTGGTCCCAGAAAGGAGAGAGGATTACCCCTCACAAAACGGCGACGCAGATAACCTCCATAGACCTCTGATATCTTCTGAAAGAACCTCAGAGGTTATGTCGGGGGCTAACGAGCTCATTTCATCGCCAACTGCTGCTGTTGATTCTGGGCACGACCTATCCGAATATCCTCCAGTCCACAGCAGAACATCCCCAGTTCCAAAACAGAAATTCGACTTTGCCCAGTACTATGCCTTCAATCTAACGATATTCGCACTGACTTTGATATATTCGTCTTTTTCGCCCCTCGTCGTCCCAGTTGGTGCGATCTATTTCGGGTATAGGTACGTCGTGGATAAGTACAACTTCTTGTTTGTGTATAGGGTTAGGGGTTTCCCCGCTGGTAATGATGGGAGGTTGGTGGATACAGTGCTGTGTGTAATGAGGTTTTGCGTTGATTTGTTCCTCGCTTCGATGCTTTTGTTCTTTTCGGTGAATGGGGACTCTGCGAAGCTTCAGGCGATATTTACGCTGGGTTTGCTTGTGATGTATAAGCTCTTGCCTTGCGAGCATGACAATACTAGTTTGCAGCAGCAGCAGCAGCAACCTGCTTTATTACAGCAGCAGCTTGGAATGATGCAGAGTGTTGAGAGTGTGATTAGTGGGCCTTTGTTGGATTATGAGGTGTTTTCTCGTCCCACGTTTGAATGGGATATTAATTACAATTCCTGATTGATGTTCATATTTATATTTCTTTTTGGTAATTCATGTGGCTTCTTCAACCTATATATAACCTAATAATCGGTTGTTGAGTAAGAAAGATACAGTTCATACCTAAACAAGAAGCGGCAGCAAGTTCGGGTTCAATGTACACTTGTAGAGATTTTACTATTTTCGCCGAATGAGCTTTCACAGAGTATTTACCTGCCTTCTTTCATGTGTTAGTTTTCCAAGCCAAAGTAGGCATTTTTCTTCTCAAGGAAAGGCAAAATACCAATTTAATTGCTCGGCATTAACATTTGTGTGGATATCCACTAGTATGGTCCTCTAATCCTTCGTTAGACTATATGTCCCTGGATTGAATCTCCCAATTCGGCGCAATAACATAAGTCACGTACGTAGTTAACTCCATGAACATGATAAGGGCTCTCTATAATAAATGTTTTACCAAATCACAAAATCCAACCTCGTAGGTCTCAATATAGTACTTATTAGGTAGGGGAGCAATAAGAAAACATGGTAACTTTTTTTAGGAGATAGATCTGAGTGAATATGTAAACACATCCCAAATTTACCCAGGAGAGTCATAAGAGAATACCCCACGAGAACTACTCAAGAAATCGTAAGAGGGTCGATCCTACGACACAAATTCTTGAGGCTTCCCTCTTTTGACCACTAGAGCAGTGCCTCTCATCGTTAAAAAATTGTGGGAATTGGGGAGCGGACTATATTCGTGATTTATGAAAATAATGATAATATTAAATGAAAGAAAAAAGAACCACGAAAATAAACACACAAAAAAAAAGAAAGTGAGCACGTGAAAGTGCAATTGTCATCTGCTCTTATGATGACCCACTCAGTTCACTTAATTACGCTTCCCATTCCATTCACTGCATACATAGAGAAAAAGATAATATCAGTCATTCATTCGTTCGTTCAATCAATTAATGTCATCATCAGAAAGCAGCACATGCACATCACGGCATCTGTCATGGTTCATGAAATCTTGCTTCCCCGACCCCAACAACTACCACCACCCTTCGCCGATCACCTCCGCCGCCGAGCCACCCTCCACCACCACCACCACCACCACTGCCACACTCATAACCGCCCTCCCAGATGATATCCTCCTCGAGTGCCTCTGCCGCGTCCCATCCACCGCCATTCCTTCCCTCTCCGCCGTCTGCCGACGGTGGCACTACCTCCTCGAAAGCCCACAGTTCTACCACTTCCGCCGCCGACGTCAACCCCCTTCCCTTTCACTCTTCGCATTCTCCCTAATTTCCAATTCTACCCTCCTCATCGCCACCCTCTCACTGCGCTCCTCCTCCCCAAATAATAGTAATTGGAGGTTGTCTACTTCGCCATCCAACTATAACCTCGCCTACTTCAGCCACTTCAGGCTGGTCGCCGTAGGCAGACATGTGTACCTCATCTCACGCGCCGGTACGCTGCGCCTCGACACGTGGACCGGCGCCGTGAGCCAGAGGACAAGGATGTCCGTTTCGAGGAAGAAGTTCGCCGTCGCCGCCGTGGATGGAAGGATCTACGTCGCCGGCGGGTGTTCCTCCTCCGCCGTGGAGGAGTACGATCCCGACCACGATTCTTGGCGCGTCGTCGCTCACGCGCCGAGGCGGCGCTACGGATGCGTCGGTGCTTCCTCTGATGGCCTATTTTACGTCGTCGGTGGTCTGAGGATTGGAAACAACGAGGGCGGAGAGCACCGCCATGTCTACGCAAGCTCCATGGATTTGTATGACGTGGCGCTTCGCGGTTGGCTGAGGAGCAGGGCATTGCCCGGTAAATTTAATTACGATAAACTTAGCGCGAATAAGCGCTTAATTGTAATCCACCGCCGATTTTCGATTAATAAATAGGCGACGCTTGAAATTAGGCGGCGGATGTGCGGTGGCAGCGTGCTCTGCAAACGACGGCCACGTGTACGTGCTGTCGAGCCACGCCGTGGAGTTGTCATTTTGGAAGCTCGATGGCCGTCGGAAGAGCAATGCCTTTGGCGAGTGGCGCAGGTTAAGGAGCCCGCCGCTGCCGGCGCAGGTTAGGCTCGATGGCGCGGTGAGGTTTAACTGCGTCAGCGCCGGCGACGAGGTGGTCTTAATACAGGTGGCAGGCTGCGTGGATGATTTGCTGAGGAGGGGTGGGCTGAGAGAGAGGGGTTTGAAGGAGGGATTGGTTTTGGTTTATCATTGCGAAGGGGGGGAGTGGAGGAGATCGGCGGATTTACCGGAGGTGATGAGACGCGCCACCTGTGCGGCGGTGGAGTGGTAGATCTTTGTTTGTGGAGAAATCTGTCACGGGTTGTTTTGTCTGCTTGCTTGTGTGTGTGTGTGTGTTGCGAGTGTGGTGGTAATTAATGAGTGAACGTGATTGGGTAAAAGGAAAAGTGGAGCAATTTTGTCGTAGTTCGTGCTTGAACGTTGAAAATATGATAACTTTGTCCTTTTTTGTTTTTCTAATGATTTTTGCACTTTCACTTTGATTCATATTTGCAAACTTTCTATGACTTAACTCACTAGTCAAAAATAATATCAATTAACTTCCTATTTACCGTTTGTACTACATTGTTAAGTCGTTGTACCTTTTTACGCTTGTATTGTATACCACAATACGTTGATATAGTGTACCTAAATTGTTGTTACATGGTACTTTTTTTCAGATATGTACCCGATCCGCCGTAAGTACACCATACAAATACATTTAGGTACACTATATCAACATATTATGGTACACAATACAAACATAGAAAGGTACATCGTGAATGAAGAAATTGGTACAAACAGTAAATCGGGAAGTTAAGTGATATATTTTTCTGACAAGGGAGTCGTGTGATAGAAAGTTTGCCTAATAGGAATTTAAGTGAAGTCACTATGATTTTTTAAGGGGCATTTACACATAAATATCCGTTTGTATAAAACGGATATTGCTTTATATGTAGGTACCATTAGAATAATTTTTCTACATAGGTACCTGATTCGCCGTATGTATGCCATATAACACTTTAGATATCATATAGTAACGTATTATGGTACGTAATATGTTGCGAAAATGATACGCTATATAACACATTAATGTACCTTATAGAAATCGTATAGGGTACCGTATTAAGGAGTGACGTGATACGCACATAAAAAGGTACGTCAAGACTGAGAAATTGATACGTATTAAGGAGTGACGTGGTACGCACATATTTATCAGAAATTCATATTATACTGCAATTTTCTCGTACATAGCTGAGATGATGAATTTCTGATAAATATGTACGTGGAAGATGGACATCGGAGGTTATGAGGAAGCTAAGAGGGCGGTGGAGGTGATGACATCGCCGGAGTGGGAGAAAAAAAAGTTATAATTGCGAAATCATCTATGGTGCCCACGATGGTGGTGGCACCGTAGCAAACCTCCTTAACCCTCCTATTGCGATTCTTACAAACTAAGCGGGCATAAGGAAATTAAAAAATAAGAAATCAGCCGTTTTCCTCGTAATTTTATCTTTGGTTATTAATGGACCGAAAAAGCTGTAGAACGGTCCCATATATTAAACTTGGCCCGGCCCAATTCGTACTAAGAATTCCATGGCAAGAAATGGTTGAAACTTGAAACCGCGTGGCGTTGTGTGAACGCCCTCTTCGTTAAGCTATAAGTACTCAGTATTCTACCGTTAAATTCAGAATTGTTCAAGTTTCCCTCTCGCTTCATAAGGATTTAGGGTTTATTCCGAGATTTTTTTCTTCTATTTCTCTCGTATGGCAACCTTCGGTGCTACTGCCGCTAATGTCAACCCTAATCGCTCCGCTGAGGTATTTATAGTTAGGTTAGATGTTGCGGGGATTGTGTGCTCCGTTTTTGTTTCGGGGAGATGATTATCGGCTACTTGAAATTCTTCTTTTTCTTGATTGCCCATTAAATTTTATGTGTTTGATATGTTTTGGATTCGTGTACCAGGTGTCACAACCTCCGAGTGATTCAGTGTCCAGCTTGAGCTTTAGTCCCAAGGCCAACATTTTGGTTGCTACTTCCTGGGATAATCAGGTATTACAGACTTCTTCATGTTTCACTACTATATTTGATTGTATGTTTCCTAAGTTAAGTAACTTTTTTTATTGTGTTTCTGTGCCACTGACATGTATCTGTATGTTGAAGTCACACAAACTGCATTCTTTTGAGAGTTCCTTCGTATTACATCTGTCTCCATATGCGAATGTCTGAGTTTTCTCTGAGAGATTCCGTGTTGTTTGATTGTTGTTGTGTTTATGGTTCTGTTTGCTCAAAAGAGCTAACACTGTGCGTTGATGCGGAATTATTTTCGTAAGGTTCGATGTTGGGAGATTGTGAAGTCAGGAACTACTGTCAGCTCTGTTCCAAAGGCATCAATATCGCATGATCATCCGGTAATGTAGTCATTTTGTTTTTCTTGAATCCATTCCCTTTTTGGCCTCCATGAAATGTGTATCGAAGTAGTTGTTTTACTCAAGTAATTTTTCCAGGTGTTGTGTTCAGCTTGGAAGGACGATGGCACCACTGTGTTTTCAGGAGGTTGTGATAAGCAAGTTAAAATGTGGCCATTGTTATCTGGTGGCCAAGCTGTAACTGTAGCCATGCATGATGCTCCTGTTAAAGAGCTTGCTTGGATTCCAGAAATGAATCTCTTGGCCACTGCTAGCTGGGATAAGACCCTAAGGCAAGTTCGCTATTTGTACTTTTCTGCAAATTTTGCATTTTCTCTCTTTGTGCTTGTTCGAACTGCAAGTGCAATCCTGCGTGGCATTCCTGTTTTCGGTGCATGACTTTAATGGCTTAAGGTTTGTATACATGTTAGCTTGTACTCTGGTCATTCTCTTGTAAATGCTGGTATTATTTATCTATTTTACCAGGTATTGGGATTTGAGACAGCAAAATCCTACTTGGGTTCAGCAGCTTCCCGAGCGTTGCTATGCCCTCACAGTTAAACATCCTCTTATGGTTGTTGGAACCGCTGATAGAAACCTTGTTGTTTTCAACTTACAGAACCCGCAGGTATTCTTTTTTTCTTCATTGTTTTGCGGTTACTCGTCAATTATGATTGTAGGATTTATAATAGCTATACGTCCTTTAGGGAAGTTATTTTGCTTCTTTTACTGAATGACACCGTTACTTTCTTTCAGATGTTTCATGCTTACTGTTTCGTTTCTAAATTTTGACGGTATACCTGATGTAATCTGTCAAAGAAAAGGGTCACTTGAACTTTATGAATTAATTGAAAGACGTTACTTTCGTAGTTTGGTTGTCCTATTTATTGGGCAAGTAATTAATTAAACGAGTCTATTTAAATATTTTAACGAAATATACGGTGCATCTAGTCCCAGAGATCATTGTGATAACCTGGTTAATAGGCTGGTTATCTGGATTGTCGTTCTTTGGATTAGTTTGATTTACTTAAGCTCAGTAATAAAACAAAGAATTTCATGGTTCTTATCCTACTGCTCCGTGTCCTTCTGTTTTTAAAGAGGAAGGTGGTGTATACAATTATGCAAAGCAGCAAATGGAAAGCAGTATCTATGTTTAATTTTCTTCTTCTAGCTTTTGCCATCTTCGTTATAGTAAATGTACTATGCGACGGTGTACACTGAATCTAAATACATGAATGACTGCTTATGAAAAATTTCAGACTGAATTCAAGAGAGTCGTTTCGCCGCTAAAGTACCAGACTAGATGTCTAGCTGCTTTTCCTGATCAGCAAGGTTTTCTTGTAAGAATACCAATATTACAGTTTTGAGTTCGAGGAAGTTTTACTTCATCTGTGTTACGGTACACTTGTTTTGTTGTTGACTTGCTCAAATTATCTCTTTACATTGATGGCCATTTATTTTAGGTGGGTTCCATTGAAGGGAGGGTCGGTGTACACCACCTGGATGATTCGCAATCTAGCAAAAACTTTACTTTCAAATGCCACAGGGATGGCAATGACATTTACTCCGTCAACTCGCTAAATTTTCATCCGGTAAGCGCATTGTTTCAGTTTGTGGCTTCAGTTGTGCATTGTTGTTTTCACGTGATAAATGGACCTAGGAAACCCTTCCAAGTAAAATGAGATTCCAGTCAATTTTTAATATATAAAGATATAGGGGAATTGCTGATAATATATATATATATATTTACTCAGCAATTCCCCTATATCTTTTTCCAACATTATTTATGCATATTTTATATACTGCTTTACTTATGTGGGCACTGTTCCTCCATATTTTTACTTGTTTCTTAGATACATCACACATTTGCAACTGCTGGATCGGATGGAGCTTTCAATTTCTGGGACAAAGATAGTAAACAAAGGCTAAAGGTAGGTGTTTTGTTTGAAGTCTTGCATCGAAAAGCAGTTCATGTCATTGAACTTTTCTATTAATAATACCTCTCATTAGTTAATTAAATTATCGTTTTGTTTTGTCGTTTTATTGTTCTTCTGTTGTGTGGTTTAGGCAATGTCGAGGTGCAATCAACCAATACCTTGCAGCACTTTCAACAATGACGGTTCCATATATGCGTATTCGGTTAGAATTTCACGAATCCTTAATCTCAAAATTAGCTGAAAGTCGCAAGCAATGCATACATATCGAAACTAACCATATCACAGGTATGCTACGATTGGAGCAAGGGTGCCGAAAATCACAACCCAACAACAGCAAAGACCTGCATATACCTACATCTTCCTCAGGTTTGCTATTTTTAGTTGTTCTTAAAATTTGTATTTCCGTCCCAAAAAAATTATCGACATTTCATCTTCTGCCGGGATGGACGATGTTGTCGCACAGGAGGCAGAGGTTAAAAGCAAACCACGAGCTGCAACGGGCGGGAGGAAGTGAAAGGTTTACGACGACAAAATAGACTATTTTTTATTAGCGTGTTGCTGAACTGAATCCATTTTGTTTCTTCTGTTAAATTTGGTGGGTTGGGTTATGTATCTTTCTGTGGGATGATGTGATTAGTTCCAATTGTCTACCTCTTACTTCAGAATATAGTTAATTTTATTAATGCTAAGTATTATCATGATATGATTATGATATGGAACAAAGAACTATTTGATACATGCCAAATATAGTATGTAAGAGCTTATGTCATTAGCTATACAATACATAATGATGTCCCATTCTTCCCGTTGCTTTAGCCCAAATCTTCAATGCTCCTTGAGCTGTACAAATCATGGATGTCCACAACACGTATGTTTATAGAAGATTATTTCTACTATTTCAAATAGAAAATTTTTCTACTATTTCAAGTAACTTCAACTCTATTAAATTTGTGGACATCCGCACAATAATTAATAGCAATAATTCGCAACACTTCCCATGGATGTACGCCAATGAATATGCCTCATTAAAACCTTATTACGAAAAACCGAGTATGGTAAAAACTTAATGAATGAAAAGGAATACATAATTCCTTTGATACGATTTCATATGTTGCCTCGTTAAAAACCTTACTCGGAAAAACCGATGGAAAAAAATCACAGTGAAGGGAAAAAGAGTGCAACGCATATTTTCCCCCTGATGATAACAACACTTCAAATCTCGAAGTCTTCGGACTCCGATTGAATATACCAATTTTTTTAATTATGGGAGGAAGTGTTTTCGTAAACAAGTGCGAGTTTCGCTATATCGGACTTGTTGTACATCAATATCCACTTTTCTTCAAATCACGTGTAAAGAAAATTCGGTGAAGTATGTTTCGTTCTATCATCTTTGATATATCTCTATTTTTCGACAATACATGCCGTATTATCTTCATATAAAGTCGTTGGGAGTACCGAACCGACAGTCAACGGTTCGGTTAACCGTGGTCAACAGTAACCGAACCATCATTTATAACGGGTTCGGTTACGGTTATCCATTTCTCTAATCGTAAACCGGCGGTTCAAACCGTGCTTAATGTTTAATTTTATTTTTCTTATTAAAGTACCCAACGATGATTTTATTAACCGTTGGCTTTCCTTTAGTATTTGTTTTGTTTTATTCAATGGTAAAAATATTGATCGTAAAGGACTTAAAGGTGAAGATCGACCGATAGAAAAAGATTGAACTATAAAAATGAGCATTAATTTTTTTTGTTTTATTCAACAGTAAAAAATTGACCGTTAAAGGACTTAAGTGACGATCGAGTGATAGAAAACCGGGGCAGTGGTCATGGCTGCGGCGGGGGCGTCGTTCATGGCGTGTCGAGTCGGGTCGGGTGTTGTGTGTTTAATTAGGGTTATATTTAATTTTCGGGGCGCAGCGTCGAAAATTTCGTGTCGGGATCGTGAGAGCGAGAAATTGTTGATGTGCTTTTTTTTTTATTTGGGGAGGGGGGAATTTAAAGAAAAAATTAGGCTAACTATTTTTCTTTATTTTTTTATGACAACGGCTAGTTCATTTGAATTTCTAGAAATTTTTTTTAAAAAAGTTTAATTGGCGGTTGTTAATCGGCGGTCGGCGGTTGGTCTGCCCATAACCGGCACCCAACGGGTGAGGTGCCGTTTCCGACGGTCGAAATTGGGCAAGTCTACTTGTAAGACTATATTTATCAATGACCTTGACAACCGGTCATGAGAATAAAATATTAATTTCTCTCTACGCCACATCCACAACCTACACATCAACCAAACCTAAAGAATTTTCAACTTTATCAACAATCCAACACAACCCGTAATATTTATATTTAATTATTATATTAAGTCGTATTTTAATGTTTGAAAATAGTCTACATTATATGATATAAAATTTAGATACTTTCGCCATTGGAGAAAAAAATAATATGAATTATGATAGATTATAGAATGTGATAACGAAATAGATAATTTGAATTTGTGATTCAAAATGTATCAATACTAGTCTCTATTTGTAGAGAAAAAAAATCATATGTTTTGGTAAAAAAATAAAAATTAAATTTTGAAAGATAAATTAAATGTATCATAAAAATTCATAAAAACATTATAACAGTTTATTAAAAACTGTGCACAACTGGTCGTGACCCAGCACAACCGGTTGTGGGATTTGGTTTATTTTAATTGATTATAAAGTCACCAATAAACTTAGTCTAAGGATAGATAAACGCCCATTTTAATAAATACTACTAACTACTAAAGTAAGCCGAATTTTTTTTTCCTTCTTTATATTTAATAAAAGTGAGCAAAGGCCCCACCGCCCTTTGTTAACGTCTCTCTCTCTCAGTGGGCAGATACATTGGAAAGTCGAAGGCGTCAGACGACGTCGCAGCCGTGATGATGGATGTTGGCGTCCGTACACGTGCCAAAACCCTAGCTCTTCAACGGCTGAATAAGTCCGATTGCATGGAGCTTCGTTCCAAGCGTTTGTTGAAGCCGCCGCCGCCGGTGCAAAATTCCCGAAAAGCCCTTAGGACGAAGCCGCCTAAAGCCGATATGGTGGAGGTCAGAATCGACGACAAAGAGCCTCAAATTGGTCAAAAGGGTTCTGCTGAAATTGAAGGGTCGTGGAGAGAGAACGATTTGGAATGTGAGGCGAGGGGCGGCAGGTATGCGAACTATGAGTGTGCATGTCTTTGATGCCTTTATTGTTTTTATTGTGCTTTTATTTTGTCTCTCCAAAAAATGAAGTGATTTCTATGTGGGATTTTGGGGGATTTTCATTTCTGCTGTGGGTTTTTTGGCTTATTGAGGGAGAGGAGGATATATCTACTTCTGAGCAATCTGCAGAAAATATTTCCTGTTATTTGATTGAATTACTGCTAATTCATGAATTTTGTTGTAAAAATCTCTGTACGCGGGTTACAATTTACGTTTGAAGTTGTCCGTTGGAATGGAACGCATCATGGTGGACTTTGTGTCAGAGGCATTAAAAGTGTTATCTTTATTAAGCTTTCATTTAATAATCATATAAAGATCTGAACTTGTGGAGTTTTCTAGTATCCCTAGATCTTGGATATCAATATATCTTATCATAAATGGTACACGAGCGAGCCGTTGCTATTTCCCATATGTACTTAATTGCGAAAGTTGACCCTTTTCCTCTCTAACTCGTCAGTATTATTTTTCTTTCTTTCTTCGTCAGAAATACGAGAGAAAATAGCTTGATTAAGGGTTGTGATGATGTCCTTACAGCGCCTGGTTCTTCTTCTAATGTTGACATTCTAAGACTTGAAAATCAGCTGCAAAACGTTATCCCCCCTACTGAGCAGCAATTAGATGACTTCTTTGTCGAATCGGAGGACGAAATGCACCGCAGATTCTCCGACAAGTAATAACTCATTCTTTTTCTTGGTTTGGATTATATCGTATTGCTGCTTATAGTTTTCAAAATTTTCAGATATAATTTCGATGTTGTGAACGATGTACCCCTCCCTGGACGCTACGAGTGGATCAAAGTGACAACGCTTTGAGGGCTGAATTCGAACTTGAGTGATTTGCCTCTGCTATATTCTTAGTTGCTGTAGTGTAGGTAGGGTAGGGTAGAGAGAAAGCACAAAACTTCAAGAATAAACATGAAAAGATTTCTGATCACATAATTTAATTAGTTACTGAGTTTTTCTTATTAGATTCTCCTGATGGAAGTAGCTTAGCCCTTGCTTGCTGGTGTTTTATTTACTCACCTTTCTAGTTCTTACTGTGATTCAGTTTAGCTGCAGACGTTTGACAGGTTCATATATATACCGTAAATAGAGAAAGGAAAAAACAATGCGTGGATTTTTATTTTTTTTTCATCTTCAGAATTTTAGTGATTTTTTTGTTTTGATTCGATAACATCATTCACTCAGTCTCGCAAATGGTTTTCGTCGGTCATGACAACCTCGTATGATGAAATTATATAATTGATCAAAACTAGGACGTGGGTTTCTATGTATTTATTCAGAAAGTTGTCGTCGATAGATTATCTATCAAAATCATTTAATTAATTGAAGATCGACTTTGTTTATGCTATATATGGGATACGTAAGATCGACTTACGTCGATTGAGTTTTCTGAAGTTAAACTGTCTTTGACTTTACTGTGACATAATTCATTGAGTACTTCCTTTTGACACGAAGAATTTGCTTCTCAGTTCTCCAATATCTGTAAATGGCTTTTTCTTTTCTTCTTTGCGTTTTAAGTGTACATATGGAGCACTAGCTATCTTCGAAAACAATGATAGCTTCTTTTTTTTTTTTTTTTTCTTTTTAAACTTGGGAATTTTGTCTTAGCTAGTTCCCAGAGAACAATGGGGACCAGAAAAATGTTATCCTTGATTGTGTTACCATACCATTCATTCATAATCAGCTCAAAGATTGTACACAAAATATCACAACACCGTACTCGTCGTATCTTCCATTTTCCCTTGATCATCATCTCGTCGACGTCATCATCCCCTTTGTCAATCGTTCTTTATGGCGATTCGCTTCAACTTAGCTCCATTTTCATTGCCCAGTAATCACAATCTCCAATCAACTCCTCAAACCGTTTCAAGAAACAAAAGGTTTCACCAACTACTGCTGTCCAGGTCGACCAATGGTTCCAATGAGGTACGCAAAGTGATATACTTGCATATTTTCCTACAATCCATTGTAGCAGTTTTTGTCAAATTTCCTTGCATGATTAATTTGTCGCAGGATTATCTGTTGGACGCTCCTGTCTCAATTGGAGATGGGTTTGCTTTCACCGGCGGTTAGCAATAAGCATTATCGTGCTCCCTTTCCTCCTGAATTTCTTTTTTTTGTGTTGTTGGGCATTTTAATCGGTACTAGGTTTTCTTTCATGATGATAAATTGGGTTCTTTTTAATCATAGGAAAGTACTCTGATGAGCCTAATCCTGCTGATGAGTGGTTCAAGCAAGGAAAGTTCGTAAGTTTCTCCAAACTGATTTATTCCTATTGCAAGAAAAAAAAACCAGTTTTATGATAATAGTTTGAGTCCTCTTCCATGAAGTTGAAAGCACATCCAGTGGGTGGGAAGGGTGAGAAGGCAAAAGATCCAATATTTGGGCTCACTATGGCTCGTTCGTCTCAAACCTCGAATGATCTCTTTAGGTAGAAGTAGAGAGTAAACTCTCAAGTGTGTGTGTGGTTTCTGTTTCTGTGTGCACTGCTTGAGAAACTGTAAGTTGAAAAGTCAGTTTTAAAAGTCATAAAGAGGAGATGAAGGGAGATAATACTGGTGCAGATTATTGAGGATGTGGACTGATTTGCAGGGATTGATTATTGAATAAATGCTCGTTTTCTGCATTAGATGGTTTTATGTCGAAAGTGGGAGTGCGGAAAATACACCTGTTGTTCTTATTCATGGTCTTCCTTCACAGGTTAGCTATGTTTATGTTTTCTTCTTTTTTTGTGTGCTGGGGTTGAAAATGAAGGACATATTTTCTTCTTTTTCTTTTTCTTTTTGTTTCGTAGGCATATTCTTACCGCAAAGTAATGCCTATCCTCTCTAAGCGAAACCACGCAATAGCTTTCGATTGGCTCGGTAAGGTTTAGAAAGTATACTCACTGGTGTTGATAATCGATAGCTACTCGTAGTGTACGATCTTAACCCAGAAAAGGCTTTGCATTTTGCAGGATTTGGTTTCTCGGATAAACCTCAACCCAAGTATGGCTTTGACTACACTTTGAGTGGTACAAATCTAATCCTCTTTTCTGTTTTACGGAATGGCAAACAAAAAGAAGAAAAGGGGATTCTAAAGGCTAAACAAAACAGGGTTATTGCATTTTCAGAATACGTGGATTCATTGGAATCTGTAATTGACGAACTCTCGAAAGAAAAAAAGGTTACCATCGTCGTGCAGGTAATTTTCAGATTGCTTTAATTAACTGTTATTTATTTTTGCTCAGGCATATATCTCTTTTTATTCCAGGGATACTTTTCGCCAGTTGTGGTTCAATACGCCAAAAATCACCAGGAAAAGCTTAATAATCTCATCCTTCTAAATCCCCCAGTTAAGATCAGTTGCTAGAGCTTAATGCATATGTGTCGTGTAATATCTCGGTCTATATATGTGTATGTAAAAGCATGATCTTTTTTGGCCATAGCTCACAGAACAGCATGCCAAACTACCTTCAACGCTTGCGATATTCAGCAACTTCTTGCTAGGAGAAATATTTTCTCAGGTAGGTATGAAAAACTAGACATGACTGACTCCATTTTATTCAAATATCGAACAGAATTTTTTTGATTCTGCAATTTTAAGGATCCATTGAGAGCTAGCGATAAGTGCTTGACAAGCTGTGGTCCGTATAAACTGAAGGAAGAAGTTGCGATGGTTTACAGAAGACCATACCTTACCTCAGGTTCTTCAGGTTTTGCTTTGAATGCAATAAGCAGATCAATGAAGAAAGAGCTCAAGGTGCTTCAGATTTATTTAGTTTTTCTGCTTGGTTTCCTTTTATGCCGATTGATAGTTTTAGTACTTTGAACTTCGAAATTTTACTTTTCTGTATTGAGCTCTGCGTCTTAACAACTCAATTTTCAGAGCAAGGTTGAAGAAATGAGAAGGATATTGACTGACCAAAACTGGAAAGTTCAGACTACAATTTGCTGGGGTCAAAGAGATCGGTGGTTAAGCTTTGAAGGTGTTGAAACATTTTGCAAGCAAGCCAACCATCAACTGCTCACTCTTCCAACGGTATAATTCTTATATAACCCACACATGATCCTCATAAACTCTATTGCTCTGTTCTAGTTTTATGTTTGGGGGCGTGTTTGTTTTGGGTGATCCTTCAAAGCTTCACGGTCGTCTTCGTTTCGCCTACTCATCACCTTGTTTGTTTAGAGCCTAAGTGATCGAATCACATAGATGATGAAAATGGGGTGATATTCAACCTCTTGGATCACTCTAAAAAAGTTAGGTAATCATACATCATGGTAATTGAGTGATCTTTCTAGTTTTTATTTGGACAACACTACTCGTAACTTTTGACATTTCTCCCTTATACATTCTTATTAATATTTTGTAAATAACGAGACAATCAAATCTTAAAATTATATAATATAAAACAAATACGATTGAGATTCACCTGGATCTACATCACGGTGATATTCATTATAGTAATGTAAGTATCAGCATGATACTTCAAACAAACAACGCCTTAGCTTAACTAACTTTTACTTCATTCACTTTGGTGTTCCACTTCAGATTTTTATTTCTTTATTTATTTTTTATTTTGGAAGGGAGGACACCATTTGCAAGAGGACTGTGGTGAAGAACTGGGAAATATAATTGCTGGAATTGTAAGCAAAAGAATGTATATGTGATCACTAATGGCAGCTAAAGGTGCCCTCGCAATTTTTCTCTCCTCTCATAAAATACTGAACACTACTTTGCAGTTTTAGATAATAGTATTGGGGAAATGAAAATCTTCGATGAAAGATCTAAAGTCATGAGCTTTTCTTTCGTGAGCTTTGCTTGTACTGATACCTCCAATCAATTGTATGACTCTTCTCATCCAAAGTCGGCTTAGGGTTTAGGAATAAAGTCACTAGCTCAGTAAGTATACATCAATAGCTTATCATAGTACGAGATCCTATATTTCAAACTGTGTTTCACTGCATAGATGAGAATTAATTTCATAATATAATGTTGACACAAAACTTATAAGTTGAGAGACAAATGACACGTTTAAATAATAAAAGCAAAAAGTCCTTCGTAAACGTTTTTCATAACATTTTATTACATATGTAAGATTAAATTACATATTGTTATAGTGAGATTCAGAAATTATAATTTGAAGAATAAAAATGCTTCAAACATTCTGCATTACATGTTTATTCTATATATGAGAATAAATTTTATGTCAAGAGCCATAAATTAAATTATGTGTTAAAGAATAATTTTAAAATAAAACTTTGGAAAACTTCACGCCTGTGGTAAAATATTCAAAATATGTTATATGAGTGTTTCATAAAAGATTAATAAATAATAATGAAATAATTTCATATTTCTATATTCACTTTGATGCATATATATTGAAATAACGGTTAACCATTAAAGAAATTATTTTGAATGGATATAATGTAAATATTCATCTCTACTCATTTTATTTGCAGGAAAATCATTTTAAAACATCTTAAATTTCTGCAAGAAAATTATTGTTAACATTATTTATGCATATGATTTGTCATAAAAATACTAAATAGAAATAGATAATATCGAGAGCTATTAAAATAAGTTATTAAATTATTAAATAATTAATAAATAATTTTTTTATTACCTTATATTAATATCAGTAATAACATTTAAGTCATTTCCTTATAAAGCAGATTCCCGAATAATTGAAATTTCGATATTGTTAGATTTTAGTAATTTAATTGGAATGGGCCTGTGTAATAATTATAATTTTTTAACAGCCCAATAAATATTCAGCCCACGAATTTAGGGTTCTTTTTTAATCTTCTTCCTACACCCGAATTTCTCAAACAAGAAAAAAAAGTCAAAAATAAAAATCAATGTCGACGCTACCAAGCACCACCCTTGTAGCCCCCAAGCCCGCCGCCGGGGAGTCGTTCGACCCCGTGATCCCCCTCTGATTCCGTCGCTGCGTAGCCCTGCCTTTAGGTTGAGATTAATTTTCTGTGGTGTTAAACATCGAATTTTAGAAACCCTAGTGTCCTGTTTGGTTAAACTCTTTGAATCGAAAGTATATGTTTGGGCTGTTTCATTTCTGAGTGTTTAATTGTTGATTAGGTACTGCTTTTGTGTTCATTCTGCCGAAGTTACTTTGTTATACAGATCCTTAGTTGACTTGTATAAATGATGTTGCAATTCCAATCTTAAATGCAGGACTCTCAGTGGAAACTCGGAGTTAGATTTACATAATCTCAATTTGACTTGTTCTCAAAGAGTTGCACACCATGTCTGCAAATAACAATAACCTGCCCAAGAATATGGGTGCTCCCTCCCCTTTTGGAAACTCTTTCCCTGTGAACCAATCTTCTCAGCAACAGATGGGCTCTGCATTTCCCAGCCAGTTCCAACTTTCCGCAGCTCAAGCCCAAGCATTTGCCCAGCTTCAGTCGAGAGCTCAGGCCCATGCCCATGCCCAAGCTCAAGCACAAGTCGCTGCACAGTTTCAAAGTCAGATTCATGCTGCTGCTGCTGCTCAAGGGCTCTCTTTTAACCAGGCTAATGCTGGTGGAGTTGGATCTTTGGGTTCTCCTTCACCTTCTATTTCTGGGCTTGGAAGTGCTGCAGCCAAAAGGTTTCCTCAGAGACCACATATGAGGCCGCCGGGATTCTCCCCTTCAAATATGACTCCTTCCCCTATGAGGACAATGGAAGCTGCTGCAGCTGCTCGCAAGAAGCAGAGGCTCTCCGAGAAACAGCTGCACGAAAGAGTGGCAGCTATTTTACCAGAGTCTGACCTGTACACTCAACTGCTAGAATTTGAGTCTCGAGTCGATGCTTCTTTGACAAGGAAAAAGATTGATATCCAAGAGTCTCTAAAGTCTCCGTTGTACAACCAGAGAACTTTGCGGATCTATGTTTTCAACACTTTTGCTAATCAGATCCACACTATGCCAAAGAAACCGAGTGCTGAGCCTCCTACGTGGACCCTAAAGATTGTAGGTAGGATCGTAGAAGAGGGAATGAACAGTGACCAAGCTATGGTTCAGAATCCAAGCTCTGCGTATCCAAAATTCTCCACATTTTTCAAGAGAGTTACCATTACATTGGACCAGAAGGTATATCCTGACAACCATTTGATTATTTGGGATAGTGTCCGATCTCCTGCTCCTCAAGAAGGCTTTGAGGTCAAAAGGAAAGGCGATCAAGAATTCACTGTTAGCATAAGGCTTGAAATGAATCATATGCCTGAGAAATTCAAGCTGTCTGCACCTTTAACGGAGCTATTAGGTATAGAGGTTGATACCCGTGCAAGAATCATTACTGCAGTGTGGCACTATGTCAAGGCTCGTAAATTGCAGTGCGCAGATGACCCGTCTTCTTTCATGTGCGACCAACCGCTACAGAAAGTATTTGGTGAAAGCAAAGTCAAGTTTACGGCGGTAACTCAAAAAATTACGCCACACTTATTTCCTCCGCAACCCATACTCTTAGAACACAGGATCAAACTATCGGGGGATAGTCCTGTTGGAACTGCATGCTACGATGTATTAGTTGATGTGCCCTTTCCCATACAAAGGGATTTGAATGCTTTGTTGGCAAATACTGAAAAGACAAAAGACATACAAGCCTGTGATGAAGCTATCTGTGCTGCAATAAGGAAGATCCACGAACACCGTAGGAGGAGGGCCTTCTTCTTAGGGTTTAGTCAGTCGCCCATAGAGTTCATCAATGCCCTCATAGATTCGCAAAGCAAAGATTTAAAGCTCATTGCTGGCGAATCAAGCCGCAATTCGGAGAGAGAGCGCAATTCTGATTTCTACAACCAGCCCTGGTATGTGTTATCCTTGTCTTATTTGCTCATCTTTTGTTGAGACTAACTCAGAACATCATGATTATAATCTGATTGAGATTTGATTCTTGTCACGGTAATATTGAAAAACTGATGCTTTTAAGTGAACTCATTATATTTTCATCATGGAACGTGAAGAAGTTTTTCAATCTTTGCCAGTATTTTTTTTACGATAAGGTGGAAGCAATGGAATGGAAGGGTATTATTCCATGGTTGCTTGTTATTTTCGCTGTTTTCAAAGAAAACTTAAAATTATGATAATATTTTATCAAAATTTTGACAGGGTTGAGGACGCAGTGATCAGATATCTTAACCGTAAGCCAGCAACAGACGGCATGTGAATTTGCTTTGCTTCGCAGTTAGCTTTGAACTTTCTAAATGTTCCATCCAAAGTAGCAAGTGCCAAACACCCACATGACTGTACTTTTCAAATTTGATTATATATATTATATATATCTTATCTTATCTTAGTATTTATTTAACGTAACGACCTGTTGTTCTTCTTGATTGGTATTAGCCAATTAAATTGTCAATGCAATGTATGTATAATCTCTGTTGAAAGATTTGTTTGTTTGGCTTTGGGCATATCCATATTGATGAAGTGTAACACCTTTATTTGCCTTAGACAATGTGTTCTTCTTTCCTAGCAACATAATTCTGATGAGACTAAGAAGAAGAGGGTACCGAAAATACGGTTATTAAGGTGGACGCGACATAGAAGAAGAAGAAAGTCAAGTGAGATTTATTTGTAAGGGAAGAAAAAAAAAAGATTCTCATGATGTGGCTTCATTTGGAAGAACTACGATCTCTATATTTTGCTTATTGCGAGATGATTGGATGATTTCTGATTCCTCAGCCACAACCTGCGTCTTGTTCCTATATACCATGTACAAAATCATCTGCGCCATTCCCAAAATAAGTCCCAAAATATTTGGCGCCTGTTCAATAAATAAATGCAAGAATATGAATATATATGTCGTATTTTTTTGTGTTATTAAAAGACAAATTATTATCTATATTAGAAGAAGAAGACAGAGTAGTGAACGAACTCACTGCAACGTAGAAGTCCTTGATTAAGAAACCATATACGAACCACACGGCAGCACATATTGTTAGGAAGAAAGAGAGTGAGAATGGCATAAACTCCACGCTCTTCGTTGTTATAACTTGCCTCTGCATATATAGTCATCGGCGAATAAAAAATATTACATATATATTTTTATGTGGGAAAATAGTGGGGGATATAAAATAGATATAACGATTGAGACAGAAAACGATATTATATATTCATGTACGGTAGTGTAGTAAGTACCATAATGCTAAGAGGGGCAGCAAAGACGCAGACGGAGAAGATGGCACATATCCACCCAACTATTGAAACTCTTTCATCCCCAAACGAAAATAAATACGTGCATGAAATCACAATTCCTAAAGCTAATACGTTGAACAGAATCAAAAGCCTGCTAGCAAACACCTGCAAGAAATAAAAAATTGAAATTTATTAGATTCTTTCGATGTAAGAAGCTCAACCTCAGCATTGAACAAATCTGAATATAAAAAAACCTTAGATTCTTTAGTTGCATATATCATGTATATTGTTAGATAAGCAGTTTGAATGACACATCCACAGCTGTTAATGGTGATGATCAAAATGGTTGTCTTCAAAACTCCGTAATACAAATAAATCATTGCACTGAACAATGCCACGGAGTAAGGGACCGATTGAAATCCTTCCGTCGATTTATTCTTCACTATCCTCTGAAACGTAGGCCTGAAATGGAAAAAAAAAAAAACAAAAAAAAACTTAACAACTTCGTCCGAGGTATAATTTATTGCCGTTGCTTCCTCCTATAAAATACGATGGAGGGTGTTCGAATTCTTACAGAGGTGCCAAGTAAACCAAGAACGACACTATGTTACCTTCAAATATATGTATAAAAAAAATTACGAAAGTCAGAATGGCAAGAGAAAAGTCAGCATAAATTGAGATGTCATATTTAGAAGTCATTTTGGTGTAATAAAAATACCAAGAATTCCGAAAACAGAGGCTGGTGAGAGAATTGCTGTCATTCTTGATTCGCAAAGAAAGAGGTTATTTAGTTTTTTAGCTGGTTTTGTGGAATGAGATGATATCATCCAATGAGGTTTCTCTATGTATTTATAGTGACGAGGAAAAGGCAGAGGTTTAACGTTGGGTCTGATTGTGTACGGAAAAGAAAAGCCATGGTGTGTGTGTGGTTATTATCAGTGAAAGGGTTTTGTTGTCCTGCAAAAGCATATGACTTCGTGTCGGCATATGTAATAAGTTGTTTGCTTAGAGTTCTATATCTTCCAATCTTGAAAAGTTAAACATGATTTTCATCAGTCCTATGGATGGCAATGGGGCGGGTCTAGACCCGGACCCGCTTGGACCCGCCTCTAATGAAGCGGGATTTTTGTTATTATTCGGGTTGAGGCGGATTACGGGTCTTAAAATACTCAACTCGGCCGGATCCGGGGCGGGTCTCGGGTTTTCCTATCCCCGCCCCGAACCTTGGCCCGAAATTCGCCCCGGCTCAATATATTTACTTAGAGATATATTTTTAGTTATGTTTATATTTAAACTTATAAAAATGCTAGAATATATTCATATAACGTTTAGTGGTCTAATAGACGAGTCATTCATAACCCGTAGACAACGGTTCAATCCATCGCTGTTGCAAATTCATAAATATATATTGTATTTATCATCTTTATGTTTGAATAAATATAAGAATTTAAAATTTTCAAAAAGAAAAGGAAAATTTAAAATTTATCGCATCTAGCGGGTAGATCCGGTTTGTTCGGATTCAGGGCGGGGTGGGGTCCACGCCTTAGTCGGGGTGGTAGGTGGGTTTGGATCCAGTTTTAGTTAATAGGGGCGGAGCTTGGGTCCAGCCACACTCGCTTCAGACTAGGTTGAATGATTATTCTTCAATGTATTTAAATTTAGACTAGATGTCATGGAATCCCACAAAAGAAATTACATGTCCTATATAAGAAAAGAAATCAATCTTGACTTGTAAGAAATAAAAAGTCATAAATAAAAATTAACAGACCTAAACATAGATAAGAAAATTATATATTTCGAGAAAAAATACTATTATATTTAGGCTTACTAATATTTTTAGTACCTGTTGGAGGTTGGCATTTTAATGACAATTAACTTGCAATTTTCTGCAAGTATAAAAAATGAAGCACTTTTTGAACTTTAAGTTAGGGAATTACTATTCACCGCCCCCTTTTTCCTAACAACCGCCCCCTAAAGGACTGTAAAAAGACGATTTCTCCCTAATGATATTTAAATTAATTTAAAAAGAAAAAACTAACGTGTTTACAAAATTCTGGTACGAAATACTGAAAATTACACACACAAATAAATTCGAACGATATTCGGCAATGGATCGAAACGGAAAAAAAATGTTCGATTTAACATTTTAGGGCCGATCGATCGTATTTTCGTCCCTGCAGTGCAGGGGCCTAACGAATTATCGTAAAAATCGTTCGTACGTAGATGAATTATCAAACACGGGTCGGAATCGTTGAAAGAAGTCCCGATTGAACGAAATTTTTGGCCGGCAGAAGGCGTAGTCGAAAAAAATTTCGGCCGTGCCATGTGCCGGCCGAAAAATTCGATCGGTCGGAACAGTCCCGGCCGAAAATGATCCGACCAGTGTTTGATAATTCATCTACATACGAACGATTTTTACGATAATTCGTTAGGCCCTTGCACTGCAGGGACGAAAATTTCGATCGATCGGCCCTAAAATGTTAAATCGAATTTTTTTTCCTGTTTCGATCCATTTCCGAAGATCGCTCGAATTTATTTGTGTGTGTAATTTTCAGTATTTCGTACCAAAATTTTGTATACACGTTAGTTTTTTCTTTTTAAATTAATTTAAATATCATAGGGCAAAATCGTCTTTTTACAGTCTTTTAGAGGGTGGTGACTAGGAAAAAGGGGCGGTGAATAGTAATCCGTTTAAGTTTAGGTGCTAATTTAGTTACTATAAGTATCAAAATTAAAGCAATTTTATAACATTAATTCCGTAAATCTAATTCACTCCGAAATAATACACGTGACGCAAGAGATGCTGACTTGGACCAAATTTGTTTGTTCTTTCCTCCAATTAAGTGCCACCTCGTAGCACATGTCAGGATCTCTGGCTCACGTGCATAAATTTCGGATGGAACGAGGTTTGTAATTTTTAATCTGTTAAATTGCTTCACCTCTGATACTTATAAAACTAAAATTGCCACATTAATTTCATTATCCTTAAAACCCCACCGCCTCGAACATACGAAATAAAAATAAGCCTTATTTTATATCATGCAGCAAGAGAGAAAAGAAAAATGATCGAAACTCATTCAGATGATAATTTTATTGGATAAGGTTATTAAAAAAAAAAAAAAAAAAAAAACTCGTACTCGTCGTACGGCGGCGTTTCATCGCTTTTTATCGACTTGTACGAAGAACTCTTTGGGACGTGGATGTCCTAATTATCCTATTTAATCCAAGTAAGTCCTTATAGACATAATGAGCACTGGACAATAATGTTCTTACATGCTAATACAACCAAATTTGGTAAGGATGTTCTCATGACGCAAATAAATTTTATTTTGCGGCCAAGTGGCATCATTCGAGTGGAGTTTGGTCTGAATTTAGTTGATAGGTAATAAACGAGCGCGACAACTTATGAATGAAAAGAATAGTTAGGTTTCTCATCGTCAATACTTGAATAGATAGTTTCATCTGCTTCAAAAAGGAAGTACATTTTATGTTTCTAATAACCCCAAAATACTTGCACACACGCACACACATATAATATATATAACTATTATATAGGCTATAAAGCGCGGGCAGTCGATACAAACCATCCAAATCAATTTCAATTGGTCTGTAAATTTTGCCAGATTGCTTCTTCTGATTGGTGTAAATAAAACAACTGCTCAGCCTATGAAACTGCCTTGCCTATTCTATCTAATGTAAATTTGATTATTTTTCCAAATAAATACTAAAATCAAAATTAAAACAGAATACTGTTGTCAATTTTTATTTCTTTCACACACGCAAGGTGTGCTCCTTATACTAGTATAGTATAATGGTATGTCTCCCAATAAGCCTTTACGCTATTCTTTCTCAGTCTGATTAATATAAATGGAAGTATGGTAAAGTATCAAATTTAATCTAAGTATTAAAGCTATTTTATTTCATTGCATTGCTGGCTGGACCCGAATTCAATCGAGTGATATAATATATATGTATAAACGACGGCATACGAATGAATCAGTTTAATTGAGCGTATGTGTACTAGGATAATTTGGGACCTCAAGCTTAGCTCGTAAGAATAATTTGTGCATAAATGATGATATATAAAAGGAAGGAAGGAGATGAGAGTAAAATTAGTGAAATTTCATAAAGGGAAGCACTTGCGTTCTTAGTCTGATACATCACGAATAGGATATTACTTGAATCAATACCTTAGCCGTCTTAGTACGAGTTACTTAAATGTGTTCCACCTAATCTAATATTGTTCACTAATTTCCTATTAGAGAACAGAATAAATTCCGGTTCATTACTCTTTGAAGTTTAAATTTCTGGTTCAGTACCCTCAAATTATTTCTTCGCTGAGTACTCATCTGGAAAAGTTGTGTGTTTAATACCCTCTTAGGATCGTTTTATGTGTTTAGCGGGGGTGTACAAACACTCGATTATCTATGTATAGTTTCGGTTTTGGACATATTAAAGATCAATACCGGTGCTTGATATATTTGTCTGTTAACTGGTGCGAAAAAGACCGATCAGTTTTGAACCAGGACGGGATGTGAATGTGTGTGTGTTTCTTCTCGGTACAAAAGAGTTTGTTTATGGAAGTTTGGAGCTTAATCTCCTACGTCTCCCCTTCTTCCCGGTCAGGAAGGTATTTCACTATAAGCATCGGTTTACAACTCTTAGTCGTACAACCTCCTTAAGAATACGTTAGCAAGTATAAACATATGATACTTTCCCGCTGATCTTCTGTCGAGAGAAGAAAGAGATGTAAGGCCTTCAATCTTGGACATGGTCATGAGGATCATAGGCGTATGCCCGGCCGGGCTTACCCCTTAGGCGTACGCCAGCACCTCCGAGGGGTGATGCTTTTCCTTCTACACAGCTGCAGAGCCCCCTGAAGAAGATGAATAGGGCATGCTATTGGATAGAAAACTGGTGATGGGTTAGGCTGATTAAAAGAAAAACAGGTTTGGGCTTTTTTTTTTTTTATTTCTATTAAGTATTAATTAGTCTTATTCGTTTTGGGCTTTATTTGCTGATTTTTGGCCATCTATGCCATCTTTTTTTAATTCATTTTATTTATGGGCCCAATTTAGGTATTTCGTCTTTGAACTTGTTTATTTACTTTTAATTCTGTGGTAAGTTTTTTTAAAATTAAGTTATAATACAAAAATTACATTTCAAAATAAAAATGTCATCCCGCTATAGAAAAATAAATATAGTTAGTATCATAAAGAAGGATTCTTTTGGAATATTGACCGAATCGAATACCGACAATTGACAAAATATCAACCATTTGGATAAAAAAAATGTAGTTAACATTCACGGTTAAGGCATGCATATTTTAGCATATCCTTGTATGTGCAAATATATCAAGTTATTTTATATATTTATATTATTAATTAGGTTATGTAGAAAATAAAATTTTACAATAAGAATAAAATTGAAGTAAACTAAAATATAGAGGGTAAAATTATAAAAGCACATTCAATTGGACATACTAAAGAGCAGTTTATGCTCACCTTTCACCCAAAATATAATAGAATAGACACGGATGGATTTTTTATGTGGCTTGGTTGACGAACGGGACACTGTGATTAAGCAGTCATGTCCATTTTTCATTTCCGGTGGCCAACTGTTTTGTAATAAAGTGAGGCCCCAAACATAAACGTTGATCATACAACTGTGTCCCCCAGATTAACGGGCCAAAATTCAGTCTTGTCGAGCCCCCATGTGTACAATCCTAGATCCGTCATTGGTTAGATGCGTTTTTTTTTTTCAGTTTTAAAAATACAAAATCAAACCCAATTGCAAAACATGTATTGGTTTTTTTTAAATCCTAACCAATCCATCAAAACGATAACCAATACTTGTTTGGGTTTGGGTCAATTGGGTTGGCCGGTCCTACGGTCAAATGGTGTCCTGGCCCAGCCCAGAAGAGACGGCCGATAATGATAAAGCCGAAGGAGGACAACCTTTTGAAGCCCAACGCCAGAAATTGTGTAATTGAATCTAATCCTCACCATTTCAGAATCGGAACTGTGCTGCTTCGATCGGAGCCGAGTCTTGCCAATTGAGAGTCTAATATCTGTGACGCCATGTGAATTGAAGATCTAGGTACTTCTATTGGCTTTTGAGCTGTTCTTTTGTTCATGTGGTTAACGTTCCTGCTTGATTTTCTTTCATGTGTTCTTCCTTTTTTTACTAGTCAGGCATTAGATTTGCAATTGCGGAAAGTTTGGTCTGCTAGGCCACGTTGTGCGTTCTATGTTAGCACCAAATTTATGTTCTCCGTAATCATTTATTTTAAATTGTCTTTCCAGCCATCTTGATTTGCGAAAGTTAGGATTTCAATTGTAATTATCAATTGAAATGAGATCAGGGTGTTAATGGGTTTGATTGAAATTCAACTGTTTGTAGTCTTAGTGTCGCTCCATTTTGTACTACATTACGTTCATCGAACCACTGTATCTCAATGATTTTGGTGCTAAGAATTGGATAACAGACTTTTGCTTACATAAATGCCTATGTAACAATTTTGTTTTGCAGCGCTTGGTTGATCTGTTTTCGTTGCTGCAATCATCTGATAAAGGTTATGGCACCCCAAAGGAAGAATAGAAAGGGTAATGCAACTAAACCAACTGATGAGAAGAAGCTTGATAATAGGGAGGAGTCCACTGATTCTCCCAAATATTCTTCAAAGCAAGATGTTACTGGCGACGAAAAAGAAGTTGAAAAAATGCGTGGTGATACAAAAGAACCTGTGATAACGAAGAAGAAGCCCTGTTCATGGCTAAAGCTCGACAGGCTCACTGAAAACAAATCACTTCCTCAGAGTTCTAAGGGCGAAGATGCCAAAGATGTACAAGAAAAGGACAATAAGAGAAAGAGACATGAGCAAGGAGAGAGAAGGGGTAATCAAGATCCAATTCGCGGGAAAAAGCACAGCGACAGTAACTCATATCGTCATGCAAAGGGAAAGGAGAGTGTTTATGCTAGTAAGCAAGAATACTTGGAGAAAGCGGACAGCCCATCTGAGAACAATCTCGGCGGTTTGATTTTTATGTGCAATGCCAAAACTAAGCCAGATTGTTTTCATTACCAGCTAATGGGTGTACCAACAAAGAATAAGGATATCTTGGAAAAGGTCACGGCTGGTCTTAAGCTCTTCCTTTACGATTATGATCTCAAGGTTATGTATGGAATTTTCGAGGCAGTTTCCTCTGGCGGCATGAAGCTCGAGCCAGCAGCCTTTGGTGGTGCTTTCCCTGCACAGGTCAACGCTTTCCCTTTGCCCCTACTAACTAACTGAGAGCTTCCCATTTTCTTCGATGCGCTAATATTTTTGAATTATTACAGGTCAGGTTCCGAATTCACAAGGACTGTCTACCTGTACCTGAAAGTATGTTCAAGAAAGCAATTAGTTACGACGAAAGGACTCGCAAATTCAAGACTGAGTTGACCGCGAAGCAAGTAAGAAGACGACTCCCATTTTGTTTATTCGTTTGTATCCTGATTATTATGATTATTCTACATTATTGTTAAGCTGAACAGAAACTTCGTCACTCTTTATCTGTATGATAATCAGCTTATTGTTTCCTCTATAGGTACGAAAACTATGTGACTTATTTCGTCCTACCCCATGCTTACAAGGCAAAAATACGGTGCCTGAAGATGGTCCTCCACTCATTCACGCTCATGCTCAAGCATCCGAGTACCGGCAAAGAGAAGTTCCTTCTCCAGATCCACTTTTTATTACCGAGAAAGATTACAGAAATTATGGTCTGAAACAGGGAACCATCCCAACACAATTGATCGCACCAACAAACGAAAGCTCTGACCCCACACCCAACCCCAATGAACTCGACCAAGACATACGGAATTTCCTGAGAAATCCCTCTTCGTCGAGTTATTCGAGCATCAACCTTTCTGTGCAGCCTAGTGTTAGAGAAACGCATGATCCTCATTTCCTCAGAACAACAACCCATGGAATACAAAGTTCTGTGACTCCATCAGTGATGAGTAATGGGATCGCAGTGAGCCATGGTGCAGAGGCATGTAACCCTTATGACGAAAGGACCACAGAATTGGTGAACCGCTATCTGAATCTACCTGGGGTCCCACATATTCCTACAAAGTCCTATATTCAGCAGCCAAACGAGCCTTATGGGAACGTTCTGCCATCATCGTACCAAAACAGTATGCGCACGACTCAACATGGGTTGACAGATCACAGTTTGGCTAGTTATACTTTTGGACAGCACTCCAATTTAAGTCGAATACCATTTTATCCTTTGTCGGTGCCTGGCCCTAGCGAATCACTAGTGCTAGCTCAGCAGAGAAGTGATTTGATGTCTGAGCCAGCTTCACAGCGCTACTCTTTTGCTGGGCCTCCTCGTTCGGGACAACACTGAATACGAAGTTCATTCGGTTTGATTGGAGGCCCAACTTCATGTATACTATTCCTGCCCTTCAGTTGCAAAGGTTGTGCTTGTAGTGTGAAGAAAGATATTTGATCCTTGCCCATGATTGTTGTTCTCAGTTTGTAGAACGAACAATAGAGGTTTTGCTTAGCAGATTGCAAGTTTTCTTTATGTGAACTCTCTCAAACAGAGGTCCTTTGGTTAATGGGGGACCAACAGCCTAGAGCTGAAGCTTGAAAACAGCACTCAGTCAGTTCAATTGTATTGTTGCCGGAGATATTTCAGACTTCGATCGTTATTTTGCGAAGTGCATTTGCCTCCCATTTCTGTACTGCACGTATAATATTTCCTCGTCATATAAAGTGAAGTACCTTTTTCCAATAATATTTTACCCATACGTTGAATTGGTCGCTCTTTGCAATCAAGTATCTACAACTAAATTCCCATACAAACACCACCGTGTCCTATATGTATTATATACTAATTCATCGTAAAAAAACGAAGTCTAAACAGAGATGTCAAAATAATACTATTGACGCTGATCTTAATATATATATTTCATTCATACCGTCTACCGACGATGCACAAGAGAACGATAACTACTATTCTTGAAACACTCCCAACGCGGAGTTATTACTAGGCCGCATGACTCCTCCTCCTCCTCTAAGTTGTGATCAGTTATTATTATTACCACCCTTTTTTCCCTGCTGGGCAAAGCTTAGCCCCATGAGACACAAGGAAGACAGAAACGTCGACATGCCCTGCCTCGATAGCCATAAGAAGGGGCGTCCTCCCATCATCAGCGACGACATCCACCCTCGCTCGCCCTCGACCCACCAACACCTTCACACTCTCCATATTCCCTTTGAAAGCAGCTCTATGCAAAGGCGTCCAACCGTTTTGATCCCTTTCGTCGACAATCGACTCGTTATTAGCCCCACAAACATCATCCAAGCATTTAGAGATCCTTCCTACGTCGTCTTTCCTCGCTCCTTCGCCTAAAATATCTCCCAACCTCAAGGCATCGTAGAGGTGAACGTTTCCCCCGTCGATTGCCACGTCGAAGGGGGTTTTCTTACCCACTTTGGTCAGCGCATGTTTGGAGGCGAAAGAGTGGTCGGTTATGTACTCTACTGACTCGAGATCGCCCCTCTGAGATGCGTAGTGAAGGGGAGTGAAGCCCTCGTCGTCTGCTACGTCGACTTCGCTGCCCGAAGAGACGAGAAACCTAACGGCTTCTATCTCGGCGTGGATCGAAGCCATGTGAAGGGGCGTTTGTCCTTGAGAATTCTTGGAATTCAAGTCTATTTCTGGGTAGCCCAAACAAAGGATCTCCATGAGATCAACCCTATTCATAGCAGCAGCGTCGTGTAATACGAGGTCGAACTTGTCGTCTATTGCACAACCGTACTGAATCAGAGTTTCTACTATGGTGGAATTCCCATGCCCAACTGCCAAGGCGAGCAAAGACGTATCATTAGACGAATCTCCGAGCCTATGGTTGACATCAGCTCCAGCCTCGATTAGAACAGAGACGAAGTGGGTCTTACCGTTCTTGATACCGAGTTTCAACAACGAAGTGAGCTGAGACCTATCGCACCATGAGATGGCCTTGGAGAAGAGGAATTCTATCTCAAGGGGTTTCTTACAAGGGGAGAGGAGATGCTCGGCGACATGTGGGCCGACGAAGATTATGGGTATCTCCGCGTCCTTGAAGATATGTGGGCCTGGTTTCGAGAAGAGTAGGCGAAGGTCTTCCATGGTGGCTTTGCGAGTGGGGAGCATCGAAGATCTTACGAGGATTGCGTCGGGCGGAGTGGAAAGAGGGGGTAGATCATCGCATGATTTGGAGAGTTGGATGGTGTAGGAAGAAGTCGAGAGAGGTTGGATTATCGAAAAAGGTTGTGGGAAGGAGAAGAGAGATGGGTTCGAACATGTGAGGGAGATTGCTACGGGCATGGTGTGCATTAGATTGGTTAGCTTGAATGTTGCTTGATTATGTTTTTGGAATCGAGTGAATATGAAATGGAGGACTTGAGGCTCTGCCTTGATTAGTCTGTCCATGGCTTGCTTTTCCAAAGAAGACGAGAGAGAGAGAGAGAGAGAGAGAGAGAGAGAGAGAGAGAGAGAGAGATTAACGACTATTTTATTGATGGGTTTTTTGGTGATTTGTGTTTGAAGTTTTAACTGGTCTTCGGAGAATTTCTATTATATGTTGGATTGTTTTGGGCTGTAGTGGCAGGACAGACTTTGGTATTTTGTTACGTAATTATGTATTCCTGTATTATGCTTGGAGCCTATTGTCATGGAGTCTTAAATTGAAGGTTGATTGCGACATATAAGTAAAAGTCAAGAGGGGGAAACATTGCGCAAGAATTGACGGAATTGTAAGAGAAAGACATGCATATTTTAAAGTTATTACACTTAGATGTCCAATAAATTATGTTATGGTACCCGTATGAAACATTTCTTACACTTAAGTACCCGCAAGCGCAAACCAAACCAGCACACTATTGTGGGGCCAATTCAAGTATCAATCACAGGCCCAGCCCAACTGTTTCCGTACATGCCCTCAAAATTGAAATCGCTGTAACCCACCCACTCTTCAAGCGGCCGAATTCGAAGACTCGCAAACATGGTACGTCGGCTCGTATTTCGCTTCATCTTGGCGTCTCTACTAGATTTGCTTTCTTGCTTCGTCGTCTCGTGTCTAATTGTTGCTTCGTTTGCGATTTCTGCAGTTGTTTTTTTCATACTTCAAGGAGTTGGTTGGGAAAGAAGTGACGGTTGAATTGAAGAACGATCTGGCGATTAGGGGAACGCTTCATTCTGTAGATCAATACCTCAACATTAAGCTCGAGAATACCAGGGTTGTTGATCAGGACAAGTACCCTCACATGGTACGTCGGTTTTTTCCCCTTTCTCTGTAATTAGGGTTTAGGGATTTCAATTTTTTGGTTCTTATTTCTTCTCGTATTCACTTTTCATGCGCTTTCCCCCATCATCTGATTCAGTTTGAGAAAATAATGGTGCAAAGAAATAGCTTTTTTATGCAGGCACTATAGTTTGGTCCTTAGTTTATATTGTTTTAAGTGGAGAAGCTTCTTATGCTTTAGAATTGGTTGGTTTAATAATAATACTATGTATGTAAATGTGTTGTATTGCAGCTTTCTGTGAGGAATTGCTTCATAAGAGGATCTGTGGTGAGGTATGTGCAGTTGCCACCCGATGGAGTTGACGTCGAACTGCTTCACGATGCCACAAGAAGAGAAGCTCGAGGTGGCTAAGTAGTTAGTGTAAGCTCTTTAGTAATATTTTCTTGTTTTTTTTTCCTTCTTCTTCTTCTTTAAGTTTGCTTTCAACTTTTCATATCTCGGATTATCTTTCTGGCTTTTGAGTCGTGAAATATTGTATAATGCTTGCTGTTACTAACTTCTGGGGAATTAAATACTTGAGATGGATCAGTACATATTTTCCAGATCTGTGCCTCTTTTAACTCAGTTTTTACGTACTCTGAGTGTGGTGCAGTTTGCGTTGTTCCTTTATTTTCGGAACAGCTAATGACCCGATTAACATAATCTATCAATACTAAGCACGGACGATATGCAGAGTCAAATGTTACTGGGGACTTTTTTCATTCACCAAATCGTTCACTTTACAGTCTTTTGGAATGTGTAGTATATGTTTTGCAAACCCAAATACCTACGGTCCATATATAGATATATCATAGGCACTTCCATCGATCATATTTGTCCTTCATGAACACCCTCAGCATCGACTCGGTGATTGAGGTTTTGTTCAACCAATTTCACGCCGAATTGTTAAATGTTTTGAATAAAATTCTTAAATTGCGGTTCTTGAAAATAAAACATATGCGTTTTGAGGGGTTTAGGGCGGTTGCGGTTGGGTTTGAACTATTATAAGTAAGATATTTATATTTTATCTAATGACTCCTTAACGAGTATGGACTCAGGCCAGAATTGATCAATGTTGCTATATTTTAATAACAAATATACGTGTAATTGTTACCCGGAGAAATTACGTAGTTAGCTTAGAATATGAAAATCGTGAAACACAAAGTATTTGGGCATATCTCCTTTACTTGAGTTATTCTTTTCACCAATGTATCTCGACTTTCATTAATCTAAAAACACAACCGACTTCTTGTTTAGCATGAAAAATAAAAAGTAGCATATAAAATAAAAGTAGTCCTAGCCACATATAACTATTTTTACCATCCGACCAAAAATTACCAAGACACACCACACCACACCACAATCCAACTCCCTGAAAAATTCCAAACCTGCTGAGAAATCACAAATGCAAATTCACCAAACCTAATAACCATACCACTGAAAATCAAACATTAATTCACTTTGTTTCGTATGTAGATCTTTATCGTAATTAAGTTGTTTGCAAGCTTATTTACATCATTTTTTTCGTCTTTTACACACTTACCTTCATAGGACTTTAAGGCGTCAGGTAAGGCGAGAAGAACGAAAACGAGCGAAAAAACGAACGAAGGCCGTGGAGAGAACTTAGAGGAGACCTCTACTTGGCCTACAAACAAGAAGATATTTTTTGGAAATGGAACTTACTATCTGCCCGGGCTTGTTCGTGGTGGCGTGGGTTGATGTGGGAAATTATTTGTGTTCAAAATTATCGCAAGTAGTTATTGTTGAATTGGGTTATACTGTAAGTCCATCTGTGTTTTACAATATAAGATGATGTAGTAAGAACAATGTGGAGGAAGCAAAAGAAAATCGATTCTATCTTCAATCTTTATCTTCATCGCCTCTTCTCATTGATCTTTAATCTTTATTTTTCCTCTTTATTTTTACCTTCTCCTAACTTACTCTCCCTCAATCTCTCTAATTATTTTGCCTCTCGTCTATCGATCGTCCTTCGATCACTATTTTCCACGGATATAAAAACAACCCAAGTAAAAAACCTGTCCAATTTCGGCAGAGATCTTACACACATTCCACATATTATAACTAAATCAACATCTAGAATTTCTAATCCTTAAGCCGACCAAACAACGTCTAAAAGTCTCGTTCGTCACACACCCCTAATGACCATACAATGATTGTCATCGATATAGAGAAATAAGCAAATGTTGAAATCCCAACAAATGAATCTGCCAACGAAAACCATTACTTCAGAATATGGTCAATAAACAAAGAATAACAAGAATGGCGGCAACGAAGAGAAATCAATCAATCAGCGAGGAGCCCCAAAAATGCGAGAGTAGGGAGAGATGACAGAGCCTTTGACGTAGCAGCGCCTGGAAATGCTACTACTGTTAGATGAGGAGTTATTATCATTAACAACCCATTCGATCTCACTCAAATTGGGCGTCTCCACGAAAACCATGTCGAACTCCCCCACCTTGACAACCTTCCCTCTCTTCCCAGCTCTCAGCAAAAGAAGGCTAGCCCTACCACAGTAGGAAAATATACCCTTCTCCAGGCAAAGTATGTCCCCTGGCTCGAAGGCCTCGCACTCGTCTCCCCGCAGCTGGAAGTGCACGGCGGCGGTGTCGTCGGCGACGAGGGCGAGGCACGACTTGTTCTGCTGTCCGTCGAAAGTGGGTTTCGCCTTCTCTAAGAGTATGAACCTAGCGTCGATGTTGTTCTGTGCTGCCGGCGAGATGCTGATTAGAGGCGGCGTTTGATTACTATTGTTGGTCATGATTTGGTTGGTGGTATCTCTATATCCTCTTGCTTGTCGATTATGATGCTGATTTGGGGACGAGTTGAGACTTGAGAAATTGGATTGAATGATTGGTTCTTCTTCTATGTAACGTATCGCCGCCGATGTTATGGATTCTGCAAACCCGAAAATTGAACAGTTTCGATCCCAATAGACGACTTTGTGATGATTTGGGCCTTAGTTTGGAAGATCAAATTTAAAAATGTCAGGAGAAGGCCTCTTGTTTCCAACAATCTCTTGGCCTATTTCATTCAATTCTTATTTATCGAGTTGTTTTGAGTTCTCAGTTAACTTACATCCCTTGCGAATTTATCGAGTTGTTTTGAGTTCTTATTTTCCGCATCTTCAAAACCTTGACTAGGGATGTTTTCCGCATCGAGAGAAATTATTTCAAAAATCTCGTAGGGTGGGGATCTCGCCGAGGTTGGGGACAGAGGTAGATTTTTTCCAGTTTACTTAGCGGAAATGTGGATTATTTGTGCAACGAGTTGAATTGAAGGTAATGAAAAAATAGTCTCTATTCACAGTAAATAAACAAGGAATAACAACTAATGGTAATGAGAAAAACGAGAAACCATGGTTAGGTTTTGCGTCATAACGAAACAAGTGAAGGAGGACTAATTCCACCACCGCCGGCAGAGGTTGCTTTACTCGAATTCCTCTTAGTCGAAACGAGCGGATTATTCTCCTCGTCGTCGATGGAATTCGGTTTCTCAATCTCAATCCCTTTGAAAACGGGGTGCACATACGCATCTTTCAGGTAAGCTCTCAAGTTCAAGTTTGGCTCCGTAGCCCTTTCCAACGTGTCCTTAATCATAGCTTCCTGCGTGCGTTTCACTCCATAATTAAGGAAAATTCATCCTAAAAAGGCATCGGATATTATTATATATTGCCAAGGAAAGGACACAAACCTGAAGCGGGAATCGCACAAAGGCCGATTCGAATCGTCCCTTGCAGAAGTAATGGAACCATATTGTCATGATGGGGAGGACAAGTAAAATTGGAGTCGACGTTGCTATACTCTTTGAGCTCAGCAATCCCATGAGAAGGAGCTGGGAGATTATCAGACCGATGATTATGCGAAGGTGCACGTCTGGCCAGTATGCAGCTGCGCTTTCGTACTTCTGGTCATACACATTGATTATCTGGAATAATAGAAGAAGAGTCGTCGAATAAATTGAAAAAAATTAAAACCTTTTACCTGTAGCTTCTCGGAATATAACTTCAATGGGGAGATAGATATATAGATAGATTACCTGATGGCGATAGACGACGTAAGCAAAGGCGAAGAAGATGATGATAAAAGGCAAAATGAAGGGTGTGACTACGGAATATATGAGGCCCAGCAAGAAGTACAGTTGTATACGAGGTTCAGATATTGGGTAATTTATGCTTCCGGGATCTGTTGCCTCTTCTCTGTCCTGCTCTGTTTTAACCAAGAATGTGTTTTTAAGGTGGAATAGGACTAAAGGGACCAGTCTAAGGATCTCTGCAGCAATGCCAGCCCAACCGTCGACCATAATATATGAAATAAAGAAAGTGGCTTTCATGGGAATCGCAACACCCACAGTCTTTGGAATCCTGCAATAAGTTAGTTAAAACATCATTCTTGAGAAACTAATATGCTGTACTAAATGGTCAAGCTTTGATTCGATTGTTGAAATCATAAGGAGACGAGCGTGGAAATGTAAGCACATACTCTGAAGGTGGCTGATTAAGAAACTTCTGTAGCTGTTGAAACGCTGCTCCAGTGATGACACTGCCGAAGAATACGTTAACAAGTATGAACAAATGATACTTTCCCGCTGATCTTCTGTCGAGAGAAGAAAGAGACGTAAGGCCTTCAATCTTGGACATGGTCATGAGGATCATTGGAAGAACAGCAAGAAATATCTTCAATACAAGGCCCGGAAGGAAGCCTTGAACAACAGACTTGACCTTTTCCCTGAAATGACAGAACCATAAGAAAGAAAACACCAATTTAGACACCCTCATCAACTAAGGGCTACTATGACCAGCAACAAATAAACTAAACAAATAAAGAAATAAACACCGGATTTTAAAGCATTATAGATGTTTTAAAAGGAATAGAAACTTAGAGAATGCCTAAGCTTACGTTTCAATCAATGGCTTTAGGAATGGAAGCACCTTTTCAATCCCATCAATACTTGCAAGTGACTGTACAAATGCTATTGGGATCATGAAAAAGAACGTAAGGAAGAACATTGCAACGGCCATCAACAGTCTCTTGACAGCAAGCTCAACGTATGGTATAGCGAGGTTGTCCCAGTAAACATCGCGTGGTTCTGGGGCCCACTCCGTCAGCCATATCGTTGGGTCACTTGTCTGTTGAGTCTGAGCACAAACAGCCGCTCCCCATCGAGATTTAAAAGAAACAAATGCTGCAGGAACTAAGGCCTCGGGATCCCTGATTACCCTTTTCCTCTCCGCAGCTTCCTGAATCAAAGATGAGATCATGAGCAAATTGGTAAGCAATATGAAGAAATGTTCTTCGAAGGTATTCATCTTCCATCAGCAACTGGGAAAACGAAACGGAAAAGGTGAGAAAAACATAACACACCATTTAAGCCAACTCAAGGATCTATGGATATTAGGGCAATGAAAAGAGCGAAAAAAAAATGGAGTAAGACCGAATAGATTTATAATAATTGTTGCTTGGCGTGCTTACTTCTTGACTCGTCTTCTCAATTTCTGCCGTGTAGTAGTCAATAGCATCAACAGACTTACCCCATAGGCCCCAGAAACCTGTCTATAACTTCACAAAATGAGATGGAATAAATACGTGAAGGTACAACCTCAAACAACAGTGACAGCATTTGTTGATGTTGTAATAAAACACGGTGCAATTATTGATTTGGAATGCATGTAGAAACACCTTTGTCGTAGGTCTTTTTTTCGGGTTTCTCTCATATCTCGTTTGATAGTATGTTCTCCAGTTGTATAAACTCTTCTTCTTCTCCACAAGTTTGGCAAGCTGGTTTGCGTTATACACGGTCTACAATATAGTATTCACAAGCTTAGTGCGACTTAAATGTAAGATATCAGCTTTGCAGTTCGTGCATTTTCCTATTTCATTGATGTAATTTTCTAGTGGAACTATACATGCAAGTACTAGCTAATCCTAAACTAACCCTTGAAGAATAAAAAATATAAAGAAGAAAAATGGAGAATTCCCATGATAACACTGAATTTCCTAATGATCCATCGTCAGTAGTTCCCATCTCGACGAATCCATACATGAATGTTTTTATGATCAACCAACTCTTTAGGGCTAGAAGCATTGACAATTATTCGGTATATTTGCTATGAAACTCAAACCTGATGTGTGAGATAGTTCTCAGGGTGATTCACACAAAAGAAATGCTCCACATGTTCGCTAATAGATTCATCAGGATCTGGTGGAACATTTCTCACAAGGACCTGAAATTAAAGATGGTATTCACATAACAGTCGAGGAATTTTTTTTTTTTTATTTTGCAATGTTAAAGAACTCACTGTAAATTGATCTGGTCGGCGGTTTTCATCAGCAAGGAACCGCAACCTTTTGGCCGTTACATTTTTGTACTCCTTGTAAAGGACATAGCATGTCCAAAATGTGAATACATATGCCATTACTATGTGTGCCAAAAACCTGAATGGAAGACAAAGTCTTTAACCAGACGAAAAAGTGCAAATTCTTCACTTAAACAAAACAAACAATTATTAACTAAGTGCTACCTTGAATTGAAATGGGTCACATTACAAGGTTGTGACTAGGATCATCAGATCATGATAGAGTATCATATAAGAAAAAATCAAGTAAACTTCAGGATTTCGTGAATCAATTTTTTTCCATTTTTGACATCTATCAACTTATTATAATTTCATCCCTACTTCAGATTTTTCTGAGGATATCCATTGGTCAGAGCAGTTGGAGACATACAAATGATTTACATGTAACTTAATTACCTTGATGTTGATGCACGCAGATGAAACTAAATGCAACTGCAAAGATGTAGAAGCAGTATAAAATTTCACCTCAAAGAACCATCAGGAACATTGGATATTGAAAGCTTGTCAATGTCGCTGTACGTTAGATCTTTGATATCATCAAGTGTGGACCCAGTCCAATTAACAGGCACTAATACCGCAAAAGCAAGTATAGCAATAGGGACAAAAATTTTCAATCTGCACTAAAAAAATAATGTATCAGAATGTGAGAAGAGTTAAAGCACTTTTTCCTATTTCTTTGTAATAGTCATTACAATGGTATGATTACACGTGAATGAAAACATGGATTCACAGTATTTGATGGCCAAGGTTGTAAAACATGGATTGACAGTATCTGATGGGCAAGATAAACAGATTAATATGAAAGATTGTGCTGAGATGAGGATGTGAAAGTTTTGAACCTAAAATACGTACCCAAGAAGATAAATTCTTATGTAAATAGTAGAATCGAGACCAGCGTGTTCTATGAGTTCAGGTTCTGGCATTCTTAATGCAGCAGGCATCCAAGTCCAAAACATTAAATAGGATCTGTAATCTAAATTAACGAACTTCTTCACTGATGGCCCTGACCTCCTGGGGCTTGCTCTTATGCCCTTTTTGTACCATTTGGGGAAGTATACTCTATCGTTGAATGGTTGTAGGCGCAAGAATGCAAAAGCCAAAAGAAATGCCAAAGCAGATAAAAGGTTGATGGAAGCAGCTACTGTAATATCCTGAACACTAGCCATGTTTCAACACCTGCAAAGAATAAAAGAAAACATAAATTCGATTTTCTGTAATGATCACCGTGGAGATATTATGTTAGAGAACTGGTCCATAGGTGGTGTACAGATGCAATTTGTTTTGATATATTCTAAACCCATAGAATATCAAACAATCTCCCACTTAAGTTTATTGCCAACATAAACAATTCAAAGTAACCAGATAAAATAAATCCTAGTTTTGCGTTTGCAATGCTCAAATAAAACACAGGCATCAACATGAACCAGAAAACTCGAGCCGATCATGCAAACCTAACCCATCGTTCATTATCATAAAAACACACCTGCTAAAGAGAGAATCCATACCCTACCTACATATGTTAGGAAAACGAAGTAATCCGTGAAAGACACATCAGATACAGAAAGCTCAAAAATCACCCAACGATTGAAAAAAGTTATTATCAACCATTTCGATGCTTGTGCAGTATATTTTATTTCTTCGTACCTCGATTTTACCTTTAACCCCCTCAAACCGAACAAAGCGAGATGATTAATGCTGAAAAATTCTCGAATTACAAGGCTAAGAGCGTTAAAGTAACCAAATGTGACTCCTCGAAGCTTCTCAGTTACGAGACGAACGAGATTGAAACCAAGGGTTTGTTCCCCCACTCCGTTTTCGTAAATGGTTTTTGGTTGAATTGAAATTGAAATCGGCGAGGCGAGGCGAGGACTGCAAACGCATATAGAACGCGGGCGGTGGATTCGTTGTTCGATTGACAAGTGGGAGTTCGTTTGTGAACGTTAAATAGCCGTACAATAGAATTACGCAGAAGGTTTTGATTTTGAATTATGAGATGACGAATATACCCCTAAACTCGATCTCAGTCTTGTCTTTATAATATACCTGCGTATGTACTTTGATTTCTTTACATTATAAAAACCAAGCAGTGCATTCCGAGGTAGTTAACTATTTAAATTTCATCTGAAATATATTACTTATTTATTACTTATGTTGTTCGATCGTTGATGGGAGTTTTATATTATACAATAATATCACAGGCTGTTTTGTGCTGGTCGGAGACGGCAATTTTTCTTCCTCAAATAAACAAAAGAAACCATTTGATGACGTTACGCTCCAAATCTCGTAAGTATTAACGTCGTCGACCAGTCAATTGCAGGAATTTTTAATAAAACTTTCTTTAAGGATTATATATCATATTCCAAATGTTATTTGTTCCAATAGGGTGGTTCAATAAAAAAACTACAATAACTTTGCGATAATGGTCTCAAAGTCCAGGATAATTATCAAAGCGTTTTGACCATATGATGGAATCAATTACCTGTGATATGGTTTATACGCGTGCTTCCACGTTGCAACCAACTGTTAACGCTTCAAGGACAAGCAAAGCGTATATGACAACTATACTAATAAATCGCATTAATTATTTTAAATCAATATGCAATTTTAATTTTAGTTTAGTCTTGTAATTTATGTAAGTGAACTGGACTTTACTTTTATAGAGTCTAGTGATCTTTATATTTGTAATGAACTTACGGTGGCCCAAGTATTATATACCAACTTGTGGTATAAATATTAAAATCATAACAAATAATTAGACGTGTCTTGTGTGAGAAATAAAGAGAGAGAAATTTTTAGTGAGAGAACTCCCAAGACTCCTCAAGAACACGCACGCACACCCCACGAAATTCACTCCCTTCATTAAATTGTTGTAAAATCGTCATAATACAGAATTAATATGCACAATCAGTACACGAAAAATACTTTCCAACTATCGGGGACTAATAAAATAGTATTCTTCCTAATTTCAGTGGCAATCCTAATCCTTGAAGTGTGATCCATTTTCGCCCACTTCGCCAAGGGAACTCAAAACACGCATGAAAAAGATTTATGTTTTGGTGCATTGTCTTGAAGCATAGCACCACTACCTGTTCGTGATCGCATTGGGCATAATCTTGTCACTGATTTTTCTACATCTTATAGTCAGACTTCAACCTTGATCAATCCTGACTTTGGTTTCTTCGATCTACTCTTAGTTCTGATTTGATTTTAAATTTTGGTTTCAATAACTGAACCTATTGATAACTAGTAATTCAGCACATTCGAACTATTTGCTCTATAAAGTATGAATTGGTATGTAATTATAGTTTTATATTTGTTATCCATACTATATTTATTTTGTTTATTAATTTATTATATAATTTACAAAAGTTGAACTCTAACGTATCAATATACTAGTTATCCTGCACTCTCTCACACGTGTGCAACTAACAATTAAATTTAAAATGTAGCTTTTTTTCTTTTAAATAATTTAGTTAAGCGTTATGTAGTGGTAGTGAATGAAGTGAGTGGTTATATCTTCGTACAATAATTTTATTATTAATTGTTTACTTTAAACAGAATAGATTATTATTTTATTAATTAGAAATTTTACAGACCAAATCAATTTGAAATTGACAGTTTGTATCACCCCTCACCAACTATATAATAGTATAGATTTAATGGGCGGTTTCCTTTGAATTATTATTTATAATAAAGAAAGAAATTGACAGTTAGACTAAACTTTTAATAAAAGAGTATATAGATGAGACTATCAACGTAACTAATTTAATCGCCAATTCCGAATCAACCTTGTTTTAAGAAATCCACAATAATACTAGATAACGTAAACACAAACGCAAACATGCAGTAAATCTGCTCTAACAGTAATGCAAACGCATACGCAAATGCATTTTTTCTCTTTTTTTTTTCTCTCATGTTTCAAAAGCAAATTTGCGTTGGACACAAATATCCGTTTGATGTTATAAAATCGCAAATAATTTATTTACTTGTATTGAATTATTAACCAAACATGTAAAAAATATAAAATAAGTATATTAAAGAATTTGAAAATTGTATACTCATTATGACTATAAATTGACATAATAAATAATATTTTAACCTTCACACTTATTTAGTTTTTTTATATCTTATTATTTATGTTTATATTTTATTTATATGTAATATAATCAAATATTATTTTGACCACAATATAGAATTTAACTATTTTACAAATATCACAATAAAAACATAATAATTGTGATGAATGATTTACTTAAATACCACAAATATTCTATGTTTTTTATAGGTATAAATTATGATTTGCTTAAATATTTTCTAAATCAAAATTTAAAATGAACATTGTGGTTAATTTGTAAAGTAGTAAAATATATGAGGTGATATTGAGAAATATTAAAGTTGGTATGAAAGAGAATATTATATGAATATTCTTTTGCGTTTGCGTTTGTAGTAGATTGTTGGAAAACAATACTGCAAACTATGATGTTACTGTAAAATGCGTTTGCGTTTGGGGTTGATTGTTGGAGATGTCTGACCATTTATACTATTTTATCTATAAAAATTGTCACATTTGGTGTGTCAAACTATTTACAATTTAACCCTTCTTTTTATAAATTTTCGTATCACTTCTAATTTTTTTTAATCTTCTTATTCCCTACGCATTATTTTTCTTTTATATATTTATAATTTCATCTTAAACTTAAATCTCAAAATTAAAATATCACCTATAATTTTATTCTAAGACAGCATAGAGTTTGCCAAAAAGTATTAGGAATTTATAAAGAGCCTAAGGTGTATAAAACTTGTAAATTGGTATGTCAATTAAAGATATTTGCTACATTACCTACTATTTAAAACTAAAAAATAAATAACCAATTGGGGTTGATCCAAGTGGTAAGCAGCTTGGTATCGCTTAAGCAAGGTGGTCTCAGGTTCGAATCCTTGTGTATGCAGCACCCCCTTTTAGGAGTCTCATCTGCCGCTATCAGGTACGCGACGCAGGGCTAACCGGATTAGTCGGGGCAATCCGGAATCGGTCGGGTATCCGAAAAAAAAACTAAAAAAATAAATAAACCACGCACCCTTTAACCGTGAAGCTTGGGAAGTGATATCAGTCCAAAACAAATACCCCTTAAATTTTCCTTATTACTTATATTTGATTTATTTATTTTCACTATGACTTGATAATCGTAAAACGATAATGCTCAAGTTTAGCTAAAGATGATCTGGCGACGTAGATGTATGGATAAAACCAAAACCATTATGATCTTAGCCGAACGTTTTAATTAAAAAAATGTAAACTAAAATGAAAAGTCGATGCCAGCCGATACACGACAATGGCCATACATTAGATCAATGTGATCTTTGACGACCATCGCAGATAATCCTCTTTTTCCTTATTAAAGGGGAAGGACCTTTTTTTTTCTTCTTCTTTTTCTGGTTTCACATTTAAAGCTTCAAGAAATTCAAGCTCCAGCCGCGAGATTCACAAAGGTGTCGCGGCGTAAAATAACCCACATAATAAAAGGATCCTTTGAATTATTCAGGTCAAGACCTCAATGGGTGCTTCTACATCGTTACCAGAAAAATCCGTCCATGAATTTACCGTGAAGGTTCAATATTATTCCTTCATTAACATGATTTGTGCGAGATTTTTATCTTATAATACTAAATGGTGGATTATTGTTGAATATGCTGACTTGTATTAATAATTGTTCTCAGAACAGCAAAGGTAACGATGTGAGCCTGGGTAATTACAAAGGGAAGGCGTTGCTTATAGTTAATGTTGCTTCGAAATGGTAGGGTTCTTATCCTCTCTCTCTCTCTCTCTCTCTCTCTCTCTCTCTCTCTCTCTCTCTCTCTTTCTTTTATGTTTTCATTACTTTAACATGAAAGGATTTGTGGGTTTTCTTGTAATTGCGATAATTGATTGGATGGCACAGTGGGTTTACAAATTCAAATTACACTGAGCTGACGGAGCTCTACTCGCGTTACAAGGACAAGGGTCAGTTTCTTCTCCTCGCTTTACTTGCAGCAGACTTGTAGCTATAATTATGATTAGTTCTTTTTTTTTTATCAAGGAATCAATTGTGTGGTTGATTTTCTCTCTTTTATTTTTTGTGGTGTTAAAGAGGATCCTTCTAGTTTTGGAGAATGATCATTTATTGTATCGTGTGATTATACTGCAAGTGCTTAAACCTGTGGTATGTTGAGGTCATAGGGATGGATATCTTGTGATCGATTTGTCTTCAGTTGCCTTTTGTTTCTGATTCAAACAATATAACTTTTTAAGGTCTTGAGATATTGGCCTTCCCTTGCAATCAATTCTTGAATCAAGAACCTGGAACGAGCCAAGACGCCGAACAATTTGCTTGTACCAGGTTCAAGGCTGAGTATCCCATATTTCAGAAGGTAACGAGTTTCGCCTACTAACTTTTGCTGGAATATATATGTACATATATATATATATTTATATATCTATTTGGATGAGAGTTATAAGCTAAATTATATTCCGAGCCTTACACAAGGATTCTTTGGTTATCCTGGTGAAGTTCGAACTGAACAGAGAAGTACTTTTTGAATTGACTCGAGAGTCTGGTTAAAGCTAAGTCATGCTAAAACAGCATAGACAGAACTGCGAAAGAAACCTAACTTACAAAAGAGTATGTGAGATCATTGAACGACTTCTCATGAATGCTGTGGTTGTTGCAATGTCCTCTCCTATATTGTTTCACTAATCCTTCTTTGTAATATTTTTGTTTTCTCATGAAGGTGAAAGTGAACGGCGCTGATGCAGCCCCAGTTTACAAATTCCTCAAAGCAAAAAAAGGCGGTGTACTTGGTTCAAGAATCAAATGGAACTTCACCAAGTTTTTGGTTGACAAGGACGGAAATGTCCTTAAACGTTACGCACCAACAACTTCGCCCCTGGCAATCGAGGTATCCTCGAACGCACACATATATACATATATATACATGTATATATGTATTTTGTATGTAAGTATAAATTGTGATGATGCTATAGAATGAGTTCCATATGAATACACTTGTATATATGTTGATCACAGAACGACATAAAGAAAGCTTTGGGAGAAGCGTAGAAGACTCGGCTTGTTGCAGTTGGATTACATACTAGAAATCAAAGCTTTAACCGAGTTATTTGTGTGTGTCTCTATGTGGCAAATGATTTCCGTTATGTAATGAATGCTGTCTGTGTCTCTGTGCAATAAATAATATATTCTGTGTGTTGGATGGCGATATATGATGTAACTACATACAACTTCAGATTTATTCATTGTAGACAGAAAAAAAATGGTTCGTTGGTAACTATGTTCGTTGTTTCGTGTCATTGCCTTCGGAATGTTGAACTACAAAGCTTCTCCTTTTGCAAAGGATGGATGTTATCACAATCGTTCTTGGAAATATGGGTGGATCACGTGCCAAGAGCCGTGATTTAACTCACCAACCTCGACATGCGCCGCTCGCATCACGTGCCACAACTGCAATTGTTGAGCCATTTATATCCTTGTGAATGGCACAGTCAAAGTTAAGCTTAATGTCATTATTGCTGGGGCAAACCCACGCGTCTTGGTGATTGGAGGGGACACCATGAGCCGTGAATCAAAGTTAAGCTTAATGTCATTACTGCTGGGGCAAACCCACGCGTTGGTGATTGGAGGGGACACCATGAGCCGTGAATCGAGTAATGACTACGTATTAATGTTTTTCTTTTTCTATTTAATCGTGTGATTACATGTTCCTTGTTTGATTTTAATGCTTGTGTAAGCCTGATCAACATATGCATGATTATTGATTGGTGTATGAGACGGACTAAGTGATTAGATCGGTTAGACAATAAACATCGAACAACGTAAAACCGATCAGAGATGAAATTCGATTTGGTATATGTGGTTTCTGAATCCTTAAGCACCAAAAGCGTTTAACCTCGGGAAATTTAATAGAGATTGAATGCATGCGTAGAAACTACATTTATATGGACATATAGTTGATTAGTCCTCTATTCGCATGGGATCGCTATTGCGGACAAACGAGTAGCGATTATCTTAGGATTACCCTGACTGAGATTCATGATGGTTAGATACAAGTGATTGCATGAAGACGTAGGAATTGTTCGTGCCAAACATGTGCTTTAATCTCGTTTGTCGTTAATTGATTTCATTATCTTTATTACTTGCTATTGATTACTTGCTTTCTTTGCTACTTGTGTCGTTCTAAATCAACTTCGAAAATCATAAAAATATCTTTAGATTAGAATTAGAATAATCTTAAAATTAATCGAGTTCTCTTCGTGGATCGATATCCGAACTTCGTTCGTTTTACTACTTGCACGACCTAGTACGCTTGCGAGTATTCGAGCGTGTCACACTATTATTAAGCAAGTCGAGAATATAGCACGATGTTTCCTCCCCATCCCCTAGGATTTCTGGTACAAGACTGGAGGAAAATGTCGGGGCCTTGGGACTTATAAGAGAACATACCCGCTATGGCATTCTCGATCTCCTCCCTTGTTTACCGTTGCGAAAGAAGCATCGATTCGTAGCCTCAGCAACTTTTCGCGTTACATGCTGGACCGCATTATCTAAAGCAAAGTCTGATGGAGCCGTCGATTCGAAAATGGAGTTAACGTACAATGTCACAACATGTTCAATCTCACCCGGCTCGTTTGCAGCGCCCCACTCGAATCCTTAATACTATGTATCGTATCGCACGACTTCTTGGCCGATATATCGCACGTATCGTATCGTATTTCAATCGCCCCGTTTCAGCCATTCAACTTACTTCTCTGACGCCAACATATCTCCTCCTAACGTGGAAAGTCATGAAGCTCCTTTTGTAACTTCACCTTCTCATCCCGAGTCGAGGGGTGTACTATCAGTGGCTCGAATATCTGCAATTCGTGATTCAAACTCAGCTTTGCGCTTGTGCATGCTCCCATAATGTCCCCTGCTGCATGCAGATAAACGAGAGCGACAGAGTTCAAGGCGAAGGGGCGATGGTGTAAACTACACACGTCATTCATATTATGTAAGTCATCCCAGCTTTCATGAATTATCTCCGAGCAGCATTTCTCCAAAGTCCAGCGAGCCTCAACGCGAAAAGGTCTCCAGCGAGTCGGGCCTGGTGGGGCTTTAGGAGAGGTCAGAATGAGTAAAGCGTGGTGATCCGAAGATATTGTGGGGCAACGCAAAACCCTAGCCTCTGGGAATGCGGTTCTCCAATTTACAGTATAGCACAAGCTCGATCAAGCGTTTCAAAAATGGTGTGGGGCATAGCTCTATCATTTCCAAGTGAATGGATCCCCTTCGAAACCCAAATCTGTCATGCCGCTATTCTCTAGGGCACCCCGAAAATAAGTAATTTGCCACAAGGGTGCCCTTCTTTTCCCCTTGTTCCAATTGCTCATTAAAGTCACCAGCGGATAACCACTTATCTCCACCTTCATTGCTGATACGTCTTAGCAACTCCCAATTGTGCTTACGGCAATTTGGTGACGAAAATCACTGGGGACTCGACTAGAGTTTAGATGCATTGAGTCAATCTCTACTTTCATAACCTAAAGCCATCTCTTAAAGCCAAGTTTCCAATTATTTTATCCGGAAGAAAATGGAAGTCACAAATTTGTTCCGGCATACAAAGCCAGTGATTTTCGCAATAACCAAATACTGATCCGAATTGAAGAGCATAAAATTTTAATTTTTAATAATATTGACCCAAGACAACTTTACTATCATCAATAAATATATTCCAACCTTTAATCTCCTCAGTAATAAACCATGCATGTGGACGTACTCATCCACTTTCTTTATCGGCCCTAAACATTTATTGACGGCATATTATTTGTTTTAGTTCTTCCTTCACCTCGATAATGCTGGCTCTTTTGCCCCATGCATTCCGCTTCACCTACAAAACACAAAAAGAAAAATGCTTGCCAAATTGCATCGATTTGATTAAGTGATTATATTAGTGGTTACCACCTAACAAATAATTCATTTAAGCAATATATATACATAGGAGCATCCAAAAATGAAGTATATAGAAGCGTACTTCAACGGCATAGTCATGCATAGTAGCTATACATAGTAGCTTGCATGCATGCGCTTATATATATATATATATATATATATATATTACGTACCTTGGCTCTTAGCTCAGCTGCAAAAACCCCATTTTCGCGGATCGTAGACTGCACGGTGGAGACGTCCATCGTAAATCGACGAAGCGCTTGCATGATCTCCAACAACAAATCCTCCCTATTCGCGCACTCTATCTCCACCAAAGCATCGCTCTCTATGATAGAAACCTCAATAACACTGTCCACTGCACCGCCACTGCCATCACCTTCGGCCGCCGCCGCCGCAGCGCTCTTCTTTCCACGTCGATCGGTACGACTCCTACTCCTATTCTCCGCCTCGAGCTCTTGAATCCTCTTCCTGAGGTGCTTCAAGTACTCTATCGTGTCTCCGAGTATCGAAGCCTTGTCCATTTTGGTCACGAAGGGGACGACCGACCTCAGTGTAGCGAACCTCTTCGTAAGCTTCTCCCTTCTCCTGCGCTCGGCCAGAACGTGGCTCGCCTCTTGGCCGCCGTCGCGGTGGTGGTGGTGCTCGGCGGCGGTGGTGGTCGTCGTTTTATAGCCTTTGGCGCGAATGAGTTGCGGGACGGCGAAGAGGATGTGTTTGAGGGCGCGCTGGGAGGCTCCGTTTAGTAGGAGGATGTCTTTGGCGGCGGCGTCGGTGGATTTCTTCCACTTGGAGAAAGCTGATGGTGATGAGGTTGCTGCTATGATGGGCGCCGCCGTCGATGATGATGTCGTCGATGAAGAGTTTGCTGCAATAAATAAGGATTGCTGCTGATTTCCGAGGAGGATGTTTGAGATGGTTCGTGAGTAATGAGCATCCTCGTCGTCTGAAAATGATGATTGTGAGGGCAAAGGACAAAAAGATATTCATGCATATGCATATATATCATTATACCCGTGGACTGCGGCGATGATTGGCGAAGGTTGTTGCTGCTGCTTATAGGAGGATCTCTCATCTCCCACCTAAACGAGCAACAATTGGAATTTTTGGTACAAACATCTGAATAAGAATCGAAATTATCGTCATTGGACCAATGATCAACTTCAGGTACGTCGTCAGAAAGATCAACTTGCATGATCTCGGTATTATTACGGTCGCCACCGTTGTCGCGATCACGATCGTCGGCTTCGTTGCATTCTTCATAATAATAATGATCATCATCTTCGTCCATTATGTTTACTTGCTGGCTAATAATGGTCTGTGGTTTTGGGGTCAAAGTGCTTCGAACCGTCTCGTCATTTGGATTATGATCTGTTGCTGCTGCTGCTGCTACAGAAGTATACGCATTAGGGTTTGAAGTTGACTGTTCCGAAAGTGTCGGCCTAAGGAGAACCGTAGTCTGAATATTGGCGAACATCGATTTTATACGCCGGACAGTCCTTATATCTTCTTCAATCTATGTCAGAACATGCACCAAGTAAATATGATTCATTCGACGACCACAACACATAGAAGAAGAGATGAACATGATGAGTAATAAGCGACCAAGTACCGTCTCAGTTGTCCCAAGTTCCACAACCCCACCTAGCAATGGAATGCAGATTACAGTCTGGAGAAGAAGAAGAAAGATTTGAACACATGGGGAGTCAGTGCAATGCATATTACATAAGGATTTTGCCCTAAACAAAATAAAACAGTAAAGTTACAAAGATTTTCAGCTTATAGAAGGTGATGAAGCGCACACCTGTATATTGGAACTCTTTCAAACCACACAAATTGTTGGTTCACATACATAGAGAAGATGAAACAAAAATACAAAAAGTTAGTCAGATAGTAGAGAATTGTAGTATTATTATAGCGGCACAACACAAATACACATAGTAGTACCTTAGCAAGAATTGCCCTCGAGAAGTGTTTGCTGTCAGCCTCAGTAGCTCTTGTAATCCATATATGTTGCCTCTTTAAGTATGCTTTCCCAGGTAATCTTCACCATGCATGAGATTACCCCAAAAAAAGATTAATAATTACACATATCTTAACTATATTGCGTAGTTAGAAAGTCGTCGCCTTTCATATTATTTTATCGAAAGGTGTTCCACAGCTACGGTTTTCTTGACCACTTAGACCAAAATAATGACAGCGTTGATATGCACAATACAAATACAGACATTAACGAGGCATTACCATTCTATTTATAAGAAAAGGATAACCTAGTAGTACGGATGACGAAATTTATTATTACATTGCCCAAATAACATATATTTCTGATTTTCCTATATAGGAAAGGTTTGGACCGAATGTATTACCCTACTACTACCTAGTAAACTCCATCGTCTCTAACGAGTACCATAAGAAGAAACAAGCATTAAATATAAATATATATATGAAACTAACTTGAAATGCTCATTTAATTAATATTACCCAACTCCCGGCGGAAAGGAGAATGAAATACACATCATATAAAACCACTCGGATTCCGTCAGATCCTCCGGCGAGAGGGCTGCCGACGGCCGCCCTGGTGGTGGTTGGTTATGTTCTCCGGCTGAGAGAGATTCATATAGCTCTCTTAGTTGTTCGCTTCTTTGTAACGTCGCCGCCTCAGTGCTAAGCTCTGTTGGTTCGACGGTCTTCCTCGTTTTTATGGATCCATTGTAATATCCATCAGCCCACGTCAGAATTCTTCAACATATGAAAATAATTTTTTAGATAAGAAATGAATAAACTATAATTCTAGCCTAGCTAACATTAATTTAACACTCTTTTATAAGAACCAACATGCAATGCAGCTCACCCTTGTTGAGGACTAAACTGCCAGAAGAGGCTGTAAGTCCACTGAACATTTTGAACTGCCCTTTGCAACATCCCTTGAAGCTGATAATTAACTTCATAACAAGGAGGATTTGCCATTACAAAACGATTCTTGAATGTTTCAAGCTCTTTTGATATACCCTTTTGTTTTGCCCGATGTGTAATAGCCAAAGCTTGTCTTGTGATGTCGAAAACCCATCACGAAACCCTTGTTATTTTCAAGTCATCTGCTGCAACAGCATGCATATACAGTAGAGGATGAAGCAAATAATGATATTAAGCAGAAAAGGCAAGAGACTGTGCTTGTAAAAGAAAAGACAAATACAAACACTTGTTTGAACTGACAAAAAGAAAAAAGAGCAAAACAAACGGATGAAATTGTGTATTTACTTTGGGCTGGCGCTGGAGGACGATATTGTATGGAATAAGCAAGCAAAGCGGCTTGCAGATGATCTTGGTGTGTGTTAGTTTTGGAGATTAATGGGCAAAAAATAAGGGTTTTTCGATGGATTAATCAGTCAAGAAAGAGGATATAATATTTGGGTTTTCACAATGGAATATTACGGACGACTACGAAAGAAGAGTGAGTGGGGATATTGATATATACGTTGACTGGTGGTTGATAAAATTTGTACTACACACCTAATTTAATATCCACCAGTTCTTGTCGAAGTTGGAACACTATGTAATAAATGTGCGTGGTTCGAAGACTGGTGGTTACTGCCTGCGAAAGCAATACCAAACCAGTAGCTTTTATGTTCTGTGAGATCAGCTTCAATCGGTTTTAGAAAAAAGAAAAATGATGGATTTTTGGATTGTGTGCACCCGATATATATAGTGCAAACTAAAAGTTTCATCCCAAAATATGTTATAACTTAGGATGCAGGACCCTGTCAGAAATTTTTTTTGGTCCAAGATCCGGTTTGAATGAAATTTAGAGATAATGACCTAGTGTTATACAGTGTATATGAACTGGTATCGGACGATGGTTATGTGTCATCTCAGAACACAGAAACGGTGCTGCAAAACGATGAAATGGTAATGCAAAACTATTAATGGTACTGCAGAACCATGAAGTGGTACTAAAGGTCCATGAAGTGGTACTGAAAAATAATTAAGTATATCGGGTCCTTCATCCTAAATTTTTTTTGACAAAGTCCCGAACTTTAAATGAAACTCATGTTTAATCCTTACCTTTAACTGCCCACATATATATATATATATATATATATATATATATATACAACAACGCTAGTGCCGAAGCACCATTTAGAAAATCAGCGATTATTATGTTGTCCTAATATCATACCAGACAAGCAAGAACAAACATTGAAATTGCCCGAGAAATGACCATAATAAATAAAATGACAAAATAAATTGGAACAGTAAACACGGGAATTTACGTGGTTCGATCACAATGACCTACGTACACGAGCCGGATGTAGAACTTTGTTATGTGGTGATATTACAGAAAAGTACACCTTGTAAGGATCCGGTGTAGAAAAATAGCAACAATGACTGAGAATAAAAATGAGCGGACTGACAGAAGATCTATAGTGTTGTGGCGGCCATTTCTCCCACTTGAAACTGGAGTCCTTGTTGAGTATGGGCAAACTTACCCATCTGTTTCAATTGAGCTACATGCTCGTTAAGCATTCCAACTGTTCCATTGGTAGACTCAAGCTGAGCTCGAAGCAGAGCTTCCCCAGCTTCTCTTTGAGACTTTTCATCAGTCATCGTCATCTCGTGCTTTTTTAGGGTATCTTGCAGGTTCTGATACCACTTGTAAGATCCCGGGCGATATCTTACCCAATCTCACATGCCACCGATCGAACAATTGGGGTGCGTGTGCTTCTACACTAATAAAAACAGTAAACGATCGAAGGACGATTCTAGAAGAAGATCGAGAGGCGATCGGGGAGAAATAGACTGAGATAGAGAGAGCTGAGAGAGATAGAGAGATCGAAGAGACAGAGAAATGAAGAGGAGACGAGAGAGAGAAAGAGCAGCAAGGCAGATGAAGATGAGAAACTTGATTAATTCATTGCTTATCCCAAATAAACGTCGATACATTATTTATATGTATAAAATGCTGGCCCAATCCAAACATTGCCTAAGTCAATTCCAGCGCAGTACAATTATTGTCGTAGCCCAGCAATCTTGTGCAATTGTCCCCCTCCATTCTTTATCTCGACAGCAAGGTTCTGAAACCGTGTTTTTGAATCGGAAAGGAAATTTTAGTGATTTAAGGGTGGCTTAATCAATATAAAATCGGAATCAAACCGGAGTTAAACCAGTATCTTTAAATATGGTTAATATATATTTTGTGATTAAATCAATCAAATAACATAAATTATATAGATGCTTATTTAATAACTTCTTTCTATATTAGAATTTATAAAGTTGAGGTCAAAATTAAATAAAATAAATTATAATGGTTGTTAAAATTAATTACACCAAGGGCTACAGAAATTAAATCTATAAAATTTGGGGTCGAAAGTAAAAAATAAAAAATCAGGTCCATTATTAATTATACAACAAAAAGATATGATGTTTGTAGGATTTGAACCCAACCCATTTAAATGATAGCCAATGACTTTACCATTAGACTACATTAAATGATCTACACTTTGTTCATTTTTACTTATTATGTTCCTGTTTTTTTCTTTTTTAAATTAAAATTAAACCGGACCGGAGTCGGACCGGATTTTCGGCCGGTTCGGTGGTTTCCGGCCTGAACCGGCCGTCCGGTCCGGTTTTCAAAACCTTGCTCGATAGGTCCTTACACTTCGGTTGTGTTGTGAATAAAATCGTCCCTTCACTGTTTTGGGTATTACACATAACTTTTCGCAAATGAGTACATCAACAAATAAATCGAGATGTATTGAACATAGAAATTTAAACTTACAAGGTAATGAAAGAGATTTGCCCTATTGTTTTTTTCCCTAAAATAGTTCAATTGAAGTTCTTATATACAGTAGTTGACAAATTATATTTTATTACTAATACAATTTAGATTTACTGGACTAAACGAAAACAAGAACACAAATCTCCGTCACTATTCGATCAGTCATCAGGCCCCCAAGAAAATCCCTGTGAAATATGCCACGTGCCACTCCACGAGCCTCTGTCCGCATCGCGGTGGTCGGCGACCGCGGCACCGGAAAGTCCAGCCTTATAGCCGCCGCTGCCGCCGAGTCCTTTCGCCCCGACGTACCTCCCGTTTTACCACCCACGCGCTTACCCGCCGATTTCTATCCAGACAACGTCCCCATCGTCATCATTGACACGTCCTCGAGGTCCGGGCTCGAAACTCGCAATTCAATTTACTTTTAGCTCTTTTTAAGATAATCCGTATTTTTTTTTGTGATTGTTCACTTTTATTTTTCTTCTCTTGATTTTGTTTTGTGCTAATGATGCAGTCTGGAGAATAGAGGGAAATTGGCCGAGGAGCTGAAGCGAGCTGATGCGGTGGTACTGACTTATGCGTCCGATCAGCCTTCCACTCTGAATCGCTTGAGCTCGTTCTGGCTTCATGAGTTTCGAAGATTAGAGGTTTATGATGAATCCCTCTGATTCGAAATGATCTTTGTGTTAACAGAAAATGAGGAGATTTCAATGTTTTGAATCAACATTTTTGGCAAATTTTGAAAATTACACTGATGGTTAATAGCTTTCGCAAAATGATCTAGAGCGAATTAATTGAGTTGAATGGGAAATATAGCGTATTTTCTTCACGTAAGGTATGCATTTTTTTTTTTTTTTTTTTTTTTTCATTTTCTTGATCATCATTTGCGACAATTCTTGACAATGTAGTTAAAATATGCAGCTAAGAGGTTAAAAGAATGACCTTGAATTATATGGCTGTACTTTAATGGTGCATGTGGTGAATCAAAGGATAGTATGATTATATTTCACGTGGAATGTGACTGAGATTAATGTGTTCGTAATAGCATGATTTGGGAAACACAAATATGCCATGCCTGCCGTCAGTGTCTGACACATGCTGCTTGGAAAGTTTAAATTATCTAGCGTTAGATTATTGCTTAGATTTTCCTTGCCGCTTCTTTGTTGGATAGATCAAGGCGCCAGTGATTGTGACTGGTTGCAAGGTAGACAGGAGAACGGAGGAGTACAATTTGAGCATTGAGATGACACCGCTTATGCAGCAGTTTCGGGAGATAGAGACTTGCATAGAATGCTCTGCAGCTAACATGCTTCAGGTTTGGGACGACGTTTGTGTTTGTTTTTAGTTCTGTTTTGTAAAAGAAGCCTTGCAAGCATTCATTGATTTTTTCTTGTTGTAGGTTCAAGAGGTTTTTTACTTTGCTCAAAAGGCCGTTCTTCACCCCACAGCTCCGTTGTTTGATCAAGAAACCCAGGCTTTGAGACCACGATGTGTGAGAGCATTGAAGAGGATATTTATACTTTGTGATCATGATATGGACGGTTCTCTCAATGATGACGAGCTTAATAAGTTTCAGGTATATCTTTGCCATATGAGAGGGTACTTAAGACAGGTAGGGCCATATGATGATAAGGGTACTTTAAGACATGAGCTTAAAACAACAACTGCTTTCAAAGTTACTGTCCCGTTTTGCTGATACATGTAATTTGAACAGATAGAGTGTTTCAATGCTCCTTTGCAACCTGCTGAAATTGTCGGCGTCAAGAGCGTGGTGAAGGAGAAGTTGCCCGAAGGTGTCAATGAATCTGGCCTTACCTTAGCTGGTTTTCTTTTTCTTCATGCCCTTTTTATAGAGAAAGGGCGGATTGAAACCACGTGGACAGTTCTGAGAAAATTTGGGTACAATGATGAGCTAAAACTAAGGAATGAGTTCTTATCAGTTCCTACCAAAAAAGCTCCAGATCAGGTAATTCTTTAGGTAGAGAATTTGTCTTTATTGTCCTCCTATGTTGGACTTGGTGCTCCAGATATAATGAGGTTTACTATAACACAACATAAAGTGCATATTCATATTATTCAATTTGCTTATTTCAATAGATAATAGTCACAACTGCAATATCAAGTGTCCGATCTGTAATTGGTAGTGATGTATTTTTCTTTTTTTATTAGTAGATTTAGCTCTATTTTGCCCACTATCAAGGGGGACAAGGGTACAAGACTATAAGCCTTTTAATTTCTGTGTCCTATGCTTAGAGATTTTCCTTCTCTAATTGCGTGGCCTTTACACCTTGCAGAGTATTGAACTGACGAGTGAAGCGGTAGAGTTTCTGAAGGGAGTCTTCAGCACCTTCGATGATGATAACGTATGTTGATGCCGTTTTACTGTTAACTATTTTACTTCAAATTTGATTCGTCTCGTGCCAATAAAAGCTGTTTGTGCTTGAAAGAATTTCCAGAACATGGATATGAATACATATTTCCTGGACATATATTACAAAATGGGAAATCTCACTAGTAAAAATCTTCTATTTCGTCCGTTCACGTGCATTGGTATTATTCTTCAGCATCTTCGCATACCAATCAATTCATTTCTTTTTTAGGATGAAATTCTTCGCAATAGTGAACTTGAAGATTTGTTTTCAACTGCACCCGAAAGGTAAATATTTGCGACGACCTGGGATTATCTTTTACCAACTCGAACTGGTCACGCATAATTGAGAGGAAAGTTCATGTTTTGCATCTCCAGTGTCCGGACCTATTATCTCATTAGATTTCTGGGGACATCATTTTCCGTTGAAAATTGTCAGAGGTTTTGATTCATGCTATGAGAGTTGTTTTGTATGATATGCATTTATTGCCCTCAAACTTTCTGTTACTCAATAAGCATATGAATATGAGTTACTGGTTTATATTTTCCTGATAGATTTGAGTGTTTGCACCATCTTCAGGACATTCATTGTATATTTTTCAGATGACCATATTCTGAATGTAATTCCGAGGAATCCATCAGTTAATTCCTGGCAGTCATGTTGTTTTTGTACTTATCTCATAAAATTGCTCATAAATGCAATTTGTAGCTTCTGTACCGTTCAAGAGGGATTGCATTGCGCTCGAGATACACTGGAAAATGTGGTCTATTCCTATCATCTTTTCAATAATCCTTTCATGCTATTAATGCAGTCCATGGGATGAAGCTCCTTATAAAGATGCTGTTGAGAGAACAAGCCGTGGATTGTCTATTTCTGGCTTTCTCTCAGAGGTGGGTTTATCTTGTTTTGTGACACGGAGATATTCTTGTCTACACAAGCAATTGTGTGTTATACATGTGCAACATCATAATATATAAGTCTTAACTGTTACCCCATGATGGACCAGATATCTGATTAACATAACTAAATTGCTTATTATATTGTTTGATGCTAAAATACCGTGAAATTCACAAACCCTGTTATTCTGGCCGGCAGTGTCACTTATGAAGCAGTATAACTATATCACAAATTAATTTGGTTGCATGATGGTGAAAACTCACCTTTTTTTAACCCCAGCTTTGTTGAATTCTTTGCAATATAAAATTTATTTCCATGGATAATTGTGATTTGATTTATTGCGACTGGTTATAACTAAATTTCGTCATGTTCTTTACTCTATTAAAGTAACAATCGTTTTTCATATTATTGTCGAAGTTGTGTTGATTTTCACTTATCTAAAACCTGTGCTGCAGTGGTCTCTTATGACATTATTGGATCCAGAGCTAAGTGTAGCCAACTTGACATACATAGGTTTCAATTGCAATGCCACATCAGCTCTTCAAGTTACTCGGAGGAGATCAGTCGACAGGAAGAAGCAACAAACAGAGAGAAGTGTTTTCCAGTGCTTTGTTTTTGGACCTAAACATTCTGGAAAATCTTCATTGCTGATGTCATTACTCGGAAGGTTTGGATCTCCATGTGCTTGACATGAAAGTTTACTAGCATGATAACGCTCGGAGTTCTGAAGCGCTGTAAAGATTTATAGTTAGCTGGGTAATTCTGCTAATGGTTGAACGTGCTTTCTGTAATTTTCTTTTTAACAGGCAATTTGTAGAAAGTTATACCCCATCAACTGTGGAGCATTATGCTGTGAATGTTGTGAACTCGCCTCGGGTGAGTATGATTGCAAAACCTTTTCGTGATTCCATGTTTTCGTCTATGGATCAAAGTTGGACTGTTTTTTTTACATGTTCAGTGAAGATTGACATAACCAGTAACGATACAAACACATGTGGTAAAAACTCTCTATTACAGGGCCTTAGGAGAAAAACCCTTATAATGCGAGAGATTCCAGAAGATGGGGTTAAGAAACTTTTATCCGATAAGGAATCATTGGCGCCATGCGACGTGGCTATTTTTGTGTATGACAGGTAAGCATGAATTACCTAGCCTTGGCTTTTTTTTTTGTCTGTGTGTGTGTGTGTGTGTGATAGTCGTCACCATCTTCCCATGGTTTCATTTCATATCACGTGGTCTTCCTAAATCATTTTCACCATTTCTTATTCATACAGCTCAAGTGGACCTTCTTTTAAAGCAGCAGTCGAATTGCTTTCTTCCGTGGCAATGTTAGGGGAAGAAAGTGGATATGGGACGCCATGTCTCCTCATTGCAGCCAAAAATGATCTCAACTCAACCCCATTGTCGTTAACGAAGGATTCAGCTAAGGTGGTATATTTGAAACCAATCTCAAATGTTTCCAACTATTGTTGTTGGACGCTTTTAAATCAGAAAACTACTCTCTCTTTTTTTCACAGATATGCGTGGATTTGGGGATCGATGTGCCTATTCCCGTAAGCGTGAAGGAGAGAGATCTGAACGGCGTGTTTGAAAAGATTGTAAATGCAGCTGAGAACCCTCATTTAAGCATCCCAGAAACAGACATTGGACGCAGTCACAAGCGATATCGCCAATTTGTTAGCCGTGCTCTCATGTGTCTCTCAGGTACCCACACCCACCCTATTTATTTTATGTAATAAATAATGAATTGGTGATAGAGGTGCAGACGGAACAGTAGCTCTTAGACAGAAAGATAATAGGAAACAGAATTGGGTAAAAAAATATAAATTATCTAGTTAGAATTTAGAAAATGACCAGACTTCTCAACAGTTTTACACAATCCTCTTGGTTCTCCTCATGAGAATTGCGAATCATGAGAAGCCTTTTCTATGGGGTAATTTTGTATGATGTCTAAGATCTCTGTTGCTTCTTTTGATTTATAATTTATGACTGAGCTTGGGATGCAATGTTGTTAAAACGCAGTTGGGACTGCTGCTGCATTTATCGGGTTGGCAGCATATCGAACCTATGCTGCTAAGAAGAACAGCTCCAACTAGACTTGATGGCTTCATATTCAAGCGGTAAAAAAAACTGTACATTTCTGTTTTGGTAATCGAATATGATTAAATTGTCTCCGTCTTTTAAATAAAGGGTATTCAGTCAACACTATTGAAAGGGTATAAGCTTTTCTGTCTTGGTATTTATAACGTAGTCTTGGCTGGAATTGAACAAGTTCTGTTTTTGGTGTTAATAAATTTTATCTGTTATGACACAAATTAACAAATTGAGAAGGCATTATTTTATAAGTAATATCTTGCTTCGTATGTTATATGTTTTTCCAACGAAAGCTTGCTGTCTCATTTATAAAAATAATTATGTTGACTACAGCCAAAAGGTTCCTCTAGTGACATCGAGATAAAATCAGTGGGACTGGGAACAAAGGTTCACTCTAGGAGCAGGTTACAATCAACGAACACCACTCAAGATCAAGGCATACTAGAAAATCAAAGTCAATAACCTCGCAGCCTCAAATTTTAACTTCTGCTATAAGTTGGATTTAAAACTTCACTACAATGGTGTAGACTACAAATCTTTAGTCGACGGCAATGGGCGAAAAGATAGGAGTAGTCATGCTTTCGATTAATTAAAGACGCATCAATAACCAGTATCTTCGACTTCTGCTCGGGATGGACAAACAGGCAAACACAAAGAGCCCGTGTGCTTTCTCAACATCGTCAGTCGATAATCCGGGTTTGACTAAATGAATTCCAATCCAATATTCCCAAACCATCAATAAAGGTCCTGTAAGCTTTCACGAATAACCTGAGGCATTCTCTAAGCCCCACTCGTAGCCCATCGGATTCCATTGCAAGTTGTGCTCTTTCAAAGGGTGTACATACATACAAGTGACCAAGACTATGGCTGCAAGAAGGCCATGGTGGAGATGAGGTAGTCATAGCCATAATGGGGCAAATGTGAGTCCCAAAAGAACGCCGAAGAGTCTCACGAGGAGGGGACAACACCCCAACAGGGGACGAGAAACCCACGAGGGGGAGACCAAATGTTTCTTAGAGAACTCCTCTCGTAGGGCTTCCGCCTCATTCCGTTTTTGTTGTTTAACTGCATTTGAGTATTTCGTCTCGACCCGGTAAAATCCCGGGGGAACAAATGACATACCAAATGTGGCAGTTTATAGTCACTCCACAACCTTTATATAATAGAATAGGTACGCGGTGCAGTTTTTTACGAGCCGGAGATGAGCGTCTTTCTAATAAACCCCTGTACAAGATAAACCTATGATTATCAACACCCCCACAACCGATCATGAGAATAAAATATTAATTTTTATCTCCTCCACATACACAAACTCACACATCAACCCAACCTCAATAATTTTCATACTTTATCAACAATCCAACACAACCCTTAATGTTTATTTATTTTATTATTTAATAAATATATTTGTATTTTATAATAATTATTATTATTGAAAATGTGTCAACATTAGTCTCTTAGAGAAATAAAATCGCGGATTCTGGTGAAAATCAAGAATAAAACAACTTAAGAGATTATTGAAATATCATACAAAACCTTAAAAATGTCATACAAACCAATCACATTTGACAAATGGCATTATTGGATAATGTTAGACATTGAGATTTGTGCACAATCATGTCAAGTTCAAGGTTGGTCTACCAACGGGTTGTGACAATTTATTTTATTTTTGAATTTTGTTTTGCTATTTTTTTTTGTCTTTAGTACAAGAAGGGTCATCTAGTTGTTATAAACATAGGCTAAGGAAGAAAGAAAATTAACATTCGAAATCCCTCAAAATAGTTAATCAGTCCAAATAAAGAAAGATCTAAGCGAAACATTACACTCCAAATCCCTATCGCACAACTATAGGCGCCACCTTATCTTGACGGCCCAACTCATTTACGCTAACTCTCCAATTTTAGGAAAAAGGAAACTATACTCCATCTCACATCTCTTTCTTTCTACTTCTTTTTCTCATCTTTTTAATTTCATCAGACGATCACATCTAACCCTCCCTCGAGTCTTGGTTTTCCAGGACGACGTTCATGCATACGTATTAACACGGTGCCAAGACTCGACCAATCGGTGCTCGCCGAAATCTCAAACGATAATAGTTATAATCTGAAAAAGATTACAAACAAAATGAGGGAGGAACCATCCGATGAATCCTTAACCGATCAAGAAGAGGAAATCAATGAGGAACATTACGAATCCAAAAAACGCGACGATCCGTATTCATCGTATGCCTCTGACAAAGACATCGAAAGATCGAGAAGGAAAGCCCTTCTTGAATTCAGGTTCAGGGTCAAAGAAGCCATTCAAGGTAATTACATGCTTTCAGAAAAGGTAAAGGCGGATAGATATAATAATAATACGCACTCCCACAAAGGTGATAGAGATGTAATTACATTATGGGGCGTTCGTTTAATGCCCGAGGATCGCAATGATGAGGCTGCTTCAGATGCAATTTTATCCAAGTTTCTAAAAGCCAAGCATTACAAAGTACACGAAGCCTTCACTTCGCTGAGGAAAACCTTAAGATGGCGCGAGGAAATCAGACCCTGGGAAGATCTTTCCAGACCTGAGATGCTGATCGATCGTATGTGGTTTAGCAGCGGTAAAGATAAAGAGGGACGTCCGTTGTGTTATAGCGTGCATGGAAATAATTATTTTAGTAACAACACTGATATGAAGTTTATGAGTCCTTCAGACAAGTATCAGGATTATTTGAGATGGAGAATTTATTGCCTCGAAAGAGGGATCCAAGATCTTAATTTTTCACCTGGTGGGGTCGATTCGATTATTCAGATATTAGATATGAAGAACTCTCCAGGACCAGCTTTAAAGGAAGTGCATGTGATTTGCAAGAAGTTGATCAACTTGTTTCGTGATCATTATCCAGGGCTTGTCCATAGAAATGTCAGTTTTTCCCCTCAAAATATCATTATATATATACATGACCTAACGAAGAAATTATCTGCAGTCTAATTCTTTTAGGGATTGTTTGAATAGTTTGCCATGATTTGTGTATATGCAGTTGATCATAAATGTTCCATCATGGTTCTTGACTCTGAATGCTTTAAAGCTGAGGCTGATCACACAAAGGAGCAAGAAAAAGTTTGTCTTTGTGAAGCCCTCAAAAGTTACAGAAACTCTTCTCAAGTAATTAATTATAAGGGTTTTTTTGTTTTCCACTATTAGTATAATTTCAACTATTATTATGATGTTTGATGCATTTGATGAAAATAAAATTGCAGGTATGCTACTATAGAGAACATATTACTCCAATACGGTGGGCTGAAGAGAGAGAATGACTCCGAGTTCTCAACAGACGACAAAGTTCTTGAAATGGATGTAAGAACAAACGCATCAGAGAGAATTCAGATACCTGTTAATGATGAGGTGCAAGCAATTAATATAATAATTATGAATTGTATAAAAATCATATGATAAAATGATTGAATGGATTTTGCAGGGAGGTGTGACTGTGACTTGGGATGTAACCGTGGTTGGACTCGAAGTGAGTTACCAGGAAGAATTCGTACCGTACGATGATTGCTCCTATAGAATATTGATACAGAATGAGAAGAAAATGGAACAGAGCATTCGAAACAGTTTCCACGTAAGGGAACCTGGGAACATTGTCATAACCATTGTTAACTGCTCTTACAAAAAGAAGAAAGCCTTCTACAGGTACAAGACGAGGCCTTCCGTGCCCATCTACCTGTATTTGAACAAGTGAAAAAAAAAAGCATTCTTTGTAATAACTTGTTTACGATTGTTTGCTGCACTTGTTTTATGCCCGTTTGGATTCCGAATTTTGATTTGAAATCCAGATTTCGCACAAATCTTCCGTTTGGCAATCATACCGATTTGGATTTCGATTTCGCCCAAATTCAAGGGGAAATCCAAACTCTTATAATTCGCCGGATTCCATGTCAAATCCGAGTGAGCGACTAGCACAGTCACATTGGACTCGTCGACATATCAAGTTTATCTGAGATCAGGTTACCATACCGGAGATATTAACTTGTTGACTATTTTAACCTCAGAGAGTAATAGTATGTCGGTGCCCCCTCTCTGCCAAGCAGAATTGATAGCTGAACTCTAACTTTTGGGTTCTATTCAATTTATCGCCTTGTAAGATATATGATAAAAAGAATAATATGCCTTTATGAATCGAAATGTCATACAATCGAGATATAAAACGAATTGTGAATATTACATAGATTAAATAGCCCCTATTTATCTAATCCTCGAATATTGGCATTCCAAGGGCATAGATTAAATAGCCCCTATTTGAAATCACTTTAGGCCCCATATTATGATGAGCCGACCCAGAACGAAAGTAAAACTTGAAATGCAAAAAATATGGATCTTATTTTGATTTTGTGACACTCGTTTTATCGACTTTCAGATTATTCAACAATAGTGTGGGGATTTGGTAATGACATTATTAAAGAAAATATACAAAGTCTGAATTCTCTACCCTAGAAACAGTGGCCTCCCTAAAAGAGTTCCTCATCGCATTAATACTCGGACAACTGTAATTGGACATCAGATTAAATGTCTATAGGGCTGAAGTACGGGATACATACTCTTTCCTTATTATGCTTAGGAATGGAATATACGAAAAATATTTCTTTATTGCAAATTTTATACCAAAAACCATACCAAGTCTCACTGTTGGTGCTCAACTTTTTAAACGTGTCGTTTTGATTCCTAACTAACAAAACCGTTCATTTTTTTTGTTACTTTGCTGGTTGTGTCAAAAGAATAAAAAATGAACGATTTTGCAAAAGAAGCAAAATGACACATTTAACATTTGAGCATCTATAGTAGTTAGATGATGATTGTGATAAGTTGACCCGAAACAAATTGTCAACATACATTGTTTAATTTTAGATATTCAAAAAGACCTCATATTTGAAATCACTTTAGGCCCCACATTACAATTAGTCGGCCCTGAATGATCCAACCAGGTTGAGGTAATTGGTCAGTTATTAAATTCGTAATCGTAGTAATAATTTATGTACTTTTAAAAGGGTATTTTCGTATGGTTTTTTTAACTTGAATTGAGTATCGCTCGACTAAAAAACTGCACGAAAGTAAAACTTGAACAAAGGTGCAAAAATGATGGATCTTACTTTGATTTTGTGGCACTCGTTTATCGACTTTTACAGTAATAAACAATAGTTTGGGGATTTGGTAACAAAATTATTAAGGAAAATATATGAGCCTGAAGTCTCTACCCTAGAAGTTTTCGATGGCCTACCTGAAAGAGTTCCTCATCGCACTAATACTCGGACAACTGTAATTGGGCATCTGATTAACTATCTATAAGGCTGGAGAACGGGGCACATACTCTTTCGTTATTGTGCTTTGGAATGGAATACTTTATTGCAAATTTTATGCGTAAACCATACGTTGTTGCTCAAACTTTGAAATATGTCGTTGGTTCCTAAACTTTATATTCTTTTTTATTACTTTACCGACGTGTCAACAGAATAAAAAAGGAACGATTTTGCAAATGAAGCAAAACGACACATTTAACATTTTGAGCACCAATACAATATTTCGATGATGATTGTAATTAGTTGGCACAAAGAAATTTGTCAATGTACATTGTTTAATTTTATTTATTCAAGAAAGACCCTATATTTGAAATCGCTTTAGGCCCCATATTACGATGAGCCGGCCCAAGCCCAGCCAACAGGGTTGAGGTAATTTTGTTCAATTAATGAATTTGTAATTGTAGTAATAAGTCATCTACTTTAAAATGGTATTTTTCCTATGGTTTTTAAAACTTGAATTGAGTATGAATAGGCTTAAAATTGCACGAAAGTCAAATTAGAACGAAGGTGCAAAAAAGATGATTTGTATTTTGATTTTTGTAACACTCGTTTTATCGACTTTCGGACTAACTAACAATAATATGAGGATTTGGTAATAACGTTATTAAGCTGATTTGTCTTACCTAAAATTTTCGAGGCTTCCCCAAAAGAGTTGGTGATCGCACTAATACTCAAAGACAATTGTAATTGGACATCTTATTAACTGCCGATAAGGCTGGAGAACTGGACACATACTCTTTCCTTATTATGCTTTGGAATGGAATATACCAAAAATATTTCTTTATTGGATTAATTTATTATATATAGATGGATTAACATTACGACATAAATACATCACACACACAATAGACAGTCAAATCCACTCTTATATTTGCTCGGATCCACATTTGGTTAAAAATAGTAATAATGATTCAAAGTAACTATCAATGCGGTAATAAGAACAGGTCGCGAAAAATGATGAGAATATGCCAATGTGAAGTGCACCACAATATAAATACTCGATCACCCCTCCATACTCCTTACGGAATCATCTTTACCTCGTAGACATACATATTACTATCAAATAAAGGCTCACACACGCATTGCTCCATCCGCAATCAGAGATCACAAGCTGTAGGTTCTTTCTCGACTGTCTCTCCACATTTTTTTTTTTTTCTTTTTTTTTTTTTTAATTTCATCACACACACACACATATATATTTATATATATGTTCTAACGTACTTTTTTTGTTAATTAATTCGGTGCAGCTGGTTCACGCTCGCTTTGCAGCAACGATGGCGCATCAGTCTGGAGGAGCGAACAACAACCTGAAAGTCCTAAATGCCCTCGACATGGCTAAGACCCAATATTACCACTTCACGGCCATCATCATAGCCGGGATGGGCTTCTTCACCGACGCCTACGACCTCTTCTGCATCTCGTTGGTCACCAAAATGCTCGGAAGAATCTACTACTACCGCGAGGGCTCTCCGCGGCCCGGCGGGCTCCCCCCCAACGTGTCCGCCGCCGTCAACAGCGTGGCCCTCTGCGGGACCCTCGCCGGTCAGATATTCTTCGGCTGGCTCGGGGACAAGATGGGCCGCAAGAAGGTGTACGGAGTAACCCTAATACTCATGTTCGTGTGCTCCATCGGGTCGGGCCTATCGTTCGGGAAGGACCCGAAGCCCGTGATGACGACCCTGTGCTTCTTCAGATTCTGGCTGGGGTTCGGCATCGGCGGAGACTACCCGCTGTCCGCCACCATCATGTCCGAGTACGCGAACAAGAAGACCCGAGGGGCGTTCATCGCCGCCGTCTTCGCCATGCAGGGGTTCGGGATTTTGGCCGGCGGGGCCTTCGCGATGCTCGTGGCCCACATCTTCGGGAAGAAGTTCGACCCGCCTCCGTACGAGGTCGACCCGGTAGGGTCCACCGTCCCCCAGGCGGACTACATATGGCGCATCGTCCTCATGGTGGGTGCGTTCCCGGCCCTCCTCACGTTCTACTGGCGGCTCAAGATGCCCGAGACGGCCCGGTACACGGCCCTCGTGGCCCGAGACGCGGAGCGGGCGGCGGCCGACATGTCGAAGGTTTTGAACCGAGACATAGAGTCGGAGCATCAGAAGGTGGAGGAGATCGTTCAGAGCCAGGGCTCGTACGGGCTGTTCACGAGGGAGTTTGCGGCGAGGCACGGGAAGCACCTCTTCGGCACTTGCAGCACGTGGCTCCTCCTCGACATTGCGTTCTACAGTCAGAATCTCTTCCAGAAGGACATATTCTCGGCCATCGGTTGGATACCTCCGGCGAAGACGATGAACGCGATAAGGGAGCTGTTCGTCATATCTCGGGCGCAGACGCTCATCGCGCTGTGCAGCACGGTCCCGGGGTATTGGTTCACGGTGGCGCTCATCGACCGCATGGGGCGGTGGTGGATACAGATGGTGGGGTTCTTCTTCATGACCGTGTTCATGACCGTGATAGCCGTCGGCTACAACTACTGGATCGAGCCCGGGCACAGGATAGGGTTCGTGGTGCTCTACTCGCTCACGTTCTTCTTCGCAAACTTCGGGCCGAACGCGACGACGTTCATTGTCCCCGCGGAGATATTCCCGGCGAGGTTTAGGTCGACCTGCCACGGGATATCGGCGGCGTCGGGGAAGGTGGGGGCGATCATCGGGGCGTTCTTCTTGTACGTGGCGCAGAATGAGGACCCGAAGAAGACTGATCCGGGATACGGGCCGGGAATTGGGGTGAAGAAGTCTCTCTATATACTCGCAGTTATCAACTTGCTGGGGATGATATGTACTGTTTTCGTGCCGGAGTCTAAAGGGAAGTCGCTGGAGGAGATGAGTGGGGAGAATCAAAGAAGTACAGCCGCCAACCGCCGAGTGGAGGAGGAGGAGGAGGAACTGTAGCTTCCGCGCTGCATGTGTTGGGATGATGATATTATGTATTTCTTCCCTTCTCTTCCTTGTTACTCTTTTAGATTGTCTGTCGCTGCTTTTCTTGAATTTTGCAGTCTTTGGAGTTTTTCTTTAGTTACATGAGATTCGCCGAGTCGCTGTAATAAAAAGTTTCAGTTTTGAATAAGCGGCCATGTTCATTTTTTGTTTACAGCACAACTTCCGTCTAATAGATGGACATCGTCCTTTTAGATTTAAGAATACTAAAGCTCAATTTAAAGTAGTTTCTAATATTCGACATATAAGTTGCATATTTCTTTACAACCTTATTAATTTGTCTGACATAACCAAAACGTGTTGGGTTTTAGAGCTCATTGGTCCAGATATGCGTAATAAACCCAATTAACAAAAGCTAATCCAAATTTAATTAAATCGGGAAGGCACCAGTTGTCTAAATGATAAACCGTTGAAAGTTTATGAATCTACGTTTCGAGGGGAAATATTAATACGCTCAAAACCGAGTTCGGGTGAATGAGAAATTAATTTCGAAGTTAGCCCAATTCAAGTGTAGTGTTTTCAAGTGTGAGAAAGTTGTTTTACATTGGTTAGTCATATATATACATTAGACTTGAACGAGGAGAGCTGTAAAACAGATGTTTAAGTTACTATCCTATAAAAATACAAAAATGCCCCACATACAGAGGCATATGAATAAAACTAATCAGCCATCTTCTTCCTTCGACTGAGAGCTCTTCTTCAAATCTGTGTTGCCATGCTCATAAGCTTGGTGTTTTCCAATACACATGTGCAGTAATTTTGGAGGGACATGACCAATACATGCAGTAATTTTGGAGGAAAATGATTTTCTGCACATATTCTAATCTAGTCAGTATATCTATATATATATGATCTGCTAAGGTCTTAATCCCATCAACACCACCGTCTTAGTCTCAGATTCATTCACTTGTAGCACGATGAGAAAAAAAAAAAAAGAAAAAAAAAAGAGAACTATAATCTCAACATATGACGACTAAATTAATTTCATCATCCATCACATGACATGGAAAAGTTTCGTCATTATAAGAGAGGAGACAATAGTTTGCATTATATATTTACAGTTCATCTTTCGCCAAAGGAGGAGCTTGATAACACTCTGCATCCCAAGGCATAGGGAATATCGATTTCGCAGCGCTGTGTGGCATAAACCAATCATCATACAAAAACCTGCAATATTTTCGATATTTAAAGATCAACACAAATGCCTGCGGTGCTGAGTATTATCATTCGAATAAAATGGGTACTTACGGTTTCACCGGTGGTCTCGATATGACGACTATGAACTGCAGATCTTCGCTCTCATTTGTGTTCCTCACCTGTGACATAACGCAGCCAAATGACAAGAAGAAAAATACATGATTTCATAAATCAAACAACGAAATATATCGAATGAATCACCTGATGAACATCATTGACAGGAATGTGAAAGGTACTATTTGCAAAAAAAGGGAACTCCTTAGGTTCGCCGGGATATTTCGAAGAGTATTCAGTAGTAGCGAGATAAAGAGTGCCACTGCCCTTTAACACCACAAATATTTCCTCGCACGAGTGCCTGTGGATTGGTGTGCCTGAACCCGGAGCCACCGTCTCAAGCCACACCTCCACCTTTCCATCGACAATATATATATATATATATACATATGTATATATAGGAAAATCATTGATCATGCTTGAATACATATTAATCAGGCATCGGCAGCTCAATCACAAGTTCATAAATGCGGAAACGTTATCTCCTTTTGTTGAAGTACATTGTCTGTCCTCTTTAGGAGGTGTCTTTGTCTTGTAACTGAGGCTATGTGAGCTATTTAGCTCGTTTTTACTTGTTTTTGCAATTTACGGTAGGCTTCCGTTTTCGAGAAGGGAAAAAAAAAAAAAAGGCAGCTACATCACAAGGAGAGAAAGTCAACGAACACACAAGTTCATGATTTTAGTATAGGGACTTCGGAATTGATAATGAATTGGGCTAATTGTAAGATGGGGAAGAATGATCCTCGTCTTGATTATTGCTAAAAATGGCAATGAAATTCATCAACAAGATCCGTGGAACTCAATGCATGTGATCTCTCTTACTTTACCTCTTTCAAACCGTGAAGAAGCGAACCAGCCAAGGTGAGGTGAGATAACCCCGGGAAGCTGTCGGCACCTTCCATCTCACTGATTTTCCTAACTATAGGCACCTCTGCGATGATGCAAAATCAAATCCGCTGAATGAATTATCTCGTGGAAGAATAAATTGTTACGCAAAATAAGTTTATTTACAGTGCTAACCATGGTTTCCACACTGAGCAGCAGCTAAAGCTGCTGTTGCTGAAGATAGAACGGCGATTGAAATAATGACACTTTGCCAACACATTTTTATGCACATACAGAGCGAGAGGGAAAGCAATTACTTTGAAAGGAGGTAGGTTTCTTGATAAAAGCTTCGCTACAGATTCAACTCTCGATCGATCCCCTTTAATGAATTTTAGGAAGATGATATAATAATAACGATAATGAGTAATAATATCCTGTGTAATCTTGCTTAGGGCTGGGAAAAAATACCGAAATACCGAAATACCGTCCTTATCGTATCGAATCGTATCGAAAATATCGAAAATTTTGGTATACCGAAGTTTTTGGTAAGGTATGATACCGTACCGAAAATTTTCGGTACGGTAATGGTATGAAAATTTGAAAAATAAGGTATACCGATTATACCGAAATACCGAAATACTAAATTTTTTAATATATTTTATATATATACACACACCTATATATATTATATTATTTCAAAAAATATAAAATGAAAAATTAAGGATCTTCTCAAACTTATTTAGCCAATAAATTATTAACTTATACACAACTTTCTAATATTAGGCCCACCATACTTTACTTATGTAACTCAAGTAGCGTTTAATTTTTGCCTTTTTTTCATGATTTTGAAAGTGTGAAGATGCAATGCAATTTCTTTTTGTTAATCTTCACTAATTTTTTAAATATACTAGCTTCGTTCTAATTAATCTGTATATCAAGTTGTATTTTGTGGTTATGTAAAGTTTTTTGTCTTACTAAGAGACTGGCTAAAATATGTAAATTATTTAAGGTTAAAAATCTTTTTATTTTGAAAATTTTGGTATTAATAATCTATCTTATTGGGGCCTAAGGAGTTTGAATTGATTAAAATTCCAACACATCGAATTAACGAGTTACGAGACATGCATGGTAAAAAACCCTACGTGTGAATGGTATAGAAGGTATGATACCGATACCATACCGAAATTTCGGTATGATACCGTATCGAAATTTAAGGTATACCGAAATTTTGGTATGATATTGGTATGCTTTTTTTGGATACCGAAATTTCGGTACGGTATACGGTATCACAGTTTTGGTACGGTATACCGTACCGAACCACCCCTAATCTTGCTAGTGTCCTTTTTTGGGTTGTTGAACATTTGACTTTTTCTGCCTGTCTGTTTATGGAATAAGTGACATCTCTGTGCTTGTTTGGTTGAGGGGTTTAGTAATTTAAACGTGGGTTTAAAACATGTCAGTGTGTGGTTTGTTGGTTTATCTAAACCATTGGTTTATATAAAACCACTATAAACCCATGTAGACGGGTTTAAATAAACACACCTCCTCACATGTGTTTATTTAAACCCACTAACCAAACACGCATTTTAATTATACACATTAATTTGTTTTATATAAACCCTTACTTAAATAAACCATCATAAATATAAATCTATCAACCAAACGAGTACTTTAGGATTACTTCTTAATTAACTGACTGCATGTTGGGCTTCCATGTTGATTATATCTATATATCTATTCTCTTTTATTAATGGTGATGACTTTGCTTAAGCTGTCATGAAATCAATTAATTAGGTCTGTCAAAATTTCATAATTCAACGAGTAAAAAACTGCTGCATTTAAGTTGGAATTGTTCCGTATAGAATAGAAATTGCCGCATTTACATATTGGATCTGGTCTGTTTTTTCTATTTTAAAACTGCCGCATAAAGAAATAATAATAACTGCTCGCATCCACAACTGGAGTGCAGGTGTGCTAGTATATATTAATTTGACGAAGAACTTGTTATTAAAATATTAAGGGTAAAATGTGTATAATCCCCTCGTGTTTTTGTGGAAATGCACATAAACCCCTGTAGTTTTTTTATTGCACGGTACTCCCTCGTGGTTTAACTAATACTGCACCGTACCCCCCGTGCAGCAGTTTTTTGCCCGAAATTGGATTACACGCGCTCTTACTGGAGGTGGGTTAAGCTCGGACCATAACATTTACTGTTAAATGACCAGAATAACCCCAACTATTCACCTTCTTTTCAAATGATAACCGTCGGTCATCAGTTTTTGCCCGAAATTGGATTACACGCGCTCTTGCATGCGCTCAAATGACCATATTATTTACTGTCAAATGACCAGATTATTTACTGTCAAATGACCAGAATAACTCCAACGATTTACCTTTTTTTCAAATGATAACCCCGGGGGCAACATTTTTTACTCTTGATAGGACCGAGGGTTATCATTTGAAAAGAATGTGAATAGTTGGGGTTATTCTGGTCATTTTACAGTAAATAATATGGCTCAAGCTTAACCCACCTGCAGTAAGAGCGTTTGTAATCCAATTCCAGGCAAAAACTGCTGCCCGGGGTATACGGTGCAACATTAGTTAAACCACGAGGGAGTACCGTGCAATAAAATAACCACAGGCGTTTATATGCATTTTCATGAAACCACAAGGGGGTTATACGCATTTTACTCAAATATTAATTTCCGAAAGAAAGACAAATAGTTGGACGATGAAATCTCATGGTAAGCAAAAGCATGTGCATGTCTCATGTAATTCCACCTTTCAGAGCAGGTGGACTGGAGTCACTAAAAAATCACACGCGTGATATGGTTGTACAAGTACAACCACCTCAATGCGACCAAAGCCTTTAAATTAAAAGCTTGATTATGTATGCAATGACATATTTATTTTGGCTTTGATTATGAATGACATAATTAATTAGGGAGAGTAACTTGCGTTCAATAGGTTTTGAACTTGGTGGTAAGTATACCAATCTCAAATTTCACTGCTAACTCTTATTTGAAACTTCCTTTCCATCCTGCATCAAGCTGTTCTTGATAGTTCATTCGTTCTCCTCCAAATTTATCAGGGATTCTCCTTTCCCAAATGCCCGCCCGCGTCATTTTTATGTGGTTCAACTTTTAATACATTAAGTTTATTCTACTTTTTTATTTTTAAAAAATCTCGGAATTCTTCGACTCCGTAATTGTATTTTCGTCCATCACGTCTGATTTTAAACTAAAATCTATAAGCATAAGATTTTTCGGCATAACTTATGATATGCACAAGTTTTAGAACTCAATTTTTTTCTTCGGTTCAGGCAATGATACATTGGGTAAACTCCCACACTTTGACGTATTTCACATAAGGCGCATAACATTTCCGAAGCTCATACGGTGTATTTTCCATTCTTCCCTGAGGAATTCGGTTTTAAAGAAAACAAGCAGTTAATGTAGCTTTCTCCACAGATTATTATATGCGCTTGCTTGCAATAATATAGCATTTATAATTTCTTTAAAAGGCCTATTTTTTCCTCTCGGCAACACCGTTAGATTGAGGCGAGTAAGATGGTGTTTATTCATCGATTATTCCATGCAAAAACTGTTCATAACAATGAGCTCACCACCTCGATTGGTTCTCAACCTTTTTACTTTAATACCGAGTTAGTTCTCAACTTCACTTTTATATATCTTGAATTTTTAAGGCCAATCCTCTTTGTCTTAGAAGAATCACGTTTGTGAACCATTAAAAATCATAAATAAGGTATAAACTATTTATTACCTCCTCTTTGTTTTACATATCCTCTCCCAAATCACTATGAATAAATTCAAGTAGTTTGTCTTTCTTTCATGCCAATTTTGACTCAACACAACCTCACGTTTGTTTGTGCTTTCAAAATTGATATGTTCTAAGACTTTATTTTCGGTCATGTTCTTTAATAATTTTTGTTTTCTTATCCATATGACTCGACAAAATGCTTCTGTTATTACCCCGACGAAGACTTTTTCGTTTGAGTTAACAATATTAGCCTTCGTCACGACGTGTACTTCTTTATGATCGCTTGACTCTATCATGATATGTTTTATCACCTCTTTCAAGCCTATCACAATTTTGTATAGTATGAAGGTTAGTAACGCCTTTTGTCGTAAACGCCGGTTGCACTTACATGCGACTTACGAACCGTGTTTTACGACCTTTCGTTGTTACGATAGTTGTTGGCTTCGATAATATTATGATGTATGAAAGATCATATTGAGCATACTAAAGTCGAGACCATATGCTAATGTTAAAATTGTTGTTTTGCATAGTGTTAAAGGTGGAATTAGACCCGTCAAAATGGTCTGCAGCCCGCGGGGCAGCCCGCCCCGCCCTGCCTATGGGGCGGGCTGGGCTGGGATTGGATTTTTAAGGCTTGCCAGAAACGGGCCTAAACGGGCTAGCCCGCGCAGGGTAGGTGGGGCGGGGCGGGGCGGCCCCCATATATTCTAATTAATTTATATTATACATTAAATATATATTAATTTAATTAAATGAATTAATTAATGATTTCATTTGTAATTATTGATGCATTTAGTACTTAATACACAATATCATGATTAAATACTTAATGATGCATTTATTAATTAATACATAATTAAAGTATATTTAAATATTATTATTAATACGTTGGTTATCCATAATTTATTAATAAATACCTTAATTAACTAAATAAAATTATAATAAGTTAAACTATAAATTTTAAAATAAAAAAATTAAAAAATAATCGAGCGGGCCTGGCCCTCGGCGGGGCGGACTGGGTTCCATTTTTCAGGCCCGCTAAATGGCGGGGCCAGCCCGCCCCAACCCGGCTTATTGACAGCTCTAGGTGGAATGGACGACGCCAACTAATGTTTCCAGATGTGGATCTATCCACGGACTTGCACATTTTTTATCGTACATTTATTTTACGAAGAAACTCATACTTGGAGAAATTGGCGAAAAGATCGATCCTTAATTTGAAAATGGGGGTAACAAACACGAAACGCATTCCAAGTATGACTTTACTCTGTGCTTCCAACTTAGCCTTATTACCTTATTTTCGAACTGTTGAAATTGAATGTGACACTTCAGATGTAATCATGCAAGCGTATTAAGTTTGTAAGGATAATTGCAATTTTCGTCCTTGAGTTATCCCCAAAATCACTTTTGGTCCCCTGAAAACACACAACATCACTGTTAGTCCCTCATTTATCATACGTTAATCAGTAATCGTCATTCCCGTCAGTTGACCGTAAAAAACTAACGGATTGACCAACTCACACCGTTAAAACGGTTTAGCGACGGAATTTAGCAACGGATGTTCCGTCGCTAACACAGAAAAATTAAAAAAATAAATAAAAACAGATTAGCGACGGAAATTCCGTCGCTAAAATGGAAAATAAAAAAAATACAAATTAGCGATGGAATAAAAAAAATAAAAAAAATTAATAACTACGTGTTAGCGACGGAAATTCCGTCGCTAAATCGGAAAATTCGAAAAAAATAAAATAAATAAATACAGTTTAAAGCAGAATTCGCCGCTTAAAGAGCAAAAAAAATACAACTATTGGATGGAGCCCGGGCAAAGGATAGGGTTCGTGGTGCTTTACTCGCTCACGTTCTTCTTCGCAAACTTCGGGCCAAACGCGTCGACGTTCAGCCCCGCGGAGATATTTCCGGCGAGGTTTAGGTCGACCTGCCACGGGATAACGGGTTGTCCGTGGTAAAACCGGACTTGTTGGTGGTCGAAAACTGGACCGTCGGTGGCTCATTATGAAATATTGCAGTCTGACCCCTGGACTGAAAAGTCCAAATAACAGAAGCAGTTCAGCAAGTTCATGAACTTGCGATTAAGCCCTATGAGATGAAGTCTATAAATAGACCCCATATGAGTTGGAAAATTTATTCATTCAAACGCACATAAAATTGCATCAATCCCTCTAAACTTCCCAAATTCCCGAAGCAAGAAAAGCCCGATTTCTAGTACGATTGGCCGGAAAAACTCAAATCATTGTACTGCAATAACGAGTCCCAAAGTCGTATCTTGGGGACGATCGGCGCTAACCGAAAGCACTGAATATCGGGACTATTTCGTCTTACGAACAATGTATCTAACACATGCCTCGACTTATTGATATTTGATTCTATGACATTCACGATCATGGATAATCTTGATAAACTCAAGCTCGAATTATTCATTATCTATTAAAAATTTATTTTAAACAACTTAATCATTCATCTTAATTGTTCAAGATATAAAGCAATTTCTTTTCTCACACGTGTGTTAAACATAGTAGTTATGATTAAAAGCTTGTAAAATTAGAAGAGAATTTAATACGATGAATTATATTTTCGGCAGCAAGCCGAGTTAGTAGACTGATCTAGGTATAATCAGTGTTTTAAAATGCGTATTGAGTAGTGCTTAATGTTTTAGCTCTGATAATGCATAGCATAAATCGCTTAGCGTATTACTTGAGTATTTTGATCATACCACTTATACGACTTAAAACATATAATGTATAACGACGGAAGCAAACAAACAATTATAGAAAAAAGAAATAATAATGAACTTTATTCTAAATATATGCAACCGCACTCACGACCTATACGAGTTCTCAAACACCTCGGCAAGTGTACTTGCGAAAAGAACATGTCGGCCCCTTATATGCCAGAACGAATCATTGTTCCTTTTCCATGCTAGAAACAACTTAGGATCCTTTTCATCAGGTTGTTACTTATCCATCGACGAATCCCAGCTCGTTCTTGACCGAGAGTGCGATCAACATGGATCGACTCCATGATGCACAATTTTCACCCCGTAAGAGGTTGATGTACAAGGATCAACCCAATCGGTGTGATGGAGAAATAATGATGCAAGGGATCATCCATGGCCAAAGCTGGAGAGTTCTGGGGAGAATTCTCATGATATGAAAACGACATAATCTTGTGCGTGGGTTAGAAGAGTAGGATATAGGATTAACTTGATCGGCCTTGTGCGTGGATTCTTTGATCAACAGCCCTAATTTTGATATGCTCTGATACCACAAGAGAGGACAAGATTCTTGGAGTGAATTTATTTATTCAACCTGAATATCGAAGTTACATCTAGTGCTGTCAATGTGTCCTGCAGCCCGCGGGCTTTGATATTTTAGGCCCGCCTCGGCCGGCCAGCCCGTGCGGGAGCGGGCTTTGGCGGGAGGGGCGGGCTAGCCCACGGGCCGGCACGCCAATATCTTAATTATATTATATATAAATATATATTATATAGGCTTTTTAAATAAAATAATGGCATTTTAATCGAAATTCAATAAAATGGGGTTATTTTGCCCGAAATTAATAAAATAGGGCAAAACGCGCCCAATAAGTGCGACGTCGCGCCTATTAGACGCGATGATGACGTGGCACGAAAAAAGGAAGTTTTTTTATTTTTTGATATGCATCGCACCTAATGATAACTTTTTTTATTTTTTTATTTTAGTTTGTTTTATATTTATTATTTATAAAATCCACAAAATCATAAAATCATCTTTATTTCATCTGATTTACAAAATAAAAATTTATAAACGCATCTAATTTACTGTTTATTTCGCGACGATTAAAATGATATGCATATCTTATAATTTTCGATAATTATTTTTTATTTATTTTTTTATTTTATTAAAATAAAAAAAAATATTTTTGATCGAAAAATATAAGATATGCATATCATTTTGATCGTCGCGAAATAAACAGTAAATTAGATGCATTTATAAATTTTTATTTTGTAAATCAGATGAAATAACGATGATTTTATGATTTTGTGGATTTTATAAATAATAAATAAACTAAAATAAAAAAAAATAAAAAAAAGTTAACATCGCACCTAATGCGTGCGATGCATATAAGAAAATAAAAAAAAAAAAACTTCCTTTTTCGTGCCACGTCATCATCGCGCCTAATAGGCGCAACGTCGCTCTTATTGGGCGCGTTTTTCCCTATTTATTAATTTTGGTCAAAATAACCCCATTTTATTGAATTTCGATTGAAATGGCATTATTTTATTTAAAAAGCCTATTATATAGATAATAAATATATAATTAATGATTTATTAATTATATCTAATTAATACCATATTTATTATCAACTACTAATTAATAGCATATTTATCCGTAACTTATTAATAAATTAAAATTTTAAATTAAAATAAAAAATTATTTTATAGGCGGGCGGGGCGGTTTCTATTTTTTTAGGCCCGCCAGATGGCGGGCGACGGCAGCCTGCCCCGCCAAATTGAAGGTACTAGTTACATCATCTGTATATATATACACTAGACTTGAATGAGAAGAGCTGTAAACCGTCGTTACATTACTATCCTATAGAAGTACAAAAGTGCCCCACGTACAAAAAACTTATTCTAATTCGGATTCATATTCTAAATATTCTAATTCGAATCTTAAAATTTCGAATCGAATTGCGAATCGAACAAAAAAAGATCAATTCGTTTGCAACCCTACCCACAAGTGCGCCTTAAATCACACCATAATTTTGTATCCACTAATTACCATTATTTGTCGCATCTCTTGATTTGTTTTACGGATCCTCGCCGAATGGTTGATTAACAATATACACCAAATGGATGTTAAGGGTGCGTTTTTAAATGGTATATTGATAAATATATTTATGTCGAACAGCCTAAGGAATTTGAGTATCCACATTTTCCTAACCACGTGTTTTAATTGCAGAAAGCTTTGTATGGACTGAGGCGCGAGGCACATGAATCAAACTAATGCGCCATCTCCTTACTTTGACGGAGAGCTCTTCTCCAAATCTGTGTTGGCATGCTCATAAGCTTGGTGTTTTCCAAATACACACGCGCATCAATTTTGGAGGAATATGATTTTCTGCACATATTCTAATCCAGTCATTACATATGATCTGTGCTTAGGTCTTAATTCCATCAACACCACCGTCTTAAGAGCGTCGCATAACGTTGAGATCAATTCGAGCGATAGTGAGTGATAGATGATGATGTGAGAGAGAATTTGACGAGCGAGAAGGGAGTGACTAGTAGAACAAGAGAGGAAAATATGTTTGCAACTTACGTTTTTCCTACTGTGATTGATATTCTCATTTTTCCTTTTATGTTATATATTGTATTTAAATTAAAGATTGAAAATCGATTGAGTTAGCTAGCTCATTCTTTCACACGTTTGTTTATTATTCAAGTTTATGTCATCACGTGTTACACGAGTGAATCGAGTATTGACAGAGAGTTGCTGCCTTTTTGCTTTTGGAGATTAGCAAACGGAGGGTCGTAATTTTTTCATGATCTATTTCGATATGTCATTAGCATTTATAAATTTTAATTGCACTTTGAGTAATGTGTTTAGCGGCTATTTTTTTCATAGTCGAAAGATTATTCGAAGTCTAGTTAAACAAATCTAGGTGGACAATAATTTTTTCTGACGATTATTGTATCATTGTTAGTTTCGTTTTTTAGTTCACTATTGCATTAAAAAAAACTCACCAAAACCCCCTTATTATTATTATTATCGATCCAAATTTGATATAGAAGTAAATCCATCGTCCATGTGGAGACAAAACTTACTTAAGCTACATTAATAAGGTTATTTTTTTGCCGTTTACGACGCGACCAGGAGGCAATGGTTTGCATTATATATTTACAGTTCATCTTTCTCCAAAGGAGGAGCTTGGTAACACTTTGCATCCCAGGGCAAAGGAAATGTCAATTTCGCAGCGCTTTGTGGCATAAACCAATCATCATGCAAAAACCTGCAATATTTCAATATTCAACACAAAAGCCTGCAGTGCTAAGTATTATCGTTCGAATAAAAATGGTTTGATTGATTTACTTACGGTTTCAGCGGTGGTCTTGATATGACGACTATGAGGTGCAGATCTTCGCTCTCGTTCGTGTTCCTCACCTGCAGCCAAAAGATGAGGAAGGAAAATACATGATTTCAAATTATATCGAATGAAGTGCTATTTTTCTTTTGTTTTTTCACCTGATGAGCATCATTGACAGGAATGTGAAAGGTAGTATTTGCGAAAATAGGGAACTCCTCAGGTTCGCCGGGATGTTTCGAAGAGTGTTCAGCAGTAGCGAGATAAAGAGTGCCACTGCCCTTTAACACCACCATTATTTCCTCGGACGGGTGGCTGTGGATTGGTGAGCCTACGCCCGGAGCCATCGTCTCAAGCCACACCTCCACCTTCCCATCGACAAATATAGGAAAATCATTGATCATATATAGAGGAAAATGAGAAGGAAAATCATTGATCATGCTTGAATACATATTAATCAGGCATCGACAGCTCAATCACAAGTTCATAAACGGGGAAACGTTATCTCCTTTTGTTGAAGTACATTGTCTGTCCTCTTTAGGAGGTGTCTTTGCCTTGTAACTGAGGCTCTGCGGGCTATTTAGCTCGTTTTTACTTGTTTTTGTAATTTACGGTAGGCTTCCGTTTTCGAGAAGGGAAAACAAAAAAAAGGCAGCTACATCACAAGGAGAGAAAGTCAACGAACACACAAGTTCATGATTTTTAGTATAGGGACTTCGGAATTGATAATGAATTGGGCTAATTGTAAGATGGGGAAGAATGATCCTCGTCTTGATTATTGCTAAAAATGGCAATAAAATTCATCAACAAGATCCGTGGAACTCAATGCATGTGATCTCTCTTACTTTACCTCTTTCAAACCGTGAAGAAGCGAACCAGCCAAGGTGAGGTGAGATAACCCCGGGAAGCTGTCGGCAACTTCCATCTCACTGATTTTCCTAACTATAGGCACCTCTGCGATGATGCAAAATCAAATCCGCTGAATGAATTATCACGTGGAAGAATAAATTGTTACGCAAAATAAGTTTATTTAAAGTGCTAACCATGGTTTCCACACTGAGCAGCAGCTATAGCTGCTGTTGCTGAAGATAGAACGGCGATTGAAATGATGACACTTTGCCAACACATTTTTATGCGCACACAGAGCGAGAGGGAAAGCAATTACTTTGAATGGAGGTAGGTTTCTTGATAAAAGCTGCGGTACAGATTCAACTCACGATCGATACCCTTTAATGAAATTTAGGAAAGATGATATATATATATACACATATGTATATATAATTGTTGGTCCAGCCAGCCCGCCAAAAATGACGCCAACCAAAGCTGAAAATATTAATAATAAAATAATATTATTAATATTATATTATAATATTGTTTTATATATATAATAATTAATGAATCGCTCATACTGAAGGGCGACGGGGCGAATTCCTGGCCACCCGTTTCGAGCGGTCCAGAAGAGATTCTTCAGTTGGCTTTTTAATAAAATAATTAAAAAAATATAAATCATTAATAAAATAAGTATGAAATCAAAATCATTAATAAAATAGAGAAAATTATATATGTTAGTAACTCAGTAATAATAGAATACGAGTTAGCAGTCCACCGTGGCCTTCAGGGCTGATATGTCATTTCCAAAGTAAACGAGATATTTTCCAACTCGTAAGATAACAATACGAGTTACGTTGAGCACTACAATTTATTTTGTGTAAATACCTATCTTAAAGAAAAACTAATCAATCAAGGACTCCATCACTATTCGTACATAATAGTTTATTTATATATATTGATCAGATTCAATTGATCAGATTCAGAAAATGACAGCTTACCGACCGAGGTTTGAATTATAAAGCAATTGTGAAGACATAGATAGCCATAGCACGCCACACTAAATATTTAAAGACTAGGTGTCGCCCCCGTGCAATGGACGGGGTTATTTTTTGTCAAATATATACAATTTTTAGGTATACTTTAGGTTCCGTCACACGCATTATTCTTTTTATCGTGTAATATAAAATTAATGCATGATTATCCTTAGTTCTTATAAAACAATAATTAAAAAACATATTCTACAGTCTTACAGTTATGCAGTCTATAATCTTACAATATTTTAAGTAGTGTCGCATAATAGTTGTGTATCATACAGTTAGGATTGTCAATGGGGCGAGGATTCCCCATCCCCGAGGGGATCCGTCCCGAATAGGAAGGGAATCCCCGCGGGCCGGAAACATGTGAATATTTTTTCCCGCGAATACCCCCGCCCCAACCCCGAGTATTTAAATAATATTTATATCCAATTAGTATTATGATAAGATGAATAGTATTAAAATATACTTTCGATAATATCAAAATAATAATATAAATAATCTTAAAATATAATTTAAATAATATTAGAATAGAATAAATTGATATTTTTTTTAAAAAATAGCGACGGGGCGGGGATCCCCGTGGGGACGGAGACGGGAACGATTTAGTCCCCATTTGTCTCGGTGGGACGGAGACGGGAACGATTTAGTCCCCGATCCGCCCCGTTGACAACCCTATGCACAGTCTTACAATGTTTAATTAGTAGTCTTACAATGTTAAATAGTGCGGTCTCATTGCTGACTGCAGTCTCATGGCAGTGCGTGCGGTCACACAGTCTTGCAGTTTGTAAAGTCATTGCAGCAGTCTTACACACTCACAGTGTTACACTACAGGTTATGAAATGTTCCTTGGTTTAAACTCATCACTCATCAAATTGCAAAATAAGTGCAAGAAATAGTTATATAAAGTATATAAAATTTTACGATCGAAAATGAGGAACAAAAACATTTGTATCATTTTTAACATCAGCCTTACCAATATATATTATATAAGTTGATAAGTAAAACAATCTTGTAAGACTGACTTATAATACTGCCAAACACTTAGTGATAGTATTGGACTTAAAGAATATAGGTATGTGAAAATTGTAAGACTGTGTAAGACTGCGTGGACTGCAACAATCATTAATCTTATCGTCCATTCTGTCCATCATGTGATTCATCCTAATTCTCAGGCTGTCAAAGTGCTCTTGCAAGACTGATTCCAGAAACTTGTGTATCGTACAGTTAAGATTGTCAATGGGGCGAGGATTCCCCATCCCCGAGGAGATCCCCGAATAAGAAGGGAATCCCCGCGGGCCGGGAACATGTGAATATTTTTTCCCGCGATATCCCCGCCCCAACCTCGAGTATTTAAATAATATTTATATCCAATTAGTATTATTATAAGATAAATAGTATTAAAATATACTTTCGATAATATTAAAATAAAATAATATAAATAATATTAGGTAGTATAAATTGATTTTTTTAAAATAGTGACGGGGCGGGGATCCCCGTGGGGCCGGGACGGGAATGATTTAGTCCCTATTTGTCTCGGTGGGACGCAGATTAGATCCCCGCCCCCTACCCGCCCCGTTGACAACCCTATGCACAGTCTTACAATGTTTAATTAGTAGTCTTACAATGTTAAATAGTGCGGTCTCATTGCTGACTGCAGTCTCATGGCAGTGTGTGCGGTCACACAGTCTTGCAGTTTGTAAAGCCATTGCAGCAGTCTTACACACTCACGGTCTTACACTACAGGTTATGAAATATTCCTTGGTATAAACTCATCACTCATCAAATTGCAAAATAAGTGCAAGAAATTGTTATATAAAGTATATAAAATTTATCGATCGAAAATGAGGAACAAAAACATTTGTATCATTTTTAACATCGGCCTTACCAATATATATTATATAAGTTGATATGTAAAGCAATCTTGTAAGACTGACTTGTAATACTGCCAAACACTTAGTGATAGTATTGGACTTAAAGAATATAGGTATGTGAAAATTGTAGACTGTGTAAGACTGTGTGGACTGCAACAATGTCATTAATCTTATCGTCCATTCTGTCCATCATGTGATTCATCGTAATTCTCAGTCTGTCAAAGTGCACTTGCAAGACTGATTCCAGAAACTTCGCCATTGCAAGCACTTGTCAGTCATCAGGTGATTTTTTTGTTAGTCTCTGCACAATGCTAAATTGTCTACAACACTGTTTTTTGTTAGCAATTAAACATATTTGATTGCGACCGGCAGCTAAGTAGAGGTACAATGAATAGTTTGTTTGCATTACCATAACACATTTTTAAGTTAACTAATGTACATAACCCATTATCAAGTACAATCATTCGGTACCACCATAAATTTCATTAAATACATAAACATTTCATGCAGTCTTACATAAATATTGTTGACTAATTTTGTGCGTGCAGAACTCCTCATCATGTACCAAATGCATCTTATATAAAACAATAGCAACTGATAATTTCAAGAAGAAAGAAAAAAAACGAATCACCAACACATGCAAGAACTCACTTACAGTGCTAACGGACTGTCTTGTAATGAAGGTAAAATCTTTGATCAGTGTCTCCTTAGGATGTTCAGTCACAATATATGGGGAATCCTTGTCCATAGCCTCCAAAACTTCTCCGTGAAGATCTTCGAAGGCCTTAAATATATAGTCACGGAAGCGCCTTGAATACTGCCTTGGATCAACGGCTGAGATAGAGTTTGGATCGTATTGGATTGACTTGTAAGCATGCTCGAGTTTCTTGGTGATGTCAGTCTTGAAGTATGTCTATGATTCCGAAGAACGGTATTACATCATAGTACTCCCCCGTCGGCTCTCCTATCAACTGAAACTCGCCGCCACCATCATCCCTCTCTGTTCTTTCAACCCTTGCTGGCATGTTAATCCCTAAATTTTCTGCTAGCCCACCTTGCAAGTGTACATTTTTCCTTGTCATGGAATAGAATTACAATAATGTACAATAATCTCACCACCACACTTCCTAGTTTTGATATGTGTGCCTCTCACCACAGAACACCCATCCAGCAAGTAGATACCATGCGTCAAAGTCCCACTCAGCACCAGCCTATCCTGTTTTATCACCTCTGCCTTTCCTGCTGCTAGTCTTGTGGTGTAGCCTTTCTTGTCCAATGCTCCAATGGAGATTAAGTTCCTCCTCAACCCAGGAACGTACCTCACATCCCTGAGAAGCCCCACAGATCCATTTGACAGCCTTACTTGGACAGAACCGCAGCCCAGCACTTTACAGCTCTTTCCATTCCCAAGTTGCACTGATTTCCCTTTTAGTTCTCTAAAATCCTGCAGCCAGGCTTTGTTGAAGGTGATGTGCGTGCTTGAGCCTGAGTCTAGTACCCACTCTTCATTCTCCTTGCCCTCAGAGACTGTGAAAACCTTAGCATACTCGAAATTATCAGCATCCAATACAGCCGAGCTCACAGTTGCATGCTTAGTGTTTCTTTTGATCTCTTGGGGCAAAACTTTATGATGTGGCCAACTTCATCGCAGTAGAAGCACTTCCTAGCCTCAGATTTATCCTTCTCCTTTCCTTCCCTCTTCCATGAACTTGGTTTCCTCTCAATATCTAGCATTTCAGCAGCAGGGATTTCAACAGCTGCTTTTGATGAAGTCGAGCTGTTCAGCTGCTTCGAGCTGAGTGCTGAGAGCACATCTTCCATTGTAATCTTCTCTCTACCATACAATATAGCCTCCTTAAAGTGTTCATGGCTTGTAGGCAGGGAGCACAGCAGCAAAAGTGTTTGATCTTCGTCCTTCAACCTCCCCAATATTCAGCAAATCCATTACCAATTTCTGGAAGTGATCAATCTGCTTTTCTAGGGGCTCCTCATCCACCATTCTGAATTTATACAAGGCTTGTTTGAGGTACAACCTTCGAGCTAGGGATTTGGTCTGGTAAAGTGCATCGAACTTCTTCCATAAAGCCTCCGCCGAAGCCTCCGTTGACACCCTGCGAAGGACACTGTCACTCAGACAAAGAATTAAAGCTGAATAAGCTTTCTCTTTCATTTTCTTCTTCGCAGCAGCCGTTAAATCCTTCGGTTCCATCTCATTATCAGGCTTCAAAGCCTCCTCAAGCCCCTTCTCTACCAGCACAGCCCTCATCTTGAGCTTCCACAGCCCAAAATCGTTCGAACCATTGAAAATCTCCATCTCAAACCTCGTGGCAGCCATTCCCCGGGAGATAACCTCGTTCTCCACGCTCACCGCATCACTTGTTGTGGAATTGCTACCGTTGAGACCGCAATTCAATGGTCTTTCACTGTATGCAACTCGATCTTACTGATTTGAGCAATCGCAGCTCAAATCAGCTCGACAATGCAATCGAAAACACACACACACTCTTTGACAGAATATTTAACGTGGTTCGGCCTGTTCAGCCTACATCCACGGATCAACCGAGCCTTCGTTTCTATTTACTCTCAACACAAAAGTTACACCACTCACGGCCCTCTACAACTTTCGTGTTCACTCCACTCAGAGATTCTCAGTCTACAGAAACATATATGCTCGCTAAGATGATCGCTCAAACCTGAAATTACACAGCTTATATAAACTGAAGTTATAAGTGTCGAGTGATATCAGCCGTCGATTCCATCTGACCGGACGCTCCAGATCTTCCATGCTTTGCTCGTGACTTAGGCATAAATCGTATGACGATTTATTAAGTTAAAACCCGCCCTCATCGTCAACCGTACGATCTTGATCCAACGGGCCTGATTTAACATCCGCTTAAGTTGCTCACATATCATCCTGGCCGTTCATCATCTTCGCGCGCCATCAGACGGTACATCTTTAAATTTCCATCTTCAAATTTCAGCCCTCAGATCACGCGCGCATCATTTCGGACGGCCCCTGTACTTCGAACCTTATCTTCAGCTCTTTCATCAGTTTTCAGCTTCAGTCCAGTCCAGTTTCAGTTCGAGCTGCCTTCTTCTCCGACGACTTCCGACGGTGTCCGGCGAGTTTATGGCTCGCCATTCTCAACAATGATGTATAATATAGATGCAGTATAAAAGATCATCATATTGAGCATACTAAAGTCGAGACCATATGCTAATGTTAAAATTGATGTTTTGCATATTGTTTTATTGGCTATGTTGCAAGTATTAAAGGTGGAATGGCCGACGCCAACGAACGTTTGCAGATGTGAGATCTATCCACGGACTTGCAAGTTCTTTATCGTAGATTTATTTTTACAAAGAAACTCATACTTGGAGAAATCGGCGAAAAGATCGTTAAATTTGAAAATGGGGGTAACAAACACGAAACGCCTTCCAAGAACGTAAGTACGACTTTACTCGTGCTTCCAACTTAACCTTACCTGATTTTTTCGAAAACTGTTGAAATTAAATGTGACACTTCAGATGTAATCATGCAAGCGTATTAAGTTCGTCCCATGAAAGAAGAGCAGAGAAGAAAAGCACACCACTCATGCTAAGCATTTCAAGCAAGTCTTGCTTTGATGAACGATAGATAGATAGCATGGTCTTTGACATAATAGTATCATCTGACACTTGTCAGTCTCAAGCAAACAAGATCACAGGGTAAAAATGAAGTACGATACGAACATTTCATACAGACATAAGAAACGAAAATCGTATTCCGCACTTAAATAAATTCTTTCAACGAAATTACGAAGAATTGATAGCTGCTTGTATCTGCTCGAGTGTCCTGCCTTTTGTTTCAGGCAGCATCACAACCACAAACACAATGGCTAATGCATTTATCGCAGCATAAAGAATGAAAGTACCTGTGAAAATTACCACAAAGAAGAAAGTTGCAAGAAAGATTCAAATAATCCTCATGTAAAAAAGCAAATCATTTTCTTACTCACCATAGGTACTCCATGACATGAGAAAATTAAAGGTGTAAGAACATGCCCATGCCCCGAACCAGTTCACCAAAGTCGCGAAGCTCCCTGCGACTCCTTTTACGTTTATAGGGAATATCTGAAAAAAAAAAATAAATGTTTTGTGGCATCATTATTTAGTTTCAAAGGAAGATGTAGGTTAAAGATATATATTATACCTCAGACATTACAACCCATGGAACTGCACCCATTCCAACCGAAAACGAGCCGATGTATACCTAAAGATAAAGCGGGGAACCATATATAGACTATGAAGTATATATGGAGATAAACGGACCGCTCTACTTGATCTGAAAACGCGGATGTAGTAACTTACTAATATGCCAGTGACCGCAAGTGCTGGGCTTGCATCTCGTGCAATTCCATGCTCCTATAATCAACCAAATTGATACTGAATAAGCTGTAATAATAACAACAACAATAACAATAATCTGATTAAGGTAATGACTTTGCACCTTGAAATAGAATGAGGTCCCTGTGAGAAGACAACCAAGGACAAGTCCCGCCCCAGATACCTGAATAAGAGAATGACCGAAGATTTTGTTACATAAGGAAAGCGACAACGAAGCTCTGATAATACAATAACGAATGATGAGTTTGGGTTGTGATTTAAATTTTTTACCAGTAGAAGAGGTTTTCTCCCGACTCTGTCGATGAATAGAGCGCCAAGTCCCGTGACAATGACCTGAAGAATTGCATATGTTATGGTTCCAACATCAGCTGGAAATCCTGTGTAGCAGTTATACAGAGAGAGAATGGTCAACGTCGTTATTACAACAAATGATCTTAACGCACGTTTATTAACAAACATTTGAATCGTGAGAGCTTTCTTACCCGATTCCTCGAAGATACTAGCTGTGTAGAAACAGACCCCATTGATCCCTCCAAATTGTTGGCAGACCATCAGCCCAACTCCTATCTGTGTGTGAACGAATAATGATGTTATTTTGTTCACATAATTGAAAATGTAGGAAGGGAAGAGAAGGGAAGGGAATGCTATCGATGGGAAGGAGCTAATAAAAAGTCTTACTATGACAGATCGAAGATACCGCCTTCTGAACAAATCCAGCAGTCCAACTTTCGGGAGCTTCTCAAGAGTTTCGATGTATTCCTTTTTTTTAAAAAAACAGAAACACAAAAAGACGTCATTATAGCACCAGGACAATAACAGAACAGAGAACTACACATATTGTATCAAAAATATTACTTGAATTTCAGCAGCCTCTACAGATATGTCGGCCCCTTTCCCCCGAAGTCTCCTCAACGAGGATTCAAACTCCTTATTCTTCCCTTGTTTTGCCTGAATAAAATGACGTATGCGAAGGGAAACGTTTATTAGTTCAGCAACAGTGTTATGGTAAAAATCAGAACTCTGTTTCTTACAAGCCATCTTGGAGACTCTGGGGTTATGGCTAATCCTAAGAGCAGGACGCCACAAGGGATTATTGCTGTAAACAAAAAAGAAAACATTTGACAAAGAAATAAGTACCATTGGACAATATTATAAATCAATTTCTGTTCTGTGTTAATATTATTCTTTACAACAAGTAATTAGCATGCTAGATATTGTCTTATCCAACCTATTAATGCAAGTGCTCTCCATGATAGAAATGTGCCTATGGTGAAGGATACGGAAACGCCGGCACAAATCAAAAGCTGCACACGTTTTGCAGATTAGTCAAAAATCGTCTAATATGATGATGGTTGGAACATTTGCTCAGATATTAATTTGTATGTATAATCAATCAATCACCTGGTTTAGAGTGGTCAAAGCTCCTCGCAACTCCTTGGGAGCAATTTCAGCTATAAAAACTGGAACCTGTTAAACACAACATAATTTAACTCTTCATCATCTTCACCTATCAAGATTAACAGGTGAAATATTAACACACACACACACACACACATATATATATGTATATGAATTAATTACCACATAGGAAAACATTCCCATCCCATAACCAGTAGCCACCCTACCGATGTCCAAAAGCACAACTTCCTGACAGAATTAAAATCGTAGACGAATGAACACGATGTATCGAATTTCACTGATCTTGTAAGTTTTTATTGTACCTTGGAAAAGTAAACGCATAGCCAACCAAGTGTGCAACATAGACTTGATACTATCATTGCCTGCTTTGTCATTTCAAGAATACTCGGAATGAGATTAAGCAATTTAGAAAGAGTAAAACTCTAGTTGTCATACAAGCTTCTTGCAGTAAAACTGGGAAAGTAATAACATTACCCCTTTGCGACCGATGTAATCTGCAATTTTACCGCTTGTAATAGCGCCCACCATTGCTCCAAAAGTTAAGATGGAGCCAAACAATGAGTACTGTGAACATCACAACACATATAAAATAATCTTATCGATGATGAGGTCTTCCCAAGAAACAAACCAAACGACGACAATGTAATTTATTATAGGAGCAAGACTATTCAACAAAACTGATTCGTCGATTCTCATTGTAGTGAGAAAAATGATGCGAACTGAACACAGACAAAATTATGAATAAAAGAGGGGTTAGCCTCCATCTTTTTAACTGAACGATTTGATTTGAGTATTATTTTTTTATTCTCCACCAACCTCTGCAAGAGATAAGTTCACATCTTCCCTTATGGCAGCTTGCGTCGGCGATGAGTAACCAACCTGGAAATTGCAGAAAATAGAATCAAAATCATAATAATCAACAGATCACAGCGTCCTAATTCTATATATGCATAGGTTTTGGGTTGTTCTTACACAACATCCAAAAGCGTAAGAACCGCAAACTGCTGTTAATGTACTGAGATAAACCATCCATGTTCCTCCATCTTTGGTACTACCGCCTTTGTTGTTTCCAGCAACAAGCGGAACTCCAATCTCTGAGTTTTCACCTTCTTCTACACCTCGGCTCATCGTGTTCTTCTGACAACAACAAAAAAAAAGAAGCAAAAACAAAAAGGAGAAAACTAAGTATAAGGATCAACGATGAGAGGAACGAAATAATTGTTTGAAGTAGGCGAGGGAATCTAATGCAGACATGTATATATAACTATTGAGCCTTATTACCTGTGATATTAGATAGATCTATCACAGGGAGACGACGCAGATAATAAAGCCAAGAAACTTGAAATTACGCATGTGGAGGAAATATCAGGGGATTCATAGTACCACGCATACCCAAAACTTATTGATCGTTTTTTTTTATATATATTGTTAGGGTGGTTTTCAATTATTGTGACGTACTTAAAATTAAAATATGAGGTCTTTACACATAAGTACCTATTTGAATAAAAACTTATAATTTAGTACCCTATCATGATTTTTTTATATGTAGGTACCTAACAGAATAATTTTTTTCACACCCGATCCCCGCAGGTACACCATACAACACATTTGGGTACCCTATATCAACACATTTGAGTACCCTATATAACAGAACATTTGAGTACCCTATGTAACACACAGGTATGCCATAGGTACGACGTATGCTACACTTAGGTACCCTATATCAACGTGTTATGGTACACAACATACACACAGGAAGGTACGACATGACTAAAGAAACTGGTAAAAATTAAATCGGGTACCTATTTGTAAAATTTTCTGACATGGGTACCTATTGTAAAAATTTTATTCGATTGGATATTTATGTGTAGATGTACCTTAAAATAATTATTTTGTTTTGAGTTTTTTTTCCTGACCGCTGGCCTTGGCAAGTTGGCATTGTCTTGGCTGATGGGGATCGATCGCTAAATGTCAAGTGTGTCATCTCCACTAGCCAATAAATAATTGGTCGTGAATAACGTGTTATGATTATATTAATTAAATCCGTGACAGACAAAATGTTTTGTGTCATATATTAATACAGCGTTAATGTAGTCCCACACCCATTAATTTAGGTATGAATTAAATCTGAACCTCATTAATATTTCGAGGACGGCTTTTTTATATGTGTGATTTTTCATAGCCGCGCGCAATGTCAGACTAGGGATGAGCAAAATCGGATATCCGGATTTTTTTAGATCGAAAAATGATATCGGTATCCGGATCGATTTTAATTGGATATTCGCTTATTTGGAAAATTTAAATCGGATATCCGCATCCGATTTTAAATTTATTTTTCTTATTATTTTGTTCCAATATTTTTTTATTTCTTATCACAATAAAAGAAATTAAATTTTTTCATATGAAATTTCTACACATAGTAATTCACGCTATATGTGATGTATAGTTCAAAATTACATAATAAATAATAAACGTAGTACCACAAATTCACATTAAATTTTTTTAACTTGCATTTCGATGTTTTTATGTTTTTCTATTCATTTCTCTAACAAAGTTTTTGCAATAATAAAATTAACTAAAATTCTACTTTGTACTTGTATATATTATTTTCTAAATATAAAACCCGATACCGAATATCCAGATTTTATACTACCCCTATCCGATCTGATTTATTTTAAAAGCAGATCGGATACCTGATCCGGTTATTAAAACCGGATTTATTTTTTGGGTTTGAAAACCGGATATCGGATCACAATCCGATTTCCCGATTTCCCGATATTTACTCACCCTTATTGTCAATAGTAATGGAGTTTGAACTCCTGAATGGAAATACCAACTCCTCTTCTAAGGCACCACATAAATCATATAATATATATATATATATTTGTATAATATGCTTTACTTTCTCCATGTGGTAGGTACTGTCCACAAATATTGACTCATTTTCCTAAAAATGTTAATTATATACTTTTTATATTGATATTTCTATACATGCTACGACATATCTGACAATGTCGCAAGGGATGTTTATTTAAATTTGAAATAATTAACTTGTATAACTCTGTAACTTAAAATAAACTAGTTGCCTATTCGTATCAATGTCGCAATGAAATCATTATTATTTTACGTGCGATCTACAGAGTGTGCATGTGCATCACTCGCAAAATACTTATATATATATATATCATATTATAACATCACCACATGCAACTTATGTCCCCCGATTTTGACAGATAATAAACGTATCAGCCTACCAATAATAATCATTCACTCTCCAATATTTTTTATAACGTTTTTTAAAAAACCATGGTAGGCAGACAAATTATTTGTTTTTAGAACCCAAAAAAAAAAAACAAGGGATCCTAAAAGTAGCTGATCGACAGGCATGTCAAAATCGAGATACATAAATAAAAAAAAAAGGATCATCTTTCTATTTTATTAAGTGAATGAGGAGTAGAGCATCTGATTAATTTGGTGTATATTACAAATTTACCCATGATATTGATAAATATCACAATTATTCTCAAATCAATTTTCTTATACATAATAAAAGTAACAAAGTTAAATTTATAGTTTAATTTATAATAAATTAAAATATAAAATAATATATTTATATTAAAATATTGCACATGTGCTTATGTACTAGTTTATATTAAAGCTAATCATCTTAAATTGGGATAGAACTAATTAGCAAACACCGTCGAATTAGTGTTTACTGTTTGCTGCACATAGAGCAATGATACTATTCATTTGACAAATGCAAATATGGCCGGGTGTAATAATGAATGTATTTTATATTCAAATTCTTTCTTACGACATAAGTCGCAATCGAGATCCGAATGTAAATCCTATTTAGTAGTTTTGTTGGGCTTGGGCCCATCATGTGCCTTTGTTATTTATTCCACACTGGATAGGCACGATGGTTCTCTCTCCTATTATAGGGGTGTTCATTCGGTTATAACCGAACCGAACTTTCGGTTAATTTTATAAACCGAAAACCGAACCGAAACATTTCGGTTCGGTTCGGTTTTACCGAATTTTTTTCGGTTCGGTTAACCGACCGTAAAACCGAATTTTAATAAAAAAAATAAAAAATAATATTATCTATCTTATAAATATACATTATCATATATATTTGTATAAATTTTAATTTACCTCATTATTCTCATACTTTATTAAATATTTTATATTAGAAATATATACTATCATATATATATATATATATATATATATTTATATAAACTATCGAAGGGATATATTATCAATATAAGACATATATATCATTATATATTTTATATAATAATATATACATATATGTATATAAAAAATAAAAAAATATATATAGAGTTCGGTTTACCGATGTAATAAACCGAAACCGAACCGAATTTTATTCGGTTATCAAAATGAAAACCGAATACCGAACCGAAAATTTTCGGTTCGGTGTTCGGTACGAAACCGAAACTTCGGTTTCGGTTCGGTTCGGTTTGGTCGGTTAACTGACATTTGAACACCCCTACTCCTATATAAGGAGGGTTATACCGTGAATTATAAGTACATCAACAAATAGAAAGTTAATTGTGTTAACAATTTAACTCTAGTAATATTGCCTTCGGGTGAGAGTTTGGGTTAGCGGGTAAAATTACTTTCGGGTTGTTGTCGGGTTTTGGGTTAAGCTAGCGCAGAAGAATTGTGCGATTGTAATATTCACATAGTGGATTTGCTGCGGCTTGTGTTGCCCGGGTGGTGTTTCCCTCTTCGTTAAGGGTTTTCCACGTTAAATCGTTGTGTTGTATTTTCTCCTGTCAATAATTCCGCGACGGAACTTGGGCGAAATTTCGGTACAGCCGGATTTCCCAACAAGTTTAATATACAAACAAAGGCGGGATATCAGTTGAAAAGCATATGAATGCAATAATAATGAGAAACAGAAGGTAAACGACGTCAATTAAAGATAATCCAAGATCAGTGACACTTATTTGACTGTCAACTTGATTAAGAGTCATCCCAAATCAAACCCATTCACAATAATACTATCCAATTATTTACACATTATATACATCAAAGAATATAGACACATGAGGCGCACAGTTTTCTCTGTTTCCCCAATGAGAGAAAACCCAAGCTGTCATGAAACAAGGGAGGAGAAATAATAATAATAATTCAACTTTATTCCAATTGCTAAATGATGAAAAATCATACAAGATTCCCAGGATCACCATCATCATCATCATCATCATATCCAGAATATATATCAAATGGAAGATTAAAACCACCTCTGCTGCTGCTGCTCATGAACATCGTTCTCGACCCCAAATCTCCATATCCTCCTTCTTCTTCTTTTTCCTCGTCGATCCCAACTGCAAAGCTCCCACTAAAATCCCTACCCGCCGACCCGTTGGAGTAGAAATTGGGCGGCTCCATAAAACTATTCGGCGTGTTCATCGCCGGCCCGGCCCGGGCCCACCAATCGTTCCTCTCATCACCACCGACCATCGACTCGTTGTGGTGCCTTAGTATGCTATCCCTGAACAGAGGGGCTGATGTGGAAGCTTCCATATGGCTCGTGCCCCGACCATCTTCAAATACGCCGTCATCCCAGCGCTTGTCATTGGCTACTACCCTTGGCGGGTCCCACCAAGTGTAATTACGCTTCCCCTCCTCCACACAGGCACCATCATCATCACCATCGCCGTTGTTGTAATGATCTGTCGATTGAGCGTTGGTGTTTGGGACGTCTCTTTCGTGGTTTTGGGATGTGTAATACCAATCTAAGATGTAAGGCAAGTTCTTGTGTTCCCCGTCGATCAGCCACATGGAATCGAACTGATTGCTGTAGTTTCTGAGTTGGGCGTTGAGATCGACCGCAAAGTTGTTGTTGTTAGTAGGGTTGTGATGATTCTGTGCTTGGCCTCGAATCTTTTCATCGCGGAATAGTTTTAGTGTGCTGAGGAATTGTTTGCCGTCTTCGTTGGGTTCCCACAAAGGATATGATATCTGGAAACTGATGAGAAGGGAGGGAGACTTTCAGACATTATTATAGTATGATGTTTCGACAGGCATACGATGACATTTTTCAATTGAAATATGAACGAAAATAAGAAAATATTGGTCTTAAGGATGTACCTCAAGAACGACTTCTCCATTTTTCCTTGTGAACTCCTCTCAACGCGAGGTAATCAAAGGGCGAACCGTACTTTTTGTTCCCATGCATTTCGAAATTAAATAGACTGAAACTGCGATGACAATAAATAATGAAGATAAGAACAATTGTTCAATTATAGCCAGATTGTGACAAAATCCAACAATATCATATTCGCCAACACATACCTACAAACATCACCCACTCCGGGAACATTTTCAGTGAAGTCCACAATGAAATGCAAGATATCATCGACCCGCTACAATCGCATGAAGAGAACACAATCAATACTACCTTCTTTTTTTTTCTTTAACGAAGTAAAGGGACGCCAATTGATCTATGGAACAAACAAACCTTTGGGACGATGAAAATAAGAAGATAAGGCGTGACAAAGATTGAGGCTATTTCCTCCAACAGCATCATTCCAGTGTACTGCACCAGAAAATTCAATATAATTCAACGGAGAATTAAGGAAAATAAATAAGAGCCTAGAGGAAGTGTACTGCTTTAAGCAAATGTTGCCTCCCAAGTGTTGTTTGATGAAAATTTCGACGTAAAAAAATAACAATACATAGACAATGTAACGAAGAAAATACCTGAAAAAGAGTCTCAAATTCCACTCGTACAGCTTCGGTGTTCTCCTTACCACGCCCCTTTTGGGCATGTAATGAGTGTGCTGTACAACTTGGGACATTGTACCCTGTGGGTCAAGCACGAGGAGTTCTTCTGCTATCGCAGCTCGGCTAATAGCTGTGATAGTCCCGAAAACCGCTGCATACCAGAATAAATTTCGACCAAATATCTGCAATTTTTAGTCAAAAAATAAACAAATATATCAAGAAATTGAAAAAAAGAAAAAAGAAAAAATATATATAATATAAGGTTGGTTGTGTTCGAGTATAAATCATCTATTACGTGTCCTTCAAGCAGCGATTCTTCAAGGAATGCAATGATTATAAGAACAGCAGCAAATCCACCAGAAACAAAGGAGATGAACTTTGCTACGATGGTTAGAATGGGTGAAGGGAACTGCTTTAGGTAGTCAGAGGCATGAACGACACTGCTGTTTATACGGTGCTTAAATAAATGATCAACCTGTGAAATAACATAAGTAAGATCATGGCACAGAAAAGTATGTTATATAGGCGAAATAATCAGGCCGGATATATGCTGGAGCTAATTCACCATGGTTCAACGATCTGTTCAACCAAGATTAAAGAAATAAAAGAAAAAATGTTATGAAAATATTAATATTGGAAAAGCACATATCAAACAAACTAAGTAGATGTTCCACCACCCATACCCATCAATAACTGTTGTTATGTGACGGGAACTCAAATTTAACATGGTAAATTAAATGGTTGAATTGGCAAGGCATGTTAGATCATATGGAGTCAACCCACTCTCACACCAGTAAGATGTTTGGTAAGTGATAACTGATAATGTGTAGCTTTAAATCTTATTACCCATGACGGAGTAGGCTGAAGCTGATAAAGAAAGCATTTAAACTCGGCTAAACACATAAATCATATACACTACTTCACCCATCATCAATTAGTTTAGAAATGGATGAAAGGCTATCACTTAAAAAGACCTTCAATCCCACTTATCTACTTACCCCTGACTTACAAATTGACAAGACATAACAAAGAAAAAAAGAAAGTAGATCTTTCGCATTTGAAAATCTTTTGATACGTTGTATGATAGATACCTCGTTATATTCACGGAACATCCACTTAGATAGATTAGACCATCTCCGAGATGAGGCAGTACTTGGATGGTTGTAGAATTGTTCCGCATGCCTTAAGAAGAGATAAACCACCATAAAAATGATAAGGAATGGAGAGAGAAGCAGCAGAGCAAAACCAACTATCACAAGCCTCTTTTTGAGTGTTGAGGGATCTGAGGTAAAATCCCTTTTCAAACGGAAGTTTCTGCAGAAACAAAAGTAGCAACTATTATTACACATCCATCACCGCATAATAAATTATTCACGAAATGATATACTCACCGGTCAAACATGCTCTGCAATATGCACCAATTCAAAGTCCATTCAAGGGTTTTGGGCAAGACAAGACGGTGCCTATCACCATTCGGACCAATACCAGCACTTGTGCCTGAACCTGGGACCCACCCAGATATGGGCAGTGCAAGAACACCTTTGTTGAGCATCCCTATCAAGTAATTTTCCTTGCGCATTAATCTCATGACCACATCATGAATCGATAGGTCCTTCACATCACATAATTGATGGGTCCTCTGTACTCGAACGAGTTTCCCAAGAATCACTTCCCAAGGCATAGTGTTGAGTTCGTTATCTGTCACATGGAGGCTGAAAAAAAAAACATGAGAAGGGAAAGAAGATACTATATACTTTTGATGATAAAGTATACACATATACAGCCTCTGAGGAAAGGAAAAAAGCGGAATCTTTCAACTTCAGGATTGAAGGAAAAGATGAGTAGGGTGTGGAAGAGTTGAAGACATACCTATTGTAATAAAAGAGACGGATCTTAAGAGTCTCCTTCAACTGTGCAAAGAATCTCAAGAAACAGAAAATCCAGTAAATGGTAAATATTCCCAAATATCCAACTATTATAGCTTTTGATAGGGTAAGAGGGGTCAAGGGATGTTCATGTAGAGCTTCCTTTGACAAATCACATGGCTTAATACCAGATTCAACAGCATCCATCCCACACTTGGCATTGCGGAGCCCATTCCAATCCACGAAGAGCAGAAAGAAACCCGAAAAACATATAGTAAAAGCCAAGCTCAGAAGTTCAAACATCCACTTGATGATGATGCACCAAAGCCCTTTCTCACAATAATAATGGTAGATCCTTTCGAAGAACAGGTCAAGATCGTCGATTGGATAAGAATTTAGGGTCCCATCATCGAGAAAATCAGATGGGCTTTCACTCACCAGGCTTGGTGCTTTGTAATCAGACAATTCGATTCCATGTTGTGGAACATCGAGCAAACTGGTTGTTAGGGATGATTTATGACGCCTCTTCCACCTGAATATCTTAAGGGAATGCAAACGGTTTTGCACACCAAACATTACTTGCTCACTCTAGTTGCAGGCAGTAAGACTCAGCCATTGCCCAAGGGAGAATCAGACCATTATGTGCTGAAAAGCAAAAAAGATTGGTAAAGATTGAAGTAGCATGAATGGCGTTGAAGCGTGTAGGATTAAATATATAACTCAACGTTTTTTTAATTAAGTACAAAAAGCAATTCCACTGAACTTCCCATAACCAGAATTTAATAAGTGTAACCCTGCACAAAGGAAAACTAATTCTTTTCTTGAGTCGTCATAAAATGTTTTGGATTAAATAACATAGGGTGCACGGATAATGGATTGAACATAGCAACACAAGGCGTACGGTAGATTCTCTAGTAAACGTAAACAAAGATGAAAGCGTTCAATTCATTTCACGTTAAAACATGATCAAATAAAACACTGAAATCTGGTCATCAAACCCAACTACGCATTTCCTGTATAAATAATATTGAACTAAGATGGATGTGGCCTATTCTGATCTTGGACCGTGTTAATCACTATGGAATAAAGCTGATAGATAGTCTGCATGACACTGGTAAGAAAGACTAAAACCAGAGAGAGGTTGCCTCGGTCATTGACATATAATAGTTTTAAACTAGTCTGTAATTTGAACCCAAAGTGTACAAGGAAACAAAAAAAAGGAACTTCATCTCTTTTCGGGTAAAAAAAAATGGGTAGCTATAGAGACATTATAATCCATCATGTCTGTATCAGGTTTAAGAAGTAAAACAAAAGGCTGCTCACGAGTAAAATAATCATCACTCCCAGTGCAATACAAATTAACCATCTATTACAAAAAAAAAAAAAAAAGAGAGAGCAAAATTTTCATAAAGAGAAAAGAGTATTGGGAAGTTGTGTCCTTTAGCATAAGGCAGAATTCCCAATGAAAGCTGCAAATCAAGAAAGTAAATATCACCGTCCAAAGGACTATACTGAGCAAATAGACTCGATCTAACAGCATGTATATTTCAAAGAAATCTAATCGAAATATCTATGAGATCATAAGTCAAAGGATCAATAACATAACTCTAATTCTACTTCCTTGGAATCTGATGATTAAGAAAGCACTACCATATCATCAATAGGGAATTACAATACCAGAATAATCTACCATTCAAAACACCCCAAGATCAAGAGCGATGGTTTGATCCTTTGAACCAAGAAAACACTTCAAAAACCCACCTCACAAGACCATCAAGCTCAACTTCTAAAAATTTAAAGAAGAGGCAAATTGAAATATATTACAAAAAGAGCTCAATCACAAGCAGAATAATCGCAAAATTCAGTCCAAGCAGATGGATTTGTAAAACTACCCAATTACATAATTATGAGAAACAGAGAACGAACGTGGAAAAGTCTCTACCTCCAACTCAACCAAATGTATCTACCAATCACGATGAAGCCAGAAAAGCCACCGCCTGTATCAAACGAAAAATACTCAATTCCGTCAATCTTTACGCATTAAAAAAACCCATTAAGAAGATAAAAGGGGCAAGAATCAATATTAGCTGTGTAGAAGAAATTAGAGAAGCAAAACCTTTTCTTGATTAGATTGCGTGGAACGTTGTTCTGTCTGTGTTCTAAATTCTTTCGTCTCCAGTTGGGTTGGGTCTCTTTTCCTCGTTTCTATTTTACTGCTTATCTCTCGTATCTCTCCAGTTATAATAACAATTTATATTCCTTGTGTTTTAAAATATTCTTTTCGTTTTTCCTTTTCCTTTAGCATTTGATAGTGTATTTTTAAAAGTAAAATTAAGTTTATAAATTATAAGAGAAGGGAAGACGTGTGGGCCTAATATGCGTACGTAACATAACCTATATCCAGGGCTGGGGAAATTACAGAAATATCGATATCCCCCCTTATCGTATCGAAACGAGCCGAAAATATCGAAAATTTTGGTATACCTTGTCAGGTATGATACCGTATCGAAAATTTTCGGTACTGTAAAGGTATGGAAATTGTAAAAATTAGGTATACCGATTATACCGAAATACCAAAAATAAATTTTTTAATATTTTATATATATAGTATATATATACACATGCCTACATACATTATTCAATTTCAAAAAAATATAAAATGGATAAAAATATTATAAGGATCTTCATAAATTTATTTAGCCCATGAATTATTAACTATACCCAACTTTCTAATATTACTGAGGCCCATCATATTTTAATTACATTAAAAAAACAAAAGGAAATACAAAATACATGTTTGTTTCTCTTCACTAGTTTTTTAAAATAGCCGTTTCGTTTTAATTAATCTCTATATAAAGTTGTATTTCGTGGTTATGTAATATCTTCTAAGTAGACTGACTAAAATATGTACATTATTAAGGTTATTTTATGAATTAAAAATCTTTTTATTTTGAAAAATTTGATATTATAATCCATCTTATTGGGGCCTAAGGAGTTTGAATTGACTAAAAATTGAAAACAACAAATTAACGAGTTGCGAGACAGGCATGGTAAAAACCCCTCCGTGTTAATGATATAGAGGTATGATACCGATATCATACCGAAATTCGGTATTGATGCATCGATATTAGTTGATTTTTCGGGGATCTATTTTGAGTCAATTGCGGGATTATAAGTCGTAGTTTAAGCTTAATGTGGGTATATTAAGCTATTTTGATGGTTTATTCTATTTTGGGATTTTTATGCAATTTTAGCATAGATCAGGGACTGTTTTGCAAGTTACTTGATTTGGTCAAATTAATAATTCCTTGATCGATGGTGAGAGTACCTTAAAACATGGAGCATGTTTGAGGCAAAAGAAGAAAACAAGTGCAAGTTTTTACGGATTGAAATCGGGAATTTAGGAAGAAAAAAAAAAGAAGTGTTTTGTGGGAGAAATAAAAGCAGCGAAGAACACACCAAAGGGCATCTCTTCATTTTCTTTCCACAGAGCTCGTCTACCAGGTTTTTAAAAAATAAAGGTGTTCATCCACATCACCTTGGGTTTTCACGCAAGAAATCCTCAAGTACACATCTCACCATTTCTTGATACCACCCTCACGAACAGACACCATTTGGGGAACACTCAACGATGTTTCATCTGATTCCCCTAACCCTTAGCGAAGCATACATCTACAGTTGGGAGGCTAAGCACGCATCTACATCACCTCTCACTACGTGTTCGACGAAAAGGCTCAACGAAGCACCTATCGTTTACACCATCAACGAGGAGTTTTCATCCACGAGCAGCAGCTTCGGATGGGGTAGCGAACGTGAGAGGAGCATCTTGGAACCTTGGAGACAAATAAAAAGACGAAAGACGGCAACCGAGAGACGGGGCGAGCAAAACACGACCCGACTACTTATTCGATACGTTCTCCCTTTCTCTATCTATTTCCTATTATGAACATGTTTATTTTGATGTTTGTGTTGAACTATAATATGTTTTAATTCCTTTATCTGGGGTTACGATGTAGCCAGACGTAATTGATATTGATTTTCGGCTCGTATGCTATTAAGATCGTAACGCTATGTTGAGTATCATAATCCGTTATTAATATTTACGAATTTCTGATCAACCTTCGTAAAAATAGGTGTTTAGATATGAGACTGAGAGGTGATTATCTGAACGTGACTGTTGATTATGATACCATTAGAATATTCGTAAGCTAGAGATAGTTACGTGGCTAGTGTGACAATTTATGATTTTCTGAGTTTAATGCATTCGACGTGTAGAAATCTTGACAGAGATGTAGGATTCGCATGTTAGAATAGGTTATCGATGCTAGAGATAGATTGATAATTAAAACGGAAAAATCCATCATCAACATAAGATTTCTAGATTGATAATTAAGATTTTTCCGTTTTAATTATCAATCTATCTCTAGCATCGATAACCTATTCTAACATGCGAATCCTACATATCTGTCAAAATTTCTACACGTCGAACGCATTAAACTCAGAAAATCATAAATTATCGCACTAGTCACGTAACTATCTCTAGCTTACGAATGTTCTAATGGTATCATAATCAACGGTCACGTTCAGATAATCACCTCTTAGTCTCATATCTAAACACCTATTTTACGAAGGTTGATCAGAAATTCGTAAATATTAATAACGGATTATGATACTCAACATAGCGTTACGATCTTAATAGCATACGAGCCGAAAATCAATAGCAATTATGTCTGGCTACATCGTAACCTCGGATAAAGGAATTAAAACATATTATAGTTCAACACAAACATCAAAATAAACATGTTCATAATAGGAAATAGATAGAGAAAGGGAGAACGTATCGAATAAGTAGTCGGGTCGTGTTTTGCTCGCCCCGTCTCTCGGTTGCCGTCTTTCGTCTTTTTATTTGTCTCCAAGGTTCCAAGATGCTCCTCTCACGTTCGCTACCCCATCCGAAGCTGCTGCTCGTGGATGAAAACTCCTCGTTGATGGTGTAAACGATAGGTGCTTCGTTGAGCCTTTTCGTCGAACACGTAGTGAGAGGTGATGTAGATGCGTGCTTAGCCTCCCAACTGTAGATGTATGCTTCGCTAAGGGTTAGGGGAATCAGATGAAAACATCGTTGAGTGTTCCCCAAATGGTGTCTGTTCGTGAGGGTGGTATCAAGAAATGGTGAGATGTGTACTTGAGGATTTCTTGCGTGAAAACCCAAGGTGATGTGGATGAACACCTTTATTTTTTAAAACCTGGTAGACGAGCTCTGTGGAAAGAAAATGAAGAGATGCCCCTTTGGTGTGTTCTTCGCTGCTTTTATTTCTCCCACAAAACACTTCTTTTTTTTTCTTCCTAAATTCCCGATTTCAATCCGTAAAAACTTGCACTTGTTTTCTTCTTTTGCCTCAAACATGCTCCATGTTTTAAGGTACTCTCACCATCGATCAAGGAATTATTAATTTGACCAAAATCAAGTAACTTGCAAAACAGTCCCTGATCTATGCTAAAATTGCATAAAAATCCCAAAATAGAATAAACCATCAAAATAGCTTAATATACCCACATTAAGCTTAAACTACGACTTATAATCCCGCAATTGACTCAAAATAGATCCCCGAAAAATCAACTAATATCGATGCATCAATACCGAATTTCGGTATGATATCGGTATCATACCTCTATATCATTAACACGGAGGGGTTTTTACCATGCCTGTCTCGCAACTCGTTAATTTGTTGTTTTCAAATTTTTAGTCAATTCAAACTCCTTAGGCCCCAATAAGATGGATTATAAATATCAAATTTTTCAAAATAAAAAGATTTTTAATTCATAAAATAACCTTAAATAATGTACATATTTTAGTCAGTCTACTTAGAAGATATTACATAACCACGAAATACAACTTTATATAGAGATTAATTAAAACGAAACGGCTATTTTAAAAAACTAGTGAAGAGAAACAAACATGTATTTTGTATTTCCTTTTGTTTTTTTAATGTAATTAAAATATGATGGGCCTCAGTAATATTAGAAAGTTGGGTATAGTTAATAATTCATGGGCTAAATAAATTTATGAAGATCCTTATAATATTTTTATCCATTTTATATTTTTTTGAAATTGAATAATGTATGTAGGCATGTGTATATATATACTATATATATAAAATATTAAAAATTTATTTTTGGTATTTCGGTATAATCGGTATACCTAATTTTTACAATTTCCATACCTTTACAGTACCGAAAATTTTCGATACGGTATCATACCTGACAAGGTATACCAAAATTTTCGATATTTTCGGCTCGTTTCGATACGATAGGGGGGATATCGATATTTCTGTAATTTCCCCAGCCCTGGATATAGGTTATGTTACGTACGCATATTAGGCCCACACGTCTTCCCTTCTCTTATAATTTATAAACTTAATTTTACTTTTAAAAATACACTATCAAATGCTAAAGGAAAAGGAAAAACGAAAAGAATATTTTAAAACACAAGGAATATAAATTGTTATTATAACTGGAGAGATACGAGAGATAAGCAGTAAAATAGAAACGAGGAAAAGAGACCCAACCCAACTGGAGACGAAAGAATTTAGAACACAGACAGAACAACGTTCCACGCAATCTAATCAAGAAAAGGTTTTGCTTCTCTAATTTCTTCTACACAGCTAATATTGATTCTTGCCCCTTTTATCTTCTTAATGGGTTTTTTTAATGCGTAAAGATTGACGGAATTGAGTATTTTTCGTTTGATACAGGCGGTGGCTTTTCTGGCTTCATCGTGATTGGTAGATACATTTGGTTGAGTTGGAGGTAGAGACTTTTCCACGTTCGTTCTCTGTTTCTCATAATTATGTAATTGGGTAGTTTTACAAATCCATCTGCTTGGACTGAATTTTGCGATTATTCTGCTTGTGATTGAGCTCTTTTTGTAATATATTTCAATTTGCCTCTTCTTTAAATTTTTAGAAGTTGAGCTTGATGGTCTTGTGAGGTGGGTTTTTGAAGTGTTTTCTTGGTTCAAAGGATCAAACCATCGCTCTTGATCTTGGGGTGTTTTGAATGGTAGATTATTCTGGTATTGTAATTCCCTATTGATGATATGGTAGTGCTTTCTTAATCATCAGATTCCAAGGAAGTAGAATTAGAGTTATGTTATTGATCCTTTGACTTATGATCTCATAGATATTTCGATTAGATTTCTTTGAAATATACATGCTGTTAGATCGAGTCTATTTGCTCAGTATAGTCCTTTGGACGGTGATATTTACTTTCTTGATTTGCAGCTTTCATTGGGAATTCTGCCTTATGCTAAAGGACACAACTTCCCAATACTCTTTTCTCTTTATGAAAATTTTGCTCTCTCTTTTTTTTTTTTTTTTGTAATAGATGGTTAATTTGTATTGCACTGGGAGTGATGATTATTTTACTCGTGAGCAGCCTTTTGTTTTACTTCTTAAACCTGATACAGACATGATGGATTATAATGTCTCTATAGCTACCCATTTTTTTTTTACCCGAAAAGAGATGAAGTTCCTTTTTTTTGTTTCCTTGTACACTTTGGGTTCAAATTACAGACTAGTTTAAAACTATTATATGTCAATGACCGAGGCAACCTCTCTCTGGTTTTAGTCTTTCTTACCAGCGTCATGCAGACTATCTATCAGCTTTAATCCATAGTGATTATTAACACGGTCCAAGATCGATCAGAATAGGCCACTTCCATCTTAGTTCAATATTATTTATACAGGAAATGCGTAGTTGGGTTTGATGACCAGATTTCAGTGTTTTATTTGATCATGTTTTAACGTGAAATGAATTGAACGCTTTCATCTTTGTTTACGTTTACTAGAGAATCTACCGTACGCCTTGTGTTGCTATGTTCAATCCATTATCCGTGCACCCTATGTTATTTAATCCAAAACATTTTATGACGACTCAAGAAAAGAATTAGTTTTCCTCTGTGCACGGTTACACTTATTAAATTCTGGTTATGGGAAGTTCAGTGGAATTGCTTTTTATACTTAATTAAAAAAACGTTGAGTTATATATTTAATCCTACACGCTTCAACGCCATTGATGCTACTTCAATCTTTACCAATCTTTTTTGCTTTTCAGCACACAATGGTCTGATTCTCCCTTGGGCAATGGCTGAGTCTTACTGCCTGCAACTAGAGTGAGCAAGTAGTGTTGCAGAAACTTTTGTTATTTGATACAATATGAACATGCTAGCAGCATCTGCCCATATTCGCCCGGTCTTTCACATATCTTATAGCAGGTCTGTCTTTGTTCATTTAGTTGTCCGTTTCTGAATTGCGGCGATATAGTATACCCAACGTCCATACTCCTGTTTTGTACTTTCGTCGCAGACCAAACTCCTATTTATCTGACCCAAGAAGAGTGCTATTCGATGGAATCATCAGAGAAGCTAAATTTCCCAGCAAAGGACTCAAGAACAGCAAGCTTCCTCTTACACCATTCGTCCTAAATCTAGACGATGGCCACACTAACATCTCAACAGAGGAAACTACTAGCAGCGAAGAACCACGAAAACTCTCGTCATTCTTAAGCAGATGGTCACCTTCCAAGTACTTATGGCGCGGGCTAACCGTCCTCATCTTACGGGTCAGGTCATCATCAGAACCCTAAGAGGCAAAATACACTGGAAAAACACAATCCAACAGCTCGAAAGGGTCGGGCCCAAATCGCTAGGAGTCTGCCTCCTCACAGCAGCTTTCGTTGGCATGGCTTTCACCATCCAATTTGTACGTGAATTCACCAGATTAGGGCTAAATCGATCGGTGGGCGGTGTCTTGGCACTCGCCTTCTCAAGGGAGCTCAGCCCAGTTGTCACTTCTATAGTAGTTGCTGGTCGTATGGGCAGTGCATTTGCAGCAGAATTAGGAACAATGCAAGTCTCTGAGCAAACAGACACGTTAAGGGTGCTCGGGTCAGATCCAGTCGACTACCTTGTAACCCCTCGGGTTTTAGCGTCTTGCATTGCTCTTCCTTTTCTGACTCTCATGTGCTTTGTCATGGGTCTGGCTTCGAGCGCTCTCTTGGCTGATGGCGTTTATGGTATAAGCATAAACATAATCTTGGACTCTGCCCAAAGGGCACTTAGATCTTGGGACATAATAAGCGCGATGATTAAGTCTCAGGTCTTTGGTGCGATTATATCTGTTGTGAGCTGTGCTTGGGGTGTCACCACCTTAGGAGGTGCGAAGGGTGTGGGCGAATCGACCACTTCTGCCGTCGTTGTTTCCCTCGTCGGGATTTTTATTGCCGACTTTGCCCTTTCGTGTTGCTTCTTTCAGGGAGCTGGCGATTCTCTCAAGAACTGCGTGTGATGGTCGTAGCAGAGTAGAGTTCCTATGCTTCTTGAAATTTAGGTTCTTGGTTTATAATTTCAACGTTGGAATAAATTGACGTTAAGCTTCAAATGCTCGATACATGAAAGAGTTGTGTGTCTCTACGACATTTGTTTTTTTCCTATAAAGGTATCTGTTGAACGGGAGACTTGAAGGCTTCATCTAGCTGCTTGCTTCAATGTATTCAATCATTGGCCTCGATGGGAAACAAATTAAAAATATGTAACTATCAAAGGTTATTGTTTTTTATCGACAACTCCACCCTTAAGTATTTGCTAGTCGGATGCCAAGCAGCGGCTGATCAACGGATCATGCTCCTTCAAGAATTCAACATCGAGATGCGAGATAAGAAAGACTCAGAGAACTTGATAGCGGATCACCTCTCTCGACTAGAATAGTCCGAGATATATAACAAGGACGGAAAGGCCAGACATGACACATGCCTAGACTAGCACTTATACTCCAAGTGGTAAGCGATGATACTCTTTGGTTTGCAGGTTTTGCTAACTACATTGTAGCGTAGCGAGGGTCTAAAAAAATGAAGAATTTTTTTTTTACTTTCGAAATATACGTATCATTTTAGAAGATGTGCTGACCAAATAATACGGCATTGTGTCTACTCCTCCTCCTCCTCCCCCTTCCGCTTCTCGTTCTTCTCCTCATCCTCCTCCCCATTCTTCTTCTCCTCCTCCTCCTCCCCCTCCTCACCCCTTCCTTCTCTTCCTCATTCTTCTCCTCCTCCTCCCCCTTCTATTCTTCTTCTTCTTCTAGGTTTCATTAGGCCAAGGTGCGCGCAGTTGTTGATGTTAGTTTGGCCTCACCTTAAAGATTTTACATTTTTAGTATTGAAAATACCTTGGAATATTGGTGACGTATGGTCTTACGATTTAAGAACCATACAAACTCACTAGATTGAAACACAAATTACTACTAGCGAGTATATAGATCTGTAGAAGACTTGGTGTTAGAATAATCTGAAATAGCCATGGATCGTTCGTCGTCATCCTTAATCGCGTCAACCGCCAGAGCCACGTCTTTCATGCTCGGCCTATCATCGGGAGATTTATCGACGCATTTAATAGCGATCTGCAGCAAATTCACCATTCGCTCCTCGCTAGCCCCTTGACAAATCAAGCTCCTATCGAACACTTCCACGGTCCATTCTTCTCTTACCAAAACCCAGCTAGCTATGTCCAAGCCCTTGTCCAACACCATTCTCTCCGTTAATAGCTCGAGAAGAAGCAAGCAATAATAAGCGTATACATCTGCCCTGAAGGCCACTAATCGTTGATGGATTAATAATCTCTGTTTCTGAGCATTATTAATAATTGCTGGCTGATCCTGGTAATTTTGATCAATCACCACACCGTACTCGCTGATGCATGGCTCCATGTTATCGTCGAACAAAATGTTGGAAGACTTGAGATTTCCATGTGGGATGTTTTTGTGCAAGAGTTCCTCGTGCATGAAAGCTAGCGCCTTGGCTGTTTTCGCTGCAGCTGATAGCCTCGTGCTCCACTCTAAAGAGTGTCCGTTTTCCTCGCCTGGTGGAAGAACTTGACATTTTTCAGACAATGATTTGGGATACGAAATTCTTACACTATAAAACGATCATATGCTTATTATACCGCTTGCGCGAATCAGTTTGAAGAGGTTTCCGTTCTTCTGATACTCGTACACCAAAAGCTTCCCATGTTTCGAATCGTAAAATGCGATTACAGGCAAAACAATGGGGTGCTTCACTTGGTTGAGCTTCTTCATTCTCCGTTGGAATTCGTGTCTGGGTATGATCCCGTCTTTGATTCTTTTCACGACGAAATTCACGCCGCCGCATGTGCGTTTATACACGCTGCTGTGTTTGCCTCTTCCTATCAGCTCGGCTGGGGACCGAAGTATATCCTCCAACTTGAGGCCGTTCACGACTGGGCGTGTAAGAATGGTCAGCGAAGAAGAAACAGCAGCAGATTTAAGTATCTGAAGAAAGGTCGTCTTTAGCACCCTTCAACTCGACCGAGGAGAAACTGGGCTTGCTGATCTTGATCTCATCGAGCTTGGCTGCTTTGTTGAGGCGGAGGTTTTTGTTTTCTTGTCTGTTCTTGCATAGCTCGTTCAGACAGATGTACATCAGGCATAAGATGCCCAAACCTACTGCAGTAAAGGCGCATAGCGTAAGAATCTGATCGTATGGAATTCCATGGTGATGATGAGGTTCTTCTTGTTCGGATTTTGCAGTAGACAATTCTTGGAGAAAGATCGAAGCTAAACAAGCCCATATAAAAATTTGCCTCATGGTGAAAGAGATCTCTTAGAACAAGGCACAAGCAAACGAGGGAATGCCGAAGCTTATGACAAGTACAGTTGCTGTGATTTATAATGGCGAAGCTTACAGAGCAGAGCCCAATTATTAGTTGTTGTAACATTTGACAAGGTCTGAAACTGCCGGCCTTCATTTTCGATTGAATGATTCTTAACATAAAACGTCCGTAGGGATCTTGATCGTATATTTGGATCAAACAATGGAATATGCAAAAAAGGAGGCTCCTTTCTCTGTACGCTACGGCTCACCGTATAAGAAAGAATCACAGTATAACATAGCTCAAAAGATTTCGATCCAAACGGCGGAGTGCTCCTTGTAATAATAATTATATATTCATACAAATTAAAGAATCAACTCTACAGTTTTTACTCTCCCTGCCCTTTATGATCATCGTCATTCACGAAACCTGCATATATGACGTACAGATATGAAGTACCAAAACAAAAAAAAAAAAAAACAGAAAAGAGTGATGTGGAATGAAGTATATATGATAGAGTCCATTTGCAGTTAGTTTCCCTTATTATTATATTAGCTCATCACTTGCTCTCCAATTAAATCCAAGCCCACAACCAAGAACGTCAAGCCCTGAAACATGAGGTAATAAAAGTGTATCCCTTGCGCAGACAACAAGCTCCTCGCAGCAGCAGTGAGCAGAAGAAAAGCCAGCCCAAGCTCTTTCCTGTAAATCCTGTTCTTCTTCTTTACCTTCTTCGCCTGCATCAATGGCGAAATTATTGCTGCTGCTTCCTTGTGCTCGTTTAATTTCTCGAGCATCTCCAGACCCGATTCAGAAAGCCTCCTCTGAATCTTCTCCTCGCTTAGGTTCTTCGATTCCCTCTCCGCCAAGCTCAGCAGGTCCGATTCTGACGCTCTCCCTGTTTTCTTCGTGACCACCCACTCGTAAGCGCTCCCAAGCTGAAACAGCCCAGAGATCATCGCATTGAATTTAGTGACGGACATCGTGTTTTCGAAGAGCAGGTAAGGGACGAGGAAAGGGAAAGATTTAGGAGATGGTAAGATTCCGAGTATGGACATGACGACTGGGACGTAGCATATGACCCAAGCTGGCAATTCGGCTTCTGGGACGAACATGGTCAGTGGGAGGATGATGCAGAAAAGTGTGAATGAATAGAAAGGTAGTATGAGCTTCCTCAGAAGAAAGAACAAGAATATCATGTTCGCCTTTTTCCACTTCGATATCTGTTGGAAAACAGCAAAAAGATTAAAACCAAATGAGACAATGGTTTGTCGTTACACGATCGTACAACCTTGGAAGATATGATCTGAGGGAGGCAAAGCCTGAATAGTTGCATTGGCCCAGAATGCCAGCGGTGCTGCTGCTTCTTGTAAGCTTCGTATGATTCTGGCAATTCGCAGAGCACTCTTACGTCGTTGAGGAAGACGAATTTCCAGCCATTTAAGTGGGCTCGAACCGCTATGTCCATGTCTTCGACTGTCGTTCGTTCCAACCACCCGCCGGACTCTTCGAGGGCTTTGATCGATCGGACACTTCTCCAAACGCCAGCAGTTCCATTGAATCCGAAGAAGTTCAGGAAGTATCCGTTTACTTGCTGTTCGACCTCAAAATGGAAGCACAAGTTGATGTTTTGGAGCCTGGTGAGTAGGTTCTCATCCTTGTTTACGAAAGACCACCTGGCTTGAACGAGGCCTACTTCAGGTTTTCCCTGTTTAATATAATAAAGATCAAGAAACTTATTGGCAGCGAAAAGATCCATTTTTTAACTGATTGCTACCTTGAAATGGGGTATTGTGAGCTTAAGGAAATCTGGGTTGGGCTGAAAATCTGCGTCGAATATGGCTACGTATTCGTAATCTCTGACGTAATCGCAGGACATGGCTGATTTAAGGTTGCCTGCTTTGTAACCAGTTCTGATGAATCTGTGCCTGTAAATTATGTTGATTCCTTTTTCCTTCCATGAGATGACTTCATCTCTTATTAGATTCTGTAAGAGTTCATCGTCCGAATCGTCCAATACTTGAACCAGAAAACGATCTTTCGGCCAATCGAGCTGGCAAACAGCGCCTATCGATTGCTCGAACACCTTCAGACAGATTGCTAAAAAGGTAAGATCATGAATCGTAATGGATCTCACAACTAAGTTCAACGGCATATTTGCTGATAAGATCTTCAAATTCTGAAGCAACAATCAAGAGGACAACAGATGATAAAGGATACATTTATATGTTGAAGAGTTTACCTCTCTCTCATTGCACATTGGAATCTGAACAAGGACCATGGGGAAGCTCGAGCCATCCTCAAGATCAAATGGCTCGCCCTCTACAGCAGGCTTGAGCTTCTTGAACTTCAACCATAACCAACCCATACACTGAACGAATCGATCCATGGATTGGATCATAAAGAGAACGATGCAGAACTTGGAAATACTGACAATGAAAGGAGAGACATAATCGGCTCTGAAGTTCAACCAAGCCACATAGCTCGAGTGCACCATGTTGGGAACTTCCCATGGATTCACATAGCTCAAATCCCACTTATTGTAATAAGCGAAGATTTCTATCACTAGGGCCGTCGCCAAAACGGCCAAGAATGCCTTGATAAACCTGTACATCAACCTCCCCCTGTGCCTTGGGTCCTCGTCGTTCTGATCTGACGTGGCGATGCGTTTCTTGATGGCGCCGAAGACGTTGAAAGAACTCAGAACCAGCCATGGGATGCATGTCAGAATCCTCTGTGCTTTGAGAAAGAGGACATAAGTGAACTGCTTTGGGCTCGTAGACCTCTGCTTCTTCTTCTCTTGGAATACTGATCCACCGCCGCCATCTGAATTGCGGCTGACCTCTATCAATGAGATGTTCTCAGGCTTCTCAAGCGTGACTACCACCGTGGTTGGTGCCATTGAAGGATCACAGTTGTTGCAGAACTCAATACTCACTCAACTAATGGTGATACTCTCGGGGAAGATAAAATATGATATGGTTGACCCAGAAAATAAAATGGAAGAGAAACAAAAACAATAGCTTTGAGATTTACACACACACACACACGAGAGAGAGAGAGAGAGAGAGAGAGAGAGAGAGAACTGTCAGCAGGCCATCTCTTTCTTTCTTTTGGTGATGAATCGGACAACTGCAGTTGTAATAGTAATACTATGGTTTATGCCGCGAAATGCAAGTCCTTTTGCAAATATATATAATATACACCACCGCCTCTTCACCGAAACTTTGATCTTTGAAACCGAGATTTAAGTTAGAACCGAGTTCTCAATTCCCAAGTCAAACCTCCTCTCCTCTTTCTTACATACACACGGACAAGAGAGAGAGATGGGGAATATGCTTGTGTGAACTAATATTAAACTAAGAAGCTCAACGAAGAAAAAGGAAAGATAAAAAAGAGGAATGCAAGATGACGAGTTTTATAGTGTCAGAAATAATATGGCAAATGGAAAGCATTAGAGATTTTTATAAGGTATTAGTGATAAATAAACGTTTCTATTTTGTTGGTTTCTTTTGATAGTCAGCCACCTACGGGCGTTGATGACATGTGGATCACAAGATTCACCATAAGTGTCGGTGTGAGAGCTTCACAACTAATTACAGCAGCAAAACTTTACTTTGCAATCACTTCCTTTTATTCTACCGTTCCCTGTCTTGTCTGCTGATATGTTGTTATCTTTCAATGTGATAATATAATACATACTAAGTTAGTAGTTTATTTATGAATTACTTAATGTTGTGTTTTATGACCAAATGGGCATTGGGCCCGGGTAATCAGCTCATTAAGAGAGGAGCTGCGATTTTATTAAATCGAGAAGACGTCGGTCACCGAAACGAGAAATCGTTGAAAGATTACAAATCTACGTTTCGAGACAAATCTACCGAACATTAGTTTGCTCAAACCGATAGTGAATGTGAAATTAATTAGTCAAGCCAGCCCAAATAAAATTAAAAAAAAAGAAAAAAAATTAAAAAAAAAATTATGACGTGGCGGCTTGATGCCGTGTCACTGACAGGTGGGCTGACGAGGACGACGTGGCACTGATTTGGCGCTGACATGGCATGGTTAGGTGGCTACCTGAAGGGGTATTGAGTATCAATACAAAAGTTGTGACTATTCCTAAATTGACCCCTGACCCAAGGTTGTGCCTATTTACAATTCAGCCCAGTCAAAGGAGGTCAACCTGAAAAATTGTAACTTTTTGCGAATTAGCCCTACGGCTTTTCAAATACTATATATAGGTCCCTTGACAGAATGTGAAATCATTCAATTCACTCCCAGCATTTTAGAATAATTTGACAGCATCTCCCTTACTAGTAATAAAGCAAGAAAAGCTCGAGTCTTTAGTAGATTCGTCTGATAATTTCGTTATGGTGTGCGACGTTTGGAAATTCCTGAAGTCGTTGTATCTTCGGGACGTATTGCGACAACCCGATGTACTGAAATACGGGGCAACGTCTTACGGAAAGCGTACGACGTACGTGCCTCGACTTCGACGTAGTAAGCCGAAATTCTGTCCAAGTTTTACGAGCACCACCGATAAGACGCGCAATACCGGATCCAACACTTAATAACTCATACAGCTTCGGTGTCCTTTCTATCTGATTGTTAATGTAAAAAGACATGTTTTTCCTGAGAAAGATATTGATGAAAATTGGCAAGATTTTTAGTTTTTAATAAGCATGCCATTAACGATGAACCAAATTAACTTCTTAGAACATCTCCAATCGGTAACCTTATTTTCAAGTGATTCTTAAAATCAAAGGCTATTTTCAAAATATTCACTTCTGTATCAACTTTTACATCTCAATGCTTGCCCACATATTTTATACATTTGAAAAAAACTTTAATATTTATTTCATCTAACAAATAAAAACACCATTCTAGTATTTTTTTTTTTATAATTTAACATACTCTCTAACTACTTTTATAGGTTATTTTTTTTTTATTTTTTTGTAAGAATGCTTTAATTATTAAAATAAATAAAAAAAGACTTTAAATGTAATTACTAAATATAGAACTCATTTAGTAAGGAGAGAGAAAGTACAAAATCCATTTTGGGATTGATTTTGAGATTCGATTGGAGTGATTTTAAGAACTTTTGTGGATTTTGCAGTTCCATTGGATATCTGTCTTAGCATATACATAATGGAAAGAATAACAAGTGGAGTGGGTGGGGTTCATCCCTCTTTATATAATTCGACATAATTACTTCTTTCTATAGATCAATTTCTTAAGTATAAAAAGAAATTATCAAATAAAGCATATTTAAGATGAATATAAGTTAGTAAAATTTACACATAAATATCCATTTATATAAAAAAAAATCGCAAATCAGACTTTTTTTATATGCAGAGGTACCTGTTAGAATAAAATTTTTGCACATTGGTCCCGTTCAGCCGCAAGTACGTCATAGAACACGTTTAGGTAGCATGTGGAAACATATTGTTGTACGTTATACAGTGAAAAAATGGTACATCATACAACACATTAAGGTACCCTATAGACCATATATATGTACCATATGTGGGGTACCATATATACGCATAGTACTTAATACGCATACAGAAATGTACGTCAAGACTGGAAAAATGGTACACACAATCGAACGGTACTTATATGAAAATTTTTCTGACAGGGGGTCTGACTTGCAAAATTTTTATATAAATAGGTATTTTTCGGTAGATATCGTACACCTTTATATATTAAATACTAACTTACGTTTGCATTTAATTTTTTAAATGGATTATTACGTTTTTTACTGATTTAGACGTGCGTGAGATTGTTGGATTGGAATAGATGAAGTGGGAATCTCTTTGATTGACGTTTTTGAATCACCAAAATCTTATTCATTGAATTTGATCCTTGATATTAGTCAAATCCATTCCTAACTGATGAGTTGTTACATGAATTGAATCTTTTTCAGTTGTTAGTAATTTCTTTTAGCACAGCTCACGCCATGATTGAAACAAATAAAAAGCCTAACACAAAATTAAGTTTAAATCTTTCTTAAAGAAATATATATTTATGGTTTAATTACATCAATAGAACGTGCTACAAATATTTGTGTTAGATCTCGATGCTGAGAGAGAATAATACTATGAGTTGATGTAATAATTGACCTTAAAAGGGTTTCCTCCCTCCATGACGAAAAAATTCATAGTTAACGGTGGATTTAAAAATATTTATAATGTCTCCCTCAAGTTGACCATCGGAAACAAGTTTATTTTATTATTTTAACGGTCAAAATAAATCCGCTCCACGAAAACAAGTCGGCAACTTATTAGTTGTAAAGTCAATTATTAGCTCTAACCTTTCTTTCAAAAAAAAAACTCTCACCATTAGCATATATAATATGGAATAAAATGCAGGTTACGCTTCCCTTCATTCTTTCTTCATTGGTTAAAGATCTATATCAATAACGCTATCGTATTATAAATTACCGATAACAATAACATATATATATATATATATCTATATATATATATATATATTTATATGATTCAATTTACGGTTTGTATGTGTATCCCCGTCGCCCACATCACATACAATTGGTCCCATCCCAAATCCTGAAGTTAACCCGCTCTTAATTACCCAAATTATGTTATTTTTATAATGTTAAGAAATACTTTATTTAATTTCTAAAACAATTAAAAAAGAATAATATTTGAAGTACATTAGTTTCAATTGAGTAATCAGAAGATAAATGCTTTTCGCCATTAATAACCACGTTGCCGAGTTAATTAGCGGGTGCCCAGCAGCTCATCAAAAGATTATGCATCACATGCAACTTTTTTTTTTTTTTTTTTTTTTTTCTCTGGGGACTACTTTATTTATTATTTTAGAAAAATTAATAATTCTTTATATCGATTCGGATTGATCTCGAAATAGGTACAGAACATGTAAATAATTTGATTTAAACCAGCGGTGCTGCATACAAATACTATATAGCACATTAAATTGAAATATATTTAAATATTGATATATTGATATATGACGATATATTAGATGGAATTGTCCGCCACGTGCAATTTATTATTTACAGTTGCAATAATATCATATAAAAGGGTATAATCATATTCATATACTGTCACAACATCCATTCCAATCCAATCCATATGGGACCAAAATCAAAATTGGAATGCAATGCAATACCAACAACAACAGCTAACCTAACATACATCCAAAATAATTTATCCATGAATAGATTAATTATGTCTATAGGGCCCCCAAGAATAGTTGATTTTCGTTTTTATACTAAAGAAATTGATAATTTAATGTATTATTAGATAACTTATAGAGAAATCCGGCAGCATATGGGCCTTTTTTTGTCTTACATTTATTTAGCGAATTATTATCAGACATAAATGGTTAAAGACAGGCATGTCATGTTATGTCATATCCAAACAAAAACAATAGCAAACCCTTGGACAATTAATTATTTTTTTATTTTCTTAAAAAAAAAGGGACGATGAATAATCTGCGAGTAAGCCCACACATCCGTGTGTTATTGCTGTGATGGGCCCATAAAGGCCCAATAAAGATTAAGATATAAAGGCCCAACTAAATCTCCTACATCGCTGGCTGGCGCTGCGAAATTAATTAAAAGTTAGTAGTTATATTAACACACTACTACTGCATTACCGTAAATAACTAATAATGCAGAATCTCTATTATATTAAGGATGAGTTAAGGCTTTAAATTGCCATTTTAATCTGTCAATTTTTGTTTACAATTTAACCCCTTAATTTATATTAATTAAAATACATGATGTAATTAAATTACAGTTATGTCCTCGAATAAATTTTCTATATATAACAAAAATTAAATTTATAATTTAAACTTGAAATATAAAATAATATACTATAATGTGGCTAGGGGTGTTCATTATTCGGGTGACCCAATTAACCCACCCGAACCGAACTGAATTCGGCTTATTTGGTTCGGTTATTCGGGGATCGGGTGGTTAATTGGGTCACCCGAATTATTAAACGGGGAAATGGTTTGGGTATTGGGTGGGATAAAAAAAATCGGGGCACCCCCGAAACCCGAATATCATAATTATTTTTTTAACATAGATATTAATAATAGAAATAATACTAATTGGGCCTACCTAAAAAATATATAAATCATATAAAACTAATACAATTGGGCCTACCTTAAAATTATAAATCATATAAATATAATACTTTATACTATATGGACCTAGGGTAACGATCTCACACCATCGATCTCACACCATCATCACCACTCCATTCAACAACATCAGAACACCTAACGCCATCAACATCACCATTCACCAACACCAGAACACCCAACCAACACCATATTCCTCTTTTGCCGAAACTGCTACCATCTCTCAAGACCCAACCGAAACCAACACCTACAATCGCTGCCACCAATCACCAGTCAACACCCACGGGAATCGCATGGCACCATAGAACAAAGGATGTCAGAACCCGTGATTGTGGAGGCCGGGGACAAGGACATGGACTTGGACAGACAGCAAACTGAAATGCCGATTGAGGAAAAGCCAAAGAGAACTCGAGCTTCTAAGAAAAGATCGAAGGTATGGGCACATTTCACTTCATTTACGAGTGAGAGTGGTGAGGAGAAAAGTAAGTGCCGATATTGTGGAAGAGAGTATTTATCGTCAACTAGGACACATGGAACTAGCACTCTTTTAGGCCATCTGAAAGTTTGTGTTTCATATTCTGGGAATAAGTCTGATAGTCAAACTCAGTTAGCTCTTAGAGATGGGGGGAGGACGGAAAAGTTAATTTAATTGCTTGGAAGTTTGACCAGCTAGCAGTTAGGAAGGCACTATCGCAGATGATTATCGTGGATGAGCTTCCGTTCAAATTAGTGGATGGAAAAGGGTTTAGGCATTTTGTCAGTGCGTGTCAACCTTCATTTCAATTTCCTTCTAGGGTGACTGTGGCTAGGGATGTTTACAGTTTTTATTTGGAAGAAAAGAAGAAAGTGATGGCTCAAATTAAAGAAAATATTGGCCGGGTTTGTTTAACCACGGACACTTGGACATCTATACAAAAAATCAACTACATGTGTCTTACTGCTCATTTTGTGGATAACAATTGGAAGTTGCAAAAGAAGGTGCTGAATTTTAAGCCTATATCAAGTCATAGGGGAAACGACATTGGAAAGTCAATTGAGTTGTGTTTGGTTGATTGGGGAATTGATAATGTCTTTACTATTACTGTCGATAATGCCAGTGCGAATGATGTTGCTGTTGCGTATTTGAGATCACAATTTGAGCGTTATGATAAGTGTATCTTGGAGGAAAGTGGTTGCATATTCGTTGTGTTGCGCATATCATGAATCTAATTGTTCAAGATGGTTTAAGTTCTATTAGGACGTCTGTTGAATGTGTTAGGGCTGCCGTTAAGTATGTAAAACAATCTCCACAGCGAATTAAGAAGTTTAAACAATTTGCGGAAATTGAGAAGTGTTCTAGCACCAAGAATCTTGTTCTAGATGTCCTACAAGGTGGAACTCAACCTATTTGATGTTGGAAACAGCTCAGGTTTATGAAAGGGCGTTCAAAAGATATGCTATGGATCAGTCAGATTTAGAGATGATTTGCAAAAGACAGGGGTGCCGAGTGCGGCTGATTGGGAAAAGGTGAGAAAATTGGCTGGTTTTCTTTCTCATTTTTATGAGTTGACTTTGAAGGTTTCAGGGACGAAATATGTGACTGCTCATTCATTCTTAGATGATATCACTTGTATAGATGTGCTTTTGAAGAAGTGTCTCAGTGAAAGTGATGATTTTAATCTTGTTGACATGGCTGAATTGATGAAGGTTAAGTTCGACAAGTATTATGGGAAGATTGAGAAATTTAATATGCTTGTCTTTGTTGCCTCGTTGCTTGATCCGAGGAATAAGTTTGCATACATGGAGATTATGTTCAATGATGTTTATGGAAAAATAGAGGGCTCGAGTATGCTTACATTAGTTAAAGATGCTGCTTATGAGATATTTGATGATTACGTGAGAATTCATGCCCCTACCGTTGTTGCTCCTCTCAATGGATCATTTTCTACTACATCTTCAACCGCATCATTGGGAAAAAGAAATTCACCAGTAGCCATGCAACCATCAAAAGTTTTGAAAGATAGGTTTAGAATGGAGATGAAAAGGAGAAAAGAAGAGAGTGGTACGATGGAATCAAAATCTGAATTGGATAAGTATTTAAAAGAGGAAGTTGAGGAAGAATATGATGGTTTTGATATATTGGATTGGTGGAAGGTTAATAGTCCAAGGTTTCCTATTTTATCTTTGATTGCTCGAGATGTTTTGGCAATTCCAATATCTACCGTTGCTTCTGAATCTGTTTTTAGTACAAGTGGAAGGGTCTTAGATGCATTTAGGAGCTCTTTAACTCCTAGGGTGGTTCAAGCGCTTATTTGTTGCCAAGATTGGTTTCGTTCAAACTCCACCGTGGAAGAAAATGAAGATAATTATTATCTTCAACAGTTAGAAGAAGGTGATTTAAAATTTGTCTTTTGTCACTTTTTTAAACATAGATTTTTTGTTAATGTGAGAATCTTTATTGTTTCTAACAGAATTGGAGGATGGCAAGTTGAAATGAATATTGAAGAAGTTTTCTTTCATTCAAGATGGATGCTAAGTAAGTTTTCATTTTGTTATCGATCTTATAACATTTTGCGGTTGATTTTTGTTACTTATATTGCATTTGTAATAATTTGTAGGATGGAAGGATTTTGTTGAACGTGAAGGATGCTTTGAGTTTTGAACAATCGTGTCGTATGAATGTTGTTTGTTATTGTGTAACTTTTGTGATGGATTGTGTTATGAATATTTAGACCACCAAGCTTGTAACTTGTTAATTGGTTTTTACATAACCAAACCATTTAACCCGAAAACCGAATAACCCGAAAACCAAATAGTTAAATGGTTTTGGTTTGGTTTGCGGGTGGTTGTCTCAATTGTCAAAAACCCGAATAACCCAAACCGAATAACCCGAACACCGAAAATTAACCCATTTGAACACCCCTAAATGTGGCTAAATACTAGTTTGTATTAGATGAGATCTGATCTTTATCTTTCTTCATTTGTTGAAATGACGAGAACTTATTTATATTAGATGAGATCTGATCTAATCTAATTCATCCGTTGATGATACCTCCATTGACCAAAGCCAGTGAAGGAAGGAAAGACAACGTATCGTCATCAATTACGAATAATTCGGAAAAAGACCACAAATTTACTATTCTTTTAATTTCCTCGATACTATTAATGTAGATGCTTAGTTCATTAGTGCCTCCTCCATCTCATCTAATCACCCCCAATTAACATGATGATGATGACGAGGGCATCAGTGAAAAGTCAGATTCATTTTCTCAACAAAGACAAGTTTTTCTTTCAAGGCTTCTTCGGCGGCACAGCCTCCCTTGTGCTTTGTATTCTTCTTCTAACGCTCGTAGCCATCGCCCCTTTGAGTCTCTATCTCATGCACAGTCCCAAGAACGAGGACGATACATTCATCCCCAATAAAAGAATCACGGCCTTCCCCGCGAAGAATGGTAAGACAATAATAATGATTATGCGTTTCTCTGTCTTCGACGAAACAAGGCCTGTGTGTGCGTGTGTGTGTGTGCAGAGAGTGAAAGGAGGTGCAACTTATTCAAAGGTGAATGGGTCAGAGACGAAGGGGAGCCCTTGTACACAAACTACAGCTGCACTGCGATACCTTCGCTGAAGAACTGCTTCCTCCATGGAAGAAAAGACAGCGATTTCCTTCACTGGAGATGGAAGCCAGACCAATGCCAAGGGCTGCTGCTTCTGCCTCGTTTCAGACCGAAAGAGTTTCTCGACAGCGTGAAGGGCAAGACCATGGCTTTCATCGGCGATTCACTTGCCAAAAATCACGTGGACTCGCTCGTCTGTCTCCTTTCAACGGTTAGTTTCATAAATCTCGAAAAACGTAGCAGCGCGTATCGTATTATTTACTGTTGAGAAAAGAAAGATGCTCTCGCAATCATCGAAAACACATCCAAACAAGTTGGTACATAATTGCCTTTTTTATTCTTTTTTTTTTCCACTTGGGTGGTTGCCAATCGGTTCAGCCAGGCCAGCGTAATAAAATAAATAGGATTTCGAATCCGATGAGATTTTAGACAAATAAATTATACTTCGTCCATATTTTCTTGTCAAAAAGTGGCCGTCGGTTGGGCTAGGCTAGGCTAGGTAGTATGACAACAAATAACATCCATATAGTATTATCCTCTTCTCAAAAAAATTGCATGGCAGGCAGCAACTCCAAAATTAATTGAAAGAGACGCCGAAGGAATTAACCTCGTATGGGAGTTTCCGACGCACAGCTTCACGCTCATGGTAATATGGTCGCAGTTCCTAGTCAAAGCCACCGAACGCCTAGTCAACGGGTCGGCGTCGGGCGCATTCAACTTACACCTGGACAAAATCGACCCGAAATGGTCCGCAAAGCTCCCACTGATGGACTACATAATCTTCTCGGACGCACACTGGTTCTTCAGACAACACAGCGTCTACGAAAACGGCACCCTCGCGGGCTGCATCTACTGCGACTCCACGAAAAAGCTCAAACCAGGCGAAGCCATAAGGAGAGCGCTGAGGGCTGCCCTGAGAGAAGTGAATCGCTGCAGCAGCTGTCGAAAACTGCACGTCGTCGTAAGGACGTTTTCGCCCTCTCACTTTGAGAACGGGGCGTGGGACGCCGGCGGGGGGTGCAACAGAACGTGGCCCACAAAGAGGGAGGAGGTCGATAAGGAATGGCCCGACTGGGAATATCCCAGAATACAGAAGGAAGAGGTAGAGAAGGCGAGGCGTGAAGGCGTAAGAAGAGGGAATTTCTTTGAAGTTATGGACGTGACTGAGATGATGGTGATGAGGCCGGACGGACACCCTGGCTTGCATTGGGGGAATCGATGGATGAAGGGTTACAGCGACTGTATACATTGGTGCCTGCCGGGACCCGTCGACACGTGGAACGAGCTATTGCTCGAGTTGTTGATCAGTCGACGGACGTAAGTAAGCTGCTGCACTAGATTGTTTATAGATACAACCATGTAGATGCAAGCTTGAAAGGCTTCCATACCTAATCGTCTGCGTTCAGATCAAATGTAGTTTTTGATGATACATGTTCTTCGTTATTGGTTTCGAGTCCCATCTCGAGTCTTATTGCTGATATGAGTGCGGGAGAAACTGAGTTTATTTTTCCGCTAATGGATCCATCTTCGCTGCTACTGTCTCGATCGTGTTTGGGCCCAGATTGCCATCCTCTGTAGAGTATCACTTTGCTTGGTTCTTGCGACACGAGGACAGACCCAGTTGCTTGCTGTGAGGATGAGAAAAAAAAAAACAAAAAATCAAGTTGTATATATATTTTTTCAAACTTCAGATTTCGTATTTCAATTGGTCCAAACACAGAGATATATTCGTTATATACGTACCTCCAGGTTGTAAACAACTTCGCGGATCGAAGTTCCTTCGGCTCGGCCCTTGATACTCACAACTGCGAGAGGATGCTTTAAGAAGTGTGCCTTAATGGCTTTAGCAACTCCGCTAACTGAATTGCTTTTTCCTACAGATCCAAAGAGATGGAGAATCAGATGTGCCATTTACTATTCCAGGCGGACTATGCTTAGCCTGGTCAAGAATTCTTGAACGCAGGTGAAAAAAAATTACATAAGGGTAGAAGATATTACATGAAAATACAAGCTAAAGCTATGTCAGAGAAGTACAGGATTCTTTATGTTCGAACACTTAAAACCTTAAGCGATCTTCATAAAAAAAACTAGATTTTAGCAGTGCACAGATAAAATGGACTTGGGACAAAATAGAAATCGTTGCAAGGTCCACGAAAAAGTATTATTATTACCTACGGCGAGGACAGGTCTGTTTTTCATCTGAAGAGCTTGCTTTCTTAGCAAAAGCCTCTCTTTGTTGGAAAGCTGCAAAGCTTTCGATGGCACCAATGACAACATATCGCTCGTAGGTTCTTGCACCGAAGTCTTCGACTCAACAGTTTTCTGGCTAACAGAATTTGAATTTCCAGCACCATGACCGATGCCACTAGTGACATGATGGGTTTGTCCGCGCAAGGGCTACAATTGGCAGAGATTCCATTAATCAACTATTCAGACATTCAATAACATATGTCCAAAATCACCAGCATTCACTCATAGTGGTGGTATCTTTGACGATTTTCGAACTTACCTTATGAGCATACGAAAAATTATTTTTCCCAGCCTTCTTTTTCCCACTTACAAAAGGCCTAGTTCCTTCAGAAAGCAATTCGACTGGTGGGTTGTATAAATAACCGCTGTTAACTGAAGCCTCACAAGGGGCATCTCCGGCCGACTCCTGGAGAGACCTCGGCTCCAAACCGTTTGTCATGTTCATTATGTCCTCTTGATTCTCAACAATTTCATCACTAAACTGCGTTTCTCGAGTCTGCTAAAACGGGAAGAAAAGATGTTGCCTATAAGTAACTAGCGAAGAACTTACGAAAAATATCACTAGTTCCTGAATGTGGATTCAATAAATCCGTAAGCATGACCTAAACTAGCCTCCCAATGTTATCATTGAAATAATTCATCGACTTTCTGGGAGTATACTAAATGATAACTGGAGAAGAAAAATTCACCAAAAATTGCAGAATATGTTTAACCTTATCAGCCTCGGGATCGAGAACGTAATGCCGGCTATCATTATCAGGGACTCTGCTCAAACTATTCTCATCCTCGTGTTCAATGTTATCATTCTTCTCTGCAACCTAGATTTAAACGCATATCAGATATTGAAAAAAGGAGTTCGAGTAAAAATATCATGGATGAGTAGATCAATAGTTGCACTTACAAATCCACTTAACGCTTGCTCTGTCAACTGACTAGAACTAGTATCTTTATCTTTGGCCTGACACTCAACATAGCTGCCAAATTACTATCAATCTCGTTTATAAAAAAAAAATATCAAGCTAAAGGGAGTATGTCTGGACCAAATTACCAGCTCGAGCTTCAAATCTTCAATATTCTTGTTAAGCATCAAAACATGCAGCTTCAACGACTGCAAGAGACAGAAAAGGTTGCGTACACACGCGAGATTGAATCACTAGTTAATAGCTACGAATAGGATTCTAGATTATTCCACATGTGGACAAGTGCAAGTACACCTTATGACGTTGTGCCTCTAACGAGCGCTTCATGGCTTCCCTTTTACTTAGAAGAGTCCTAGGCCTCAAAGATGCAGGCCGTTTATAGTTTTTCCCACGATACACAATGATTGCATAACCTTTACTAACTCTTTCAACTGCTACTAAAATGCCACCACTCTCGGCCTCCAAAGTCCTCGCGACTTCATGAACTTCGTCAATGCTCCTATTGCCAATACATACCTTAACCAATTCTCTGTATTTCCAATGAAGATGCATGTTTTCAATTGTTCCATCAAAAACGCCACGACGACCTGAGATGGAAAAGGTATCTCCAGATATAAATTTTCATTTCGATCCACACATCGAGACTGATCTAAAATGGACAAAACATGCTGAAAAGTACTTTCCCAATAGGGGTTAAATGCAGAAACCAACTCACCCAAAAGTAGGAAAGCTTTCATTCTCAAACCTACTTTCCTTAGCATATATCTTTCTTCTTCGGTTATACCCTCTTTATCAATTACTAGTGGCTGAGGAATCTGTTTCTTCTCTAGCTCCGCTAGAAGCTTCTCCGCCTTGGACTTTTTAGCCAATGCCTTCAACAATGTGACCAAACATCATGACAGAACAGAGGAATTAAACGAACAAATAGACAAATAAATTCCAGCAAATCATTACATCGGAGAGCCTAGAGCTAGTTCTTTCAATTGCGTTAACTGACAGCATCAACTTCTTTTCTTCAGAGTGATGCTGAGATTCTCCGTCATTTTCTTGGTCATCTTCAACTTTGTATGTTTGTTCACTGGTACCCACTTTTGATTCGTTTGCAGCCGAAACTGATGAGTTTCTTTTTTCATTTTCGAACATTACCATCTCGATATTCCTCCTCCTTTCTATAGCAGAAGAAACAGTAGCTGGTAAAAAGTCCTTGCCACGATAGAATACAATATATTCTCTATCTCTTGAAAGCAAGGTCCCTCCAGTCAGTGACTGAAACGTTTTATTAGACATTATATCCATGATAAAGAATAAAGAAAATTTGCATGCTAGACATAGGCAATTCATATAGATAACATAATTAGTATTTTTTCAAGTTCGAACCTTTAGTTCTTCAGCCATCAATTCGCTGTTTGTGTTCTGAACACCTCTTTTGATTGCGATTTTTGCAATTTCACATTTCTCCCAGAGCTTGAGGATGGCAATAGCCAATCCTTGAAGCTTCCTGTTTCTGCCTGAAAAATTAGTTGTCATTATATCCTAGCACCCTATTTCACAGTAACTTTTAAGAATTAAAATGACCAAATACGGAATCAAGGAAGAACTGACATGACCATATCCTTTCTAACGTTACCAATTACACATTTAGTTGTCTCTGTGATGAAGATATATACAACCAACCTAAAGCAAAATGGCATGGCAAAGGGCGAGCAAGCCTCCTTATCACATTCATCTCATCATTCGTGAGTTTAGGTTTAACGCCATATGGAAGTAGACGAAATGGTCTCCTGTAACCAGTAACTACAGCTGGCAATAGATCAGCATCTACAGGCAAAGGATCATAACCCCACCAATCTTTAAAACGAGGGCCAAGTCCCTCCAACAAAGCATCAGCTTCAGAAACCATCTGTGCCTCACCAGGAAGTTGGAAACGCACTGTATTTGGTGAACCTACCCCTCGTATCAGAGTTGGATGAGAACTGAGGTTGTTAGAAGGTAAGGAGGTACTTGTATCGTATATCGCTTGTTGGTCCGTGTCTGAATCACAGGATTCTTCAGAAATGTCGCTTAACTGCTTGTCATCATTTGACAAGAAGTACGGAAACTTGTAATCAGGACCTCTGTACAGTACAATATTACTTCCAGATCTCCAAACAACTAGGCCTCCAGTTTTTCTCTGAAAAGATCCCAACGTAGTTTGACTGAGCAAAAAACAGATGAAACAAAGATATCCAAGCATTCTAATAATACATGTAACAAGCAAAAGTATTGTTCTAATATCAAATCCATAGGTCGTAAACTTCTTGATGCTTTTACACGTCAAACCACCCGGAACTTTTCGTTTCAGCATGAAGTAAGATTAGATGAAAAATACCAGTACTTTAGATTCAGTTGATAAACACCCATGCCAAAGCAACAAGACAACATATGATACAAAGCATTCATTCATGCATCGTACGCTCTCACCTCCAATAACTCGTGCGTTCTCTTCATGTTTAATCTACATATATCCTCGCACACGATCTTCACCACCTCGGACCTCCTCCACCGTTCGTGTATCCCATTCACAATCCCTTCCGTAATCCCAGCTTTCCCGACCTTCAGCTTCTTCCTCAACCCAATACCATCAGTCCGTAATCGATCTAACTCCTCCTTGGGCAACTTAAGCTCCGCCAGACTCGGCAACCTCTCCTCCCTTTTCCCATTCCTACTCTTTTCCCTCTTCTCCTCGTCCAACACCTCACTTCTCAATGCGTGAAAATTCTGTATTACGTTGCCCGACCCAGGCTGAGGAACCGGGTTTTCCGGGGTGCTCCAACTCGGGTCGAGCGTGTGTCCGACCCGATACTTGGGCAACTGCGTTGGAAGCGGAACGAAGATTTCCCCGGGCGTGTTGATGCTTTCAGGGGCACGACGGCTGGAACTGGAATCTTGCTCGGCGTATCCGAGGGAACGAAGTTTCTCGGCGATGCGTTGGATGGCGGACTGGGGTAGGGCAGAATTGGAAGTTTCGGCGGCGGAGACGGCGGTGCTGCGACGGATACAGGGATAGAATGGTAAGTTCGTGTGGCCGCGGTGGGGTGAGGGGTTTCGGTGGGTTTTGGGTGATGTGAAGCTGAAACAGAGATGATGATTACAGAGATGAAGTAGCATTTTTTTTTTTGAACTACTCTCCTTTCATTTGGCGACCGTCGTCTTCAGCTGGCAAACCATTATCCAGTCCCAATGGTAAATGACAGTGTTACTAGCGATTGATATTTTAGAACTTGATTATTAGCGTCCTCCAAGTTTGTAATTATTGTACATTGACCCATCGTTTATTGATATTGTCAATTTTGATCCATTCTGCAGATAGGGCCTAGGGGTTTAACTGAACAGACGAGTGACAGCAGCTTCACCAGCTTCAAATGGCGATTCCTACGTCATCTTTTCAAATCTCCACTACTGAACTGCTAGGTCCGAGCTCTCGCCTCCTCGGTTTTCCATCTAAACCGACGTGTAGTTACCGCGCAAGGCGATTTTTCATCACCATTTCGTCGAGCAGTGAGTCCTCGCTAGTTTTGCTGCCGTATTTCAGTGCTTTGTAAATATAGATGTTAATTTTGTCTGTTTTTGGCAAAATAATTCAGAGTTGAAGAGTGTTGGAGCGGTAGCAAATGATGATAAAAGGGAGTTTCTTGAACAGTACGGTCTCAATCCTGATGATTACTTACCTAAATCCTCTCCGAAGGTTCCTCTTTCAAGCTATAAGTTAAATTCTTTGTGTCTCTGCTGTGTTTCTGTTGTCCATGTGGACATATCACTTCATTGAAAATTTCTTTCTTTGTCAACTTTAATGCAGAAAAAGAGCAGAAGAGAGCAGAAAAATAAAAGAATGCGAGGAAGCCTGCCCGCGACTGTGGAGGAAGAGCCTCCTAAAGCTGCTAGAGAGACTCACAAGTTGCTTCAGGTGCTTGCTTTACCTTTCTCGCTCAATTCGGTGGATTGACGTGCTCAAACTAATAATACCAATTCATGCATCGCTCCTTAATAAAATCATCCTCTCATAATCTATCCGTTTACGAATTTGGTGGTAAAGTTCAAGTTAGTATCATCAAATTGATTTCACCATAAGACCAGATTATGACAGATACCATGTTCTTAAGATGCGGATTAGGCCAATAATTCGAGAAGGCTGTGTGATTTCGCCCTGTTCTGATTGGATATCAATTGCTATATAGGTTCTTGGAGGAACAGCTAGGAGAAAAAAGCTGCTTTCGCCAAAGGGTTTGGATGTTCGGCCCATGATGGAAGTCGTAAAAGGGGCAGTTTTCAGCATATTACAGGTGAACTATTCATATATACGTAATGCATGAAATGAGGATCCTGTAAGGCGCGCTGTACGCTCCCAACCTTGAATGACTCCATATTGATATAATTAGTTTTAAAATAGGTCAGAATACTAGCAATGACCTGTAAATGATGAAAAATAGGAAACCAAGCGTGTTCATGTTAGACTATCCCATCAGTATTCTATTATAAGTTGTACCAAACATGTACTCGACTTCTAATGATATTATTTGCATCTGAATTACGAAACATAAATAGGCAGCTGGTGGATCACCTCAGTCTCTGAAGCCTGGACGATGGTTAGATCTGTATAGTGGTACTGGATCGGTCGGTATTGAGGCCATCAGCAGAGGTTGTTCTGAGGTATTACGAGCTTAATTTATTTGTAAAATTCTTTGAAAGATCATATATTTATCATTGGATTTTATATTATTGAGGGGCTATTATTTATGGGCTTCTGGTAAAAACTAAAGAAGCGATAGGTTTCTTGTTAGTTTCTTTGGAGGCCTCTCTCTATTGAAACTCTTGTCAACTTCTAGGTGCACTTCGTCGAGATGGATCCTTGGGTCGTCTCAAGTGTGCTAATTCCAAATTTAGAAGCGACCAATTTTCTCAGCGTCTCAACGATACACACCGTACGCGTTGAAACCTTCTTGGAAAATGCAGAACGTTTCTTAGGTAATAATGTGCAATGGTTGTTTCGCTAGCACGTTAAGTGGTTCTGCTATTTTACGCTAATGTGAAGTTATTTTTATTTGATAAAATGGTAGGTAAAGACGGAGTGTTCGATTACATAAGTGTTACACCCCCTTACATGCTTGTAGACTACGGGGTGCTGATGTACCAGATCTCGACTTCACCCTTTCTCGGAGATAATTCCTTCATGGTCAGTATTATATGAGTTATAAGTACTTATTCTTGATATATATTTTTTGCTTCCATGCTGACGAATTTGGCTATGTCGCGGCTTCCCAGATAGTCGAGTATCCTTTGGGAACCGAGCTGTCTGATTCCTGTGGCCCCTTGATAAAGGTAACAGTAGCAGTGACTACCCTTCCTTATATTTCTCTTAGCAAGTTTCATCAGATGGATAATATCGTTTATAGCATTCCTTTGTATTGCAGATCACTGATCGGCGATTTGGCAGGACGCATCTTGCTATATATGGACCAAAATGGGCAGAGAAAAAGAACAATTCAACATGAACTGAAATGTCTATGTCTATGATATGAGAATTCTTGTAATGAAACTGAAGTATGCAGACAGGCTGAAGAATCAGTAACAGCTTTACATTTGACAGTTGATACTGAAGAATCGGGAAAAAGGAAACAAAATTGGATTAAAAGGTAAGTGGCATTCTGATCTGCTAAGAAATTGCCAAACTCCAATACAAGTTCTGCTAAGATTTAGATGGTCTAACGCAACGCCCAAGGAAGATGTAGCGAAAACTGCGCCTCTTCTCCTTCGCCTTGGATGAATTAACAGTATCCCCACCGCTAGACTTCAAATTGGCATTGGAATTAGAACTGCGAATTGATTCGTCCAATGTATCAGATGGCAAAGGCCTTTGTTCGTAAATCTGGTTTTTGTGCTCCCAAATTCGCCCTGACGATCCCTGTCTCCGAAACGAGTTTGCTGATCTCTGCAACGAGTGCATTGCGATTGGATTCATTCGAGTCTGTCTCGATATGTTCTTGATCTATTTCTTAGCTTGTGTTCTCTCTGAGTTTGTGTTTTTTCCCAAATTCCTATTAACTAACTTAACCGTCGTTCTTGCTATATATAGCAAGGTACCATTTTTCCCCATTTCTTTCGGATCTTATGACTCCTTGCTTCAATCATATCCATTCACACGAATCATCTAATCTAACCTACTATGCGATTCACTGAGACCTCTCTGTCATTAGGTGATGTGTCCATGTTCTTAAGACAATATTTCCTCAGATAAAAATCACTTAAACAAAAAAGTACAGATACGTTTTCTTATGCCGTAAACTCTCTATGTATCCATCCATCGATCCACCTATACGATAACTAAGACGAACAAACCTTGCAGCTCAGCCTACAATAACCAGCAGATCCGTCCGAGCCCACCATATAAATGGGATTCTTCTCGCATTCTCCCCTGAGAGCCCAAGCAGGGCAGTTTGGATTCTCATCGACGCAATCACTCGTCGAGCGAGGCGCAGGTTTCTCGAACGATCTTACATGAATCCACTTAGTCGCCGACCATTTCTCCCCTTCAATGACTGGACAGCTTCCATGTAAGCTCGAAGTGTCTGTGGTTGCATTGGGGTGGAGGCTGAAGAACAACAAAGCATCGCCTTTCCTAGGTTTTACTGTCAAAAAGAAAATGAAAAAACAAGAAAAAGATTGCTTGTAAAGAGGTATGTCCTTTTCTCAATTTAGACAGTTGGGAAAGAAGTCCAAGAATGGCATTCACCTGCGTATCCTCCTTTGGCACACTCGGACCAGTTATCGCCTTTCTGCTGTTTATCTTTCATCTGCATGTATAGCACGGAGTGGTGAACGAATGAAGAAAGGGCGCTAGAAGTGAATGTTTTACCTCGGAATCTGGGAAAATGGTCTCTCCACCATCTTCAACGTTTGATAGGTACATGAGCACAGTAGCCACACGATGACCGCCCAATTCTTGATTGGCCTTGTCGTGAAAATAATCAAAGTGTGGCTCGTACTTCTGGCCATGCTCGTAATGAAGAATCTGAATAGCCTCTCCGTACTCTAGATGGTAGTACGTTCATGGGTAGATTCTAAATCAATTTGGAGTCAACAAAATCTAGACTTAGAGAAGATTATACAACTATATATACCTGGAGGGAGGAAAGTCCATGCTGCGATTCTTGCCTCGATACGGGCAACAATTTCATCCTAGAGTTAAAAAAGAAAAACCCAAAACAAAAATTGCGTTATAGTTCAAGCACAAGAATTCTCCCAGAAGATGCCTAACCGCGATCCCAGCTAAGTATGACTCAAAAGAACAAGAGGTTAGAATTAACTAGCTAACTAACCTGGCGCTTCCTAAGAAACATGCCAGAGCTTGTGCGGACAGTACTCTCTACACTCTTGCCAGATTCATTGTCAGCCACCATAGATTTTTCCAGCTTATCTTTAGCCTACAGAAATAAAAACACACCAATCTGAGCAAAGGGCCCTCATGTTCTGTTTGTCCTCGCCAAAATGTGGATGAAAGAACTCACATCATGTAAGTTCGATTAACGACTGATGCTCTACTGACCCAAGAAACAAAAAATAGAAACTAGTCGATGCAGATAATGGCACAAAACGAAAAAGCTAACCAGTGTAATGAGATGATCACACTCCTCGTCTGTCAAGAACCCTTTATACAGAAAGGCTCTGTCGAAATGAATCATAGCAAAGGTCAAATATTGGTTGATATAAGCAAATCATTAACCAGAACGCACACTTTCTTATCTAAATTACCGACAAACACGGGCAATGATTTCTAAACCAGAAAAGGAATTGCAGAAAGAGAAAAAGGTAACAACCTGGGAGTCCAAGAGATTTGAGTGACCCGCGTGGGATCAACCGAAGCCAAAGAAGCATCCGTTGTTAGTTTCAACACCGATTCTCTCCTGATATATAACCAACGAAGATAGAATTCATCAGCTATGATCTACATTCTATTCTACCATTACAAGAACTGACAGGATAAGAATCGTGAAGGAAACAGCAAAGCCATACATACCCAAACGAGAATCGTACGAGAAAGCAGAAAGAAATCAGAAGAAACGACCTCAGGCCCATTGAGTCAACTAAATCAAAGGATCGATCTTGAATATTTTCTTTTTCCTCTCCTCCTTAAAAAAAATGGAAATTTAATGTTCTTACGGGCGGCAGAAGAAAACTGGACTGGCTTTTATTGGAGTTAACGTACATATAATTAAAGGCTGGCTTCTTCAACTGGTTTTTCTTGTCTTGTGTTGTTTCTGACTTAGAATTAAACGGGCTATTGAGTTTCGCCCACTGGATTGAAATCGAATGAATCGGTGGGATCTGTCTCAGTTTCTTGGTTTCACTTTATAATAAAGAATTATTAACAATCGCAAGGTGAAGAAGTCTTCTTTAGTTTTAAATTTTAATCAATTTAATATCAAAATAAACAGCAAATAAAGTAAACCTGATTTTGTGTTTCTCAATTGATTTTCAGCATTAAATTTCCACGACTAAAGAAATAAAAGCACAAAACTTCTCTATATATCATCATATCCCATTATTACAAGAATTGAAATATGCCGTGATGGGAGTATAATATCTAGGCGTGGTATAGGACGACATGGGCCTTTCCTTTTATCACACGGCACAAGTACGTATACTATTTTTTCTTCTTTATTGCATGTGAAGAAGAAGAAGTATGTATGGATACTATGAGACGCAAAATCTTCTTCAATCAACACCCAATAACTTTCTCAGCAGCGTCAACCTTGGTGGTCTTCTTCTTCGCCGTCTTCTCCACCACACTCCCATCATTACCAGCCAAAGCCCTGTACTTATCCTTCCTCGTAAACGTCGTACACTCATAAGACAGAGTCGAAGCAATAATCCTCTGTATATGATTCGCAACCTCATGGCACGATTTCCCAGCACCACAAGTAAACTCATACGGCAGTTTGTTCAAGAACGTAACCTCGTACGCCGGGCTAGGATTCATGAAGAAGTAGAACGGATCCAAGCCCTTCCACCCACGCGCCGTCGTCCCATAAAACATGCTCATCCTACTCGACATAGCCACGGGGACAAGATGGTCCGTGAGCTCCGCAAAAAGCGCAGAAAACCTAAGTAAGAACGGCTCCCTGCAAGTGGTCCCTTCAGGGCAAATCGCCAGGTCGCCGTTTTCCAACAGCTTCTTGATCATGTTAGCATCTTTGATCCTATCTCTGCTGAGCCTCACCGTCTTGATGGGGGAGATGATCTCCGAGAGCCTCGACAGGGAATACGTCACGGCGGGTATGGGTCGGCCCAGCGCCGTGGATAAGAAGATTGGGTCGAGTAGGGTTCGGTGGGAGCAGACGAAGAGTACGCCGGACTGGCCCATCGATTTCTCGGCCTTGGGCGGCGGGTTCCCTTTGATGGTGACGCGCACGCCTAGAGCCCAAAATGCGTGGTAGACTATCTGCATGGGGAGCAGTGCGCCGGCGGCTATGCGTAGCAGTGCGAGGGCGAAGCCTATTGGGATCCATAGTATGATCAGAAGCGACATTAATGGCGTCGGCTTTTGGACAAGGCGACCGTCGTGGAATACTATGGGTTTCAGTAGCTTTTCCGGGCTCACGGGCTTTAGTTCGGGCTTTTTGGGGACGATGTAACCTTCCTGGAAAAGAATCAAAGCTGACCCTTTTAGTTTCTTTGCTTTTGACCTTTTCATTTTCTATGAAAATTGAATCTTTATGCCATTAATGTTTGATATTAATGAAATAGGTCATCTTTTTTTCCCAAAAGAAGTAAACACTCCTTTCTTTCGGAAGAGACGAAGTCGAATAAATCTATATTACCTTGCAGAGCTTCATGAATGGAAAGTCGGTGACTCGATCGCCAAGCCCAATCTCAGGTTTTGAATCAGCAAAGGCCTTTTCGAGCTCCTCAGCCTTGTGATTTCCGACCAACACGCCGGCGCCGGAGACCAGCCCGGTGGCTCTTCCTCCAAACGTTTCGATCTCAGTTCCGATCACCAAATCGGCACCCAAATACTCCTTCAAGAACGGCTCGACCATGATTCTTGGGTTGGCCGTCAGTACGCACTTAGTCCCACACGACGAAAAAACCCTGAAAGATTCTGGGTGCAAATCACTCGAATAGAACTTGGGCAGAACCGCGCGGGCGACGGATTCGATATCGCACACTCTCATTCCGAAGAAAGTCGCGAAGATGAGCACGCGAATGCCTGCAGATTCAGAGATGACGTAGTACAAGAATCCGGCGAGTGGGGAAGAGAGGAGCAAGAACAGAAGCCTCAACACTCCGCCGACTTCGAACGCCACTAAGGCGAAGTACGGAAAGGAGCTTCGGCCGATCAGTAACGTCCCATCCATGTCAGCGACAACCGTGTGCTTTTCTCGACCGTTGGATTCGCATTGGTTCACAGGTGGGAATGGGAACTCAGTCCCATGAGTATTTGAGGTGGGCTCTGCCATATCTTGTTTTCTTTTGGCCGAAGAAGCTGAACTCTTTGTTTCGGATTAAACTTCTGCTGCTTTTAGATATGTACATGCGTATTGTGAGATGATCATGATGCTGTATATATAAATGGGAGTTTGGCAATGGGGACAAATATCTTCGGCTAAGCTTTCAATGCAGGCGGTTGGGTATACTATGCTGGGTAATTTTGATTTACGAGTCTTTTCTTTGATATCATCGTCTGAGTATCATGGCAGTTTGCGCTTGAGCTTACGACATGTTCTTTTAACTCTTTTTGATCGACTAGTTGTCAAAAAACTGTTTTGAAGCATCATCTACCCTTCGGCTTTCGAGTTTCATTCTACATCTCTGTACATCGATTGATTTCATTGTCTGAGGCGGTATGATCAATCTTGAAAAGACATTCATTTTCATTGATAAAGACACCAAACTTTTCACGTAATAATAATAGAACTAACATAGGAATAACAGATACTAGATTATTGGAAAATCCGTATTGAGAAGGACATAGCATGTGATTATTTGGAAACTGGGTTTGTTTGATGAGGCTCTGTTATTCTTAAGCATAACTTCTTTGATGAGACGTTGGTTGATTGACTAATATGAACTACATGAACCACTTTGGGACAGAAAGTAAGCGCAAAAGCACGTATTTTACTTACTTGGGCGTGTTCGAAAGAAGACAAAAAGCCTGTCGCTATGAAAAGAAGGAAAGAAACATATTTGAGAAATCATTGGAGTGACCAGAAATTCCATGAGAGAGTAGCCCTCATATCCTACGGCTGAACTGAAATGTACTTTCACTGTAAAAGGTTTAATGAATTTAAACCTTTGCTCTTTTATGAGACTGCACAAGAGTGGAATTGCTGTGAAAAAAGCGAATAAACAAATCTTGACTAGGAACTGTTTTTTCAGTTTTCACCGCTTTACTTAGCAGAGAAGAGCCTTGTCTTTACTTCAATACTTCATCTTGCTTTTTGGCACGTTTCTTGATCTCATTCAGTGGAAGGATTTTGTGCTTACTGTACATACAACATGACACACAAATGTCAAAAAAGAAAGGATGATTTTGAACAACTTTATTGGCTTTTTTTTCAGAAAACATAAGCAAAAGTACATATCACTGCAAAAACGAAAATCCAACCCAAGGCTAATTGCATGACATACAACAATATCCAGGAAAAATAAGATGACAATCAACTTCAGAAAAATTCGAATTCTAGGTAAGGACCCGACGATCTTTCAGAACTCGAGGGACTTTGCGTCTTCAGCATGTGATTTACCAGCGAGTGATCGACGGGTTTTGGAATCAGAGGTGGCGTCGTGCTTCGAACAAGAGCCCAATTCACACTAGCAAAGAACGGATGCTGTTTGATCTCAACAGCACCTCTCTTAAATCCCAATCTCTTCTGAGGATCTTTCACGAGCAATCCTCTGATCAAATCCTTAGCTGCAAAGCTACTGTTGCATCCCTCGGGAAACTTCAAAGGCTTGCCAACAACGTTGAACAACGTCTCTCTATGACAGTTACCCTTAAACGGCGTCTTCCCAAGAATCATTTCGTACAAGAAAATCCCAAAAGTCCACCAATCTACTGCACTGCCATGGCCATCTCCTCTGATGATCTCAGGGGCTAAGTACTCGTGGGTCCCGACAAAGGACATCGAGCGAGCTGTAGTTGGCTCTGCTATTAGCACCGGAAGAGAATCTGAGAAGGATGAAGGCGTCTTTTCGCTAGTGACGATTTTTGCAGGTTTTGAGTCGAAAAGGCGGGGCTTAAAGCAAGAGGGTCGGAAGCAAGAAGGTTCAGAACAAACGGGTAATTTGCACGATGGATCTATGCAAGAGGGTTCCATGCAATAAGAAGATACAGTACGAGGCGCTCCATCGCTGGATGTAACAAGAGTGGGATTCACGCAGCATTTCAGCGATAAGTCGAAATCTGATAGCATTATGTGGCCATCTTCTCTTACGAGAACGTTTTCGGGTTTCAGATCTCTGTATATCACCCCCATCATGTGCAAGTACTCGAGTGCAAGTAGCACCTCTGCCGCGTAGAATCTGTTAGAAACGAAAGTATGTTAGTTTTAAAGTACATAATGCAGTGTTAGGATATTTTTAGCAATGATTGTAACGAAAAGGAAGCAACTTTGGTAAGAATTAACTGAGGAAAGGAAAGAAAAGAATCATCACCTTGCTGCTTGCTCGGAGAAGCACCTGCCGATCTGATGCTGCCTGAGAAAATGCAGGTCTCCGCCGCTGCAAAACTCCATCAACAAGCACGAAAACTTGTCCGTCTCGAAATGAGTGTAAAGAGTGGGGAGAAATGGATGGTCCAACATGCTCAAGATATCCCTCTCTGTTTGTGCCCTCGCCACTTTCTTCCTAGTAACTAACATCCCCCTTATCCATCACTTTCATTGCAAAAAGATAGCCTTTGCTGCTACTCCTCAGCTCAGCTAAGTAAACGCTACCGATATCCCCAAACCCGAGCTTCTTTAAGAGCCTAAAATGACCCAATCCCAACTCCCCATCTCTAGCCTCAACTCGCTGGAGCACATCGCAGAGCTTGTCGTTGCCCTTGTGAGGTTTCGACTGACAGACGCTCCTAAAGCTAGCCTCATTTGCATCCACAAAAGTATTACATGCTACTGAACTTAAACTACTCTTGTTGCTCAAATTCCCCTCGTTGTGCCCACCGATAACAATCTTGTCGAGAAAGCCATTTCCGCTAATTCCACGAAAATCACCGCTGGTATGTTTCGACCCAGTGATGGTACTGCTACAGTTATCATTGCTGGGGCTTTTACCCACGCTGAGTTCATGAAAAGTGAGCTCAACCGAAGTGGGCTCGTCGCAAAAATGATTCTTTTCAGGTTTACTCATGACTAGGTTAAAATATGTAAAGGCGTTGTATGAAATTACTGTGTGAGAGACTGGAGAGAGAGGGGGGCTCTCATTTATATGGTGGTGTGGAGAAAGAGGAGTCAAATGGGGTTTCTAGCAGTTTGGAGAAGTCGAGGTAGTCAAAGAGAGAGACAGAGAGAGAGAGAGAGAGAGAGAGAGAGAGAAGGCGCCAAGCAAAGCAGAGGACTTGGTGTTCAAATTCACCTCATGGGTTGGGTGGATCTTTGTTGTTTGAGATGTGAGGCCCAATGAATTTGGATTGTAAGGGGGACTTTTGATTTTACAAAATAACGTTATGGGTTGCGTGCGCTTGTCGTTTGTGAGGAGATATCGGGACAGCATAACGACAAAAATATTGAGAGTCGTTTCGTTACATTTTCAGGCTGGGGAAGACAAAAGAAGCCCCAGTTTCTTATCCTATTCCTAGCAGACAAAGCTTTAGGATACTACTTTTCTCTTTATTTCCATCACTTACTAATTATTATTTTTCTTCTTTGATCAAGTTTTTTTTTTTTCGTTTTTGAAAATTAGTTAGTTGTTACTTGTTACATGAAAGGCCATTTAAATGTGGAATCTATCAGATATCATATCTGATTAATTAGGTGAAAAACACCCTGGCTACCTGCAACGTGGATACATACAATGTGCTTAGATTATAAATTACCAAACGGGTAATAGATACTATTCAAATGTTTGAATTTTGGATGAAACATTGATATCAACTACAAGCAACAGATCTTACGAGAATTAAGTATTTCACAGCCAATCAGCAGACAGATCATCAAAATCTAATCAAATTGTTACCCAAATCCTAATAATATCTCACTTGATGGACTTAAAATTTAGATAGATGGAGATCTATGTCAGAAGATCAAGATCTAAGTCGATTCGAAAAGCTTACCCTTGTCGTTTGAATTTGAAGTCAACGAAATTATCCCACAAATAAAGAGCTCTATAGTTCAATAACAAAATAAAATGTTGGCGTTCTATTTGGATCGGTTTCGTTGTAGGAACGAGTTTTACGGTCCAAACAAGCTTTGATGGGCTTGTCCTAAAATTGATGCACGGCCCATTTAAAAATCAAGTGAGTTATTAATGGGCCGGTTTGGGATGAGCCCAAACATGCCGCTAGGGTTTTAGGATAAACCCTCAAGGCCTACGTATATATAAGATATCTCGAGCGGGGACGGCAACAACACCACCACAAATTGCCAGCGCTTTTGAGCTGAGAGACATTTCTTCGTTGTTTTTCGTAGATTCATTTTTTGTTGTAACAGAAGCCATTTGATGAGAAGAAAACTGCAACAATATGATTTTCGATGATTCGTCGTATTTAAGTCTCTGATGGTTTTCTGTCCATCTTTTTTTTTTCTCTTTTTGTTCGAGTTTCCTTTGTTTCGAGATATGATGAATGCCTTTTGGTCCGTGTTTCTGAATAATCCGTGACCGATAATACATACCAATATCTGATCTCGAATGATATGAGTGTTTTCGACAAAATTGAATCTCTGCAATTGTCTTTTCTGGCGGCTCTGTGATTACCTGCCTGTTTATTGGGCAATATACGCTATGCTGAAATTTAGCATGAGTGGACTAATTTTTTTAAGAATGAGAGCTGTAACGATATCAGTACCTTTTTTTATATCTTCCAAGGATGGCGTTTTCTGATTTTTTTCTGTATCTTCTGCTAGGATGATTTTCTGAATTTATCAAACACATGTCAGACTTCAGAGATTTATTTCTAAATCTATGAGAAGAAAAATTCACTAATTCTGAGCAGAAAGATTGCTTATTTCTAGCGTTTGGGATGTTTAAAACTCAGAATGATTATAGCATCGTTATTTTTTCCGTTGTATTGAAGTAGACTCCACTAATTACTCTTTTTGGTCATGATATTGCCTGCGATCGCCTCTCTCTCTCTCTCTGTTCATTTATTTAACAATTTTGTTGAATGTGAAATCTTATTAACGCTCAATCTCGTGATGCAGGGCATGTAGTAATTACGTTATGATATGGAAACCATTGAAAGGTTTTCATTACGGGTGGTGTCTTATTTGGTTTTTCGTCAGCAAGCGAATGTTTTGCGTTTCATGTTTGGGACTTGGAGAAATTGTTTGCCAGCTCACATCAGAACCGTACGTAAAGCAGCGAAATTCAGACAGAGCTAAACCAACGACATCAAAATTCAAAGTGATATAATATATTCAGACCACACAATCAATCATGTAAGTCTTGGTCAAAAATTGCCCTGCCTAATGTGAATGAACCGATCTTTTGTGGAAAAGAAAGATACTAGATAAAAAAAAAGCCTTCAAAGCCAATAGCAAAAACCATGTGTGAACGCGTGATTCGAGCCTAAAGTCTTCGTCGCAAATGACCCATTGAGTGGGCTAGCAGATTTGTCGCATCTCATTATAATTATAATAATAATAATAGATTCCAGTCCCAATTAGAAAGAAGCATGTGTGTGAACGGAGCATGATGCGGTCCTAGTACTAAATTATTGTTATCAACAATCTTTAACCATAAATTAATTTGCTCTATTCTATCTCCACTATAAATATATACCATACCACCTGAGCTTCATCGTTGCTGCACTGTCAATGATCATAACGCATGCATATACACTACACACATCGCATACGCAGGCAGGAGAGAGAGAGGGATCAGCAGAAGATCAGACTACATATACAAGAATTAATAATAAGAGTGGTGAAAAGGATCCAGTCGCAGGAGAGATGGCACCCTTATATTTATATATATATATATATAAATAGTCCCAATAATGGCGCCATACTCCTGCGACTTGACCATTGCACACTCTAGCTCTACAAATAAATCAAGATCATATATCCTTGCATGCATAATTAATGTGCATGGCCTACACTACATTACTTATTATGCACGCTTCTTCTTCTTCTTCTTCTTCTTAGGTATGTGTGAATGATAACTGAAAGTTTTGCCTGTTTCTGACTAGCTCTTCCTCCTAAGAAGGTTCCACCGGCATCTAAAAGGTTCACCACCATATATATCCTTGCTTTACTTGCTGAATTCAACTGAATTGATCTTAGCTTGATGAAGTAGAATATTGTTTGTCTTATAATGGGCCAGTTGTTTGGGCTGTTACACTGATATGGGCCTATAGCCCATTATACGAAGCAAGTCAAGCCCTCTTGGACCAGTGGTCTCGTCAACGGGTCAAATTTCAAACGACACGTCAGATAAACTAGATAATATACTTCCACTTCATGTGCTTCGCAATACAGGGCAAATACATACAATACATCCCAAAAGCAATGTGATAGAGACTGGTAATACGAACCCACCCCACCCTTCTTTATTCACTACTAAACTAAACCCCTCTCTCTCTCTCTCTCTCGCTCTCTCTTTCAACATTTTCGTATATTCTTTCTCGTACTTCCACATCAATCATCAATTCCATATAAACAATCAGAGGTACCGTACTGTGCTATTTGAGTACGTTGTTTTTCGACTTTGGAGTTGGAACTTGACTTTGAACACGTGATGTGAAAGGGTCATAAAATAAAGTTGGTTATCGACCTTGAAACCGATGGAAGTTAAACGTGTGTTTCGTTATGGAATTTTTATATAGAATCTGGAGTGTCTCAAGATTGGCTTGTCGCTTTTGATTTGATAGAGTAAAATCTTGAATTCGCCGTTACATTTTAGGAGGATGCGAAACATGGAGAAAAATGCTTTTGTCATGGTTCTTCAGAATCTGTAAATTAATGGGAAATCAGTTTAAGATAAGATTACGCTTAAAATAGGCACAGCGCACAGGGCCACTGCAGAAATTTGGTTTACTATTTCCAATTACTTCGCATCTGGGGCAAGAAACTCGTGCTGCTGAACTATCTTTCTTTCTTTTTATAGTTTGTCTTTTTCCGTGCCATATTTTAATTTGTATTCACGCATGTCTAATATGTATG